>VSWD01000010.1:101269682-101604147 GCA_033119305.1 Pinctada imbricata
TTTTTATTTGTAATTTCCTTTTTTAGATGGATGCCCAGTATACATTGGTTCAGATGAATTTATATATGAGACATGTAGACATGCTAAAGGATGTCCACCGAAACAAACAAAGAGACCTTTCACAATAAAAGAGATGTTTCAATGTGAGTTCAACCCATAGATTAAGTTTTCTTGTATGCGGACCCTCGTCATGTTAATCTTTCATCCTTTTAAAGGCCGCGTAAGAACAAAGCGCTCCAATTATACTTTTTGATATGTCATACTTGTTATATTTTCATTTGTTTGCTGACAACATCAATATCGTTTGAATATTGCCTTGAAAACGCTAGAAAAAAAAGAAGAATAGGCAAAGCAGTTTTTCTTGAATCTCTGATTTATTTTGTTATTATAATGTAATGATATTCAATCACTTCTGATTGTTAATGGACACGCTCCCATAAGAATTGATTCGAGTTTTCAAAGGGAAAACTCTGTAAAATAACAAACGTATTTTCTAGACAACAAATGGCTCATCGTGAATATTGAAGGACATGAATAAATGGTCCATAATTTCATTTAATAGTACCTTGCTAACCTATATGAACGACCAGAAGTCTAATACACCTCTTTGAACTTTTCATATTGCAAGTTGATGTTTTCCTCTTGTATGTCAGTCCTATGTCATCACGTTTCGTATAAGTGAAATGCTTTCAGCGTATATCTATTCAGAAGTTTTTCAAATAAGATATAATAGAATATTGAAAAAAGTGGTCTGGATTATATGTACATTTGTGTCTAACTCTTCCTGTATTTTGATTTCTATATTGTTAATTATTCATATTTCGACAAAAATAGAATAAAATTGAAATTCGAGGTACAAATGTCGGGCAACTTACAATGAGCTTTGTCAATTTTCATATTCTAAATACCGGTCCAAATTGCGACCCCCGATGATTTTAGATGTAACTGAGATATAAGTTTAATTAAGATCAGACTATTTGGCGGTTTCTAGCCCTTCAAAGACGATTTTGTCTGATCAAATGACTCAAACATATTTAATTGCGGACTTCCACAGTTTAAGATGTAAACTATCGTTATACTTCAGACATCACATTTTACCTCCCCGCCTCAATCCATATATCGATACAAAAATCAAATCATTTCATACACATGATCCTATTACTACTTCTAGATCTTTACTTCATGTTTTCTTCAGATCAAAATGTTAATATACTTGTCCGCTATTCGAAACATAAAGCTGATTTGTACATGTATTTGATACGCATACGGGATATACGGAGATATACGTATTCAAAGAAAGAACATTTTAAAACTATTTTCTTCTAAAGCTTTTGATATTGATTACTTGACAACTATATTGCCACATTTGAGTGCTACATATACAACATCCGGAACAAATAGTTTGGTTCTTTATACAACGTAACTGCAAACGAAAACAGGAACTAAATATATGAGTGTGTATAAAAATGTCACGTAATTTGCCCGTGCATGCTTTAAACTGTATAATACTATTGAGAACTAGATCTGATTTCAACCACCTTCAAAGCGAATATTGTTCTTATCTATTATGATATTTCATATTTTGTATTCCAGGAGAAGAAATACAAATACAGAAAATAAGTGTTTTATGCGGAAAACGCTATTTCAATGGTGGTGGCTTTCTTCGCAATGTTATATGACCTATTCTGCAAACAAAAGAGAAATCAAGCACGGATTGGATTTCTATTTAAAAAAAAAACTACCCGTTTATTCCAGATGACATGTAAAATACGGTTTGAGGAGGAGAAGATTAAATTACCTCTCTCAACTTTCCATTTACTGTAAATACACGAAATGTGTTTCAAAATACTTTGATTGTTTGCTTTAATTCCATAAGTCGCGGGGCTGTAGTTGCAGCATCAATAGACAATAGCACCCACATGAGACACGGTATTAGGGGACATTACACGAAGCCATTTCTTGTACGAATAGACGGACATAATGAAAAAAAACCAACAAAGTAATATTGACACATAAAGGACATGAAAACATTAATGAATATTCTCGACATAATACAATTTTGAAATATTCAGTTGTTCATACGTAAAGATTCGTATATAATACTTCAAGGTATCCAGATGATATTCTAACCATTGACAATCCTGCTTTTGGATTATATAAAAATGGAATTTATCCACAGGAATTAACACTTAACAAGGCAAACCTTTCAAATACAGAACAACCGTTTGTGGGCCTAAATATCAAAATTGTAAACGGAAAGATTCATACAAGTGTATATATCAAAAGGGATGATTTTGGATTCAACATCATAGTAAATTTCCCCTGGCTTGACGGTGATGTTCAAAGATTACCGTCATACGGCATTTACATATCACAGTTCATCCGGTACGTTAGAGCATGTACTGATATTTTGGATTTTCACAGTAGAAATTTACAAATTACCAAAAAACTTTAAGGTCAAGGTTTCCGCTTTAATAAACGAGTAAAGACTGTCTGGAAATTTTACAAAAATTACAGTCAACTTCTTTTAAAATTCGGATCTATGCACGCCACAGAGTACATTACTTTGGGTATTACAAAACCTCTCTTTTATGGTGATATGATACACAAATTAAGAAGGATCAAAGTTAGGCAGCAATACCATCGAAAATGCGTCAGAATCATCAAACGCCTTTTATAGCGTGGATATGATCCTAATGTCACCAGACGGACACCAGGCTTGGTACTTGTACAAGCACATCCTTGAGACTTGCACTCTGACTGACTGTGACGACGGGACTCCATGACGGGCCCTGTCCAAACCTCTTTAAAGAAGACAGGGCCCCGGCCACCTGTCCTCTCTGATTGTCAGTCGGACTCCTCGGGTGATTACATACATGAGCTCGCTACAGCACGGACTGTATTACGCATGCCCTCTTTTCATATCCATTTACATATTCATCTGTGTTTCTGGAGCCTCTACGTTTCGCGGTCTTGTTTGTGTGATGTCAACTTACAGTGAGGAGGTTGTTTTACACCACAATTGTACGTTCATCGAGACTTCTGGGTAATTGGAGAAGTGAGAGGGTTGTGCGCACGTAATCCAGGATGACCACACCAACTGCTACTTGCGTGACAAATGGCCGTCCAAAGTCGGCACCGGTTGCCCATTTGTCTCGTCGGTTTATGTGTAGTCTTTTGTGTTTGATGTTTACATGTCGTGTGTCTCTTTTCCGTCTAGTGCTGTACTCGTCCTTTGTGTTTTTGCATCGGGTGTTTTGGTGTTTTGCTGTTGATGCTGCATCGGGGTCTTCTTGGAGATTTCCTCCCTTCTTTTATATACACATTTATAAATGCATGCTATCGGATATGGCCCACACATCGTAGTAGGAAACAGAACCTTTAAAATACTAGAGTCCGTTAATTGAACTTTAGATGATTCTGTCGATGACAAATAATTTTGTTTCTTCATCAAACAAATTAAAAAAAAAACAATGTGTTTTACAAAATATGCAAAAAGTGAAAATTTGATGCCAGAGAGACTGGAAGCAATACAAAAACAAAACAAGACCTTCGAAAACCCCATAGATAATATTGAAATGGCCCCGAAAAGGACATCGAACGTATTACAAAATATGCAACAACATGCATCAACACGTTTCTAACTTTAAAACATAATCTAAAAACAGTATTAAAAAAACAAAAATCAAAATGTATCAACATTCTTAAGAAATAAAACAAAAGAATAAAAGGGAGGAAATCAGATAGAGTAAAAACACAGGAACAAATTCGCATGGAAATTAAGACAAACAGCTTCTCTTTCCAAATATGGTGCCCGAGACAGACTTGATTTTGCATAAAAGTAATGCCATCAATGTGATCATTAAAATAAACAATATAATTATAAACGATAATCAAAAAAACTATAATGACATTGGTCATATTATTCTGACTAGTCTCCTGAAAATCGACACGCTTACTCTTCAAACAAATGCGCGCTTCAGTAAATAATTTTTTCCCTATTTCATTTTGCCTTCAACTTGGCCTACAGTACAACTGACAAATATTCCTTATCCGAAACATGTTTAACTGTTACACTGCATTTAGAAGTGTCTTGTAGCAGAGTTGTCATTTCGCTTCCTTAGTATTTAAACTAAAGTGGGGATTCGCAAACATAACCGACACATTTCTGATCAATTTCGTGTTCATCCCTAAAAATGGAGTTTTCATTAGCATAAACTATAATTATATTACTTTAGCATCCATTGAAGACGTTGGAATCATTCAAAACTTAACATCTCACATCTCACACTATAATCGAACATGATTTGTTATTATATAATATTCGTATAATCTATTTTCTAAACTTATTATACTTTTCTTTACAGATGAGGCATGTTTTAAAATCAAACACGATGAGTAAGTACATTTTGATTTGTCGTTATCTAAGCTATTGTCATAAGATGTCTCTAAAGATATGATTTGCTTGTGTTCGATATGGGACGGCATCTTACTTAAAAACATTATGACATAATGAAACATCTATAGAAACATAGGTTTTGTAACGTACTTTCCTTAATATATCGTTGGTTTCAATATAATTTGATGACGTAGCAATAGGTTTACCGTCCCGAACGGGAAGTAACTTTGTTTATGTAGGCGTCACACTGTCCCGATTATGATATCCGATGGGCACACGAATATGAAATTTTCAATTTCGTGCGAAGTTCCTCCCGAATATGGTTAAGATCCGCTCAGCAACCGATGTTTTTACGATGCTAAAAGATGATTACACGATGCTAAAAGATGACTACACGATTGTATCCGAACCGCTCCCGATGGCAACACGACGGGACAAATTCTATCGTAAAACATATCCGAAGGTCATACGAAGGCTTATGATGTATCAACGAAGGCTATTAGATTGCTTCACGACGTCGTATCTAGAATGCGATGCATCGGATTATAACCAGGAATGCATCACGTTTGGATGTTTAAACATTCTTGTTTTAATCAGTACCACAGTATCAATGGTCTCCTCCTCCGCCTTTTATTATTTCTGTCTCAGAAAAATACAAAAAATACCCAAAAGTTATCAACTGAAATATATGTTATCTAATATCTGAATCGCACTGTCTTTAACATAAATGAATACACATTACTCACAAAGACGCTTTATGTAAATAGTCGCTCTATCTTTTAAACGTTTCATTGACTAAGATATGTTGGAATCGTCCATATCCTGATGTACCCTTTTTGTTGAGCATAATAGACTTTCCTAACAGTATATAAAGCCCGATTCTTTCATTATTCTTTTACTTCGCTTGGTGTGAACGTCTCGATCGCATCTTAAAGCCTCTACCTGTGTAAGCAGTATAGCTTAATACTCTTACTTGTAGTGAGCCTGAATAAGGCTAAAGGCCCGAATAGAGCCGTACTACATTTAGAGTGACTGGCTGGTTGGACAACCATTTGTCTGCGACAAGACGTGTGCTCACTGATCGAGTGTCTATCACTCGGTGTGTGCCAGTGACAGGAATAGGAGGAGAGCCCAGGCTCGTGGCAGTCATCTGTCAGTATACAGTGCATAGCACTGGGGAGCGGTGCGCGTCACTCGTCACTTGACGTGCAAGGTAGCTTGGCTGAGCGCTGTTGACAGTACGCGCTGTAATATAAACAATAGGGCGAAGTTGGTCACATTAAAGTTCATTTGTTGTTTTCATTGTTAATACTCCAATCATTTGATGTACATATATTTGATTCGTTTTGTTTTACTCCATTCACTTGTATTTAGACAGACAGTCTAAGGAAAACTAATGGTATATCTCTGTGTAAATCAGGGGCGAACCCCGGATATATGATCGCTCGCATATACTTCACGTTACATGTCTATGTAGCATGGTTAGCCAAGATATATGAACGTTGATTCTTATCATGCTCGACCATCTTTGAAAGTTTGATTTTACAAGGCATATCATTACAGTTTGTGATTACCAGACGGACAAATAGACAACGGGTTCAACTATCGGTGATCTTTGCGGAGCAGTTGACATGTATTATTGTCAACCAAAAATCGTCTTATATCACGAATTTCATTTATAAACATCATTGGTTGAAACAAGTGGAAGACGTGATGATTCAATGTAAGAAAGATGGAAAAGGATATATGTCACAACAAGATACTAGTATTACCAGTAATTATATAAAATACACATGTACATGCTCTCTTAGATGCATTTAAAGAAGCAATGCTTCTTCACTCTTTTTCATTATAGTAACATTATCAAGGCACGCCATTTTGCTTTATTGATTGATTGTGAACTTGCAAATTTGAAGAAGACAGGAAAGTTTTTATTTTGATAAATTTAGATTACATGTAACTTACTTTAAAATGGCTTTGAATATTATGTCTTTGAAATGTTTTTTTTTAATATTTGTGTCTGTCATCTTTTAAATCGGGATCCCATCTTAACGTCATCGTACTAAAGTACGATGACCTTACGATGTCATTTCGATGGAATTGCGAGGTTGTCACGAAGTCGTATAGCCTTCCTAACTCCATCGGGAGGTTCTTGACACGTTCGTAATGCCTTCGTATGGCAGAATTTAACCGATGGTCCCGATGGTAATTCGAAGGAGAAACGAAGATGTTACGAATACGCAAGATGCCTTCTCGATGGTCTTACGAAGGACAAGATGATTACACGAACCTGTTTCGAAGATGGTCCTTCGGGAGTGCCATCGGGAATTTTTTAGCATGCCAAAGATTTTGCCAGCACTCCCGAAGTTGTTCCAGAAGTTTGACAAATCAAGCCGGCGGTCATACGATGGTTCAAGATGGCCTTACGAATAGCCCGATGATATTACGATCACATCCGAATTTGAACAAATCCTTTATCGTGTGGCCATCGGCTGCTTAAATCGGGACAGTGTGACGCCAGCATTAACAAAAACCCGAACAATACAATAAATAATTAAATTTTAAAAATTGAATTCATTTAAGGAAAAAAGTAACCATGAATTTATCATTCACATCTATTGAAAGAACCTACGAATTGACACTGGGTCAAACGGATACTGCAGGTACGTTAAGGTTTGTCCACTTGTCTGATATTTGAATTTATGTTAACACAATGAAACCTTATTGGGTTATTGCATTCAAGCAGGACATGCTCACTCTTCCTGGGCATCTGATCTCGCTCCTTCACAGAAAGTTCACTTCTCTCCATATGGTAGATTTGTTTTCTTATTTCTGTTTCTTTCCCTTAATTCTGGTCTTATCCTGGTTTTGTATGCCCTTGGTTTGATTATTTTCGACAAACGATTTTGTACTTCTTTATAGGGATATGATTTTTTTTTAAATATTTGTTATTCCTTCTTCTTTTCTGAAACCTTCATAACTAATAGTAAACGTCTTCTTTGATGATAATTGTGACCAAAACCCCGACCCCTCGACCCATATATTTACGCTGAGGGGCAGAGAGAAGAATAAAGAGAAGATTTTGTGCAAAAATTGACTAATCCTACCGAACTGCTAGGACGCATTGTGTATGTGGCTCTATGAATATACTAAACCTTACAAAAAGTTCAAAGGTACAAAAGACAATACCTAGTGACCGAGAAAGATTGATGAATAGATAGGTTGACGGATAGCTGACTGGCGAGCAGATAGTTTTGGTATATGGATAGGTGTGTACTGATGATTGAATGAATTGATATTTGATAGCAATAATTGTACAATGGACATTATTTGTATTGTGCATTTGCTATCAAAATTAGGATCATACCCGACATTTACGTTTTACGGATTTCAACAAATACATGTACAACGAATTATCAAATACAATGCTTATGTCCGCATTATACACAGTATACAACAAAACAGTTTTGTAAACCAGATGACAGTCAGTTGCACAAATAGAAAAGTATAGAATAAAAAAGTACATGTTTACAAATAAAGAACAAAGAAGCAATAACTGTCTCAATATAAAGAAGAAATGTGGATTAAAAAAAGGAAGGGATGCAGTACCCACAGCAGAATTAATTTTCTGATTGAACATCTGCAAATATTCAGAAAATCGCGACTATTTTATTTACGGAGGAGATCTCCAACAAGACCTCGTTGCAGCATCAACAGTAAAACACCAAAACACCCGATGCAAAAACACAAAAGACGAGTACAGCACGAGACGGAAAAGAGAAACACGACATTTAAACATCAAACACAAAAGACTACACATAAACCGACGAGACCAATGGGTAACCGGTGCCGACTTTGGACGGCCATCTGTCACGCAAGTAGCAAATGGTGTGGTTATCCTGGATTACGTGCTTACAACCCTTCACTTCTCCAATTACCCAGAGGTCTCGAAGAACGTACAATTGTGGTGTAAAACAACCTCCTCCTCAAGTTTCCTTTTGGTTTCCACATCTTGTAAGCCTGTATAAGAGCTGGTTTCCATGATGGAAATTAGTTGGAAACTGGATGTTTCCTTTTGGTTTCCATATCTTGTAAACTGGTTTCCATATACTGTAACTGTATGAAAAACTCTTTATGTGTTAGTATATACAGTGAATTTGAAAGTTTTTAATCCTTCACTTATCATATTCCTTTATATCAGTATCAAGGCTACATGTATATTCTTCTATGTACTTTTTATGTCATAATAAAAAACCCTAAAACATGCTTATCATACTGTGTAATATTTATTCAGAATACATGCTTATTCAACATCAGATGTACAAGATTCCATGAAATCATAAATATACACGATTGAGCTTTCAAATTTAAAAATGGCATCTTCCATTCTTCGTTGTCCTTGTTTAACATATCATGTCTTTTAAGATGGAAATGAAATTTAGAAAAAGATGGACGTGTCTCTTTGAAACCATTACAGAAATAAAATGTACTTGTATTCTTTGAAAAAAACCGATATTTTTAAACAAGTGTGTAGAAATGATGGACAAATTTTATCCTTGCCAAAAACAGATAAAGTCACAAAGAGATCTCTTTCAGATAAAATTTGTTATTCTGCAGAGATTGACATTCGACGGAAATCCCAGTTCATGATGTTTCAGACCACTGTTACAAATTTCTTTCTTCTGTCCTCTACTTTTTCTTCTGTCCTCTGTCTCATCTGGAATGAATGAAAAAATAATAATATAGTAAGCAGCAACAAAATTACAAACTACAGTTGTAGAGAACTAATATTGCAGGTTGGGATGTCACAAGAAGCTTATGTCAACAATTTATGAATTATAAGAAAGTGGAAGGCCCAAAAAGGCACAAATTTATCCCCCATGGAATTAAAATTAAAGAGAGGTTGAGCAAACAAATTGTAAGTGTACGAGAACTTGTGCGTGTATTAACACGTTATCTGTTTACACGTTGACGTTATGCGGTTGAGCAGATGTCACAAAGAGTACTGCTACGTGCATATCGTATATACGTTCATATTTTGTTTACAACTGCTTATTCGTCAATAACTTGGCATCTAGATTCTAAAGGTAAGGGACATTCAGCATTGACGGTGAATTGATTTATCTATTCTAAGTAATCAGATTTATGTAACATAAAAATTAAACCTCAAGAGTAAAATTTTTGGTCAACTTTTAGGGTTCTTCTTTAAGATGTGATACATTTTATTTGCAATTCCTTCTAATATTCAGAAAGTACATACGTTCCCAAATAAATTGAATATAGGTTTTCATAGGTTATCTGCATTCAGTTGCTTATAAAATCTACAAGTACATGTAATCATCAATGTGTACTTACCGCTTTACACGTTATACCGAACGTGTAACGTGTAACACAGATGCGTGGAGCACAAAATATGATGACGTCATAAACAACTTTTTGACGTATGCGTACATGTACAAGTTCAGTTTGCTCAACCTCTCTATTATACCATGGTGATGGTGAAATTTCAACCCGAGTGTGCAAAAATTCTGCAAGTCAAGAACGAGGCTTGCCGAGTCGTGGACAAGCAACATTTTGTACATGAGGGTTGAGATTTAGCCATCCCTCCCTCATGGTGTTGTTTGATTGTTTTTCTCCCACAACTTATCTGTCTGTGTCTGTTATAAATAGTTATTTGTTGTTTGACCAAAAATGTGTGACCTTTTCCTTGAAAATGACCCTGATCTGATTTGGGTAAAAATTTAGTCCCATCATGCTTTACCATCCCTGCAAATTTGAAAGATGTATGATGTATATCAAGTAAGTTATAGCCAAAAATGTAAGTGTGACTACCAGACAGATGGACAGGCAGACGCCTGACAAATGATCCCTTTATGTTGCTCTTATGTTGCAGGCAACATGAATGAAGTGTCTCAACTCAGTATAGTAAGAAGCTTACATTGACATCATTGGATGCTAATTTTTCATGCAGTCCTTCTAGTTCTTCAATGGTAACAGTACAATATTGACCTGAAAGTGAAAATGAAGATTTAATATGTTGAAATTTATCAAATAAGTCTTCAGAGTTTACAAAAAGTGCCAGATTGCCGGCTTATTATCCTGGGCTCTCGATTAGCCTAATTTGCGGCCCATATTCCGCCCCACTCCCAATGAAAAATAATATCTTTTTTTCCTGTTTGTTGACCATTTTTCCCAATTTGAAATCTCATGGAAAATTTAACAATTGAAGTTTAAAATTCTCATTTTCAAGTGAAAAGACATCCAACCTTATATTATATATTTTCCCCATTTCCGAGAAAATGTTGTTATTTTTCCCAATTTCAAAGGCCCCAGGCCCCAGTCCCAAAAATGGGTGTGAGAGCTCTGTAAAATTGAAATAAATGCAGCTCACCCAAATGCAATATTAATCAAAATAGACTAATATAAATGTATATTAATGAGTCATTGAGTCAGAAATCATCTTTTATCTGTATTTGACAATTTATTTCAATAATTAATGAGAGCTGCAAGAGCTATTGAACATGTTGAAGGTACCGGTATATTTTTAAAAAGCCTATGAAAAAATTTAAACATAAGGCCATAATTAAATAAAACACCGCTAAAGACGGTATGGCCGGATTGCAAAGTAAGTTTTTGTCACTAACTGGGTCAAGGTCAATAGGTCAAATAATACAGCATAAATTGAAAGGTTTTGTCAGAAGCAATCTACATGTATGAAATAAAGTTTCTACTGCATACATTTCCATAGATTTTGCTTAAACCAGGAACTTTAACCAAAATCCTTAACTAGATCAATGTCCAAGGTCAAGGTCACTAGGTCAAATGTTACGGCATAAATTGAAAGGTCTTGTCATGGGAAAGCTTCATTAATAATATAAAGTTTCTACTGCATACAGTACCATAGATTTTGCTTAAATCTGGAACTTTAACCAAAATTTTTGAGTAGGTCAAAGTCGAAGGTCAAGGTCACTAGGTCAAATGTTACGAAATAAATTGAAAGGTCTTGTCATGGGCAAGCTTCATGTATAATATAAAGTTTCTACTGCATATAGTTACTCAGATTTTGCCTCAACCAGAAACTTTAACCAAAATCTTTAACTAGGTCAAAGTCCAAGGTCAAGGTCACTAGGTCAAATGTTACGGCATAAATTGAAAGGTCTTGTCATGGGCAAGCTTCATGTATAATATTAGATTTCTACTGCATATAGTTCCTTAGATTTTGCCTCAACCAGAAACTTTAACCAAAATGTTGACGGCAGACGGACGGACAGACAGACAGACAGACGGATTGCTTTGCAATCCGGCCAAAAATTGTTTGTTTCCCCTTGCCCCGACCAGGTCAGAAAAAATGCCACTGAGTCAGGTTTTTTTTTGTAGCGAAAAGTCCCTTTTTTTTGCAAATATTGAATCACAGCCATGTCCATTTTTTATTTTAATGTTGCAATATTCTGTCCAAATAGACTGTGAATTAACACTATTATTCCTACATAAGAAATCTCAATTGTCAATTGTCAGCTGCCGACTCTTAGTATATATCACAACATGCGTGTCTCTTAGCTAGGTGTCAAATAATGTGTAATTATGATTCAAATTACATCAGCAAAAAAAAAAAAACAAACAAAAAACCAGTACCTGCCTGCCGGGTCACCTGCGAAAAACAGAACGGGGGGAGGGGAAACAAACAAATTAACAATTTTTTTAAGTCTGGCCTAATTTAAAATTAAATTCTCTTCTTAATAATATACTGTACATTAAGGGTGAAACGTTTACACGTGTACACGGATCCGTTTCGTTTTTTTGGCTGTAAACATTTACATAATTTCTAAACATGTACACGGACTACTGTACATACAATCAAAAGATCTTCTTTAATATCGTTATAACTCTAAAAACTCAATACTTGTATTGATTTCCTGAAGTCGCGAAGTGAGGCAATAGATTCTTTATTTAACGTACGTAGATGTATGTGCTGTCGGAGTTATCATGTTATGTATGCATCCCTTGATTCGAACACAGAGGACAAACTTTCAACAAACGCTTAAAACAGGAAGAAAATCTATCTGAAAATCAATCTTATCCTGACACATATGAAGGAGCTTATATCTCCGATATCTCTTTCTCCGTCACAGTCGTCTATTTCTTCGTCTCTTTCTGCGCTTATTAACGCCCTTTCCTCGATGGCCTGGTGTCCAACCTTCCATGGAGTTACTGTTCTTGTAACTTACTTCTATGATTGAATTGTGGGAATTGCTCAAACTCGTTTGAAAATAACAGTTTGATTTTTGAATCGTTGAAAGTTTTATTGCCATACGAAACATCAGCATGTCGTATTTACTATTAAATTTAAGTTACGAATTTAATGTAGTCAAGCATAACTAAGTTGTTTTAATGTCAATTTATGACCACGTCTGCAAATAAACATTTATGAATATCACTTTTCACAATAGAAGTACAAGAAGCGTTTAAACGTTTACGTTTCGTTTACAGCCTTCTGTGTACATGTTTATGAAATTTGGTAAACGTTTCACCCTTACTGTACATACATGATGATGTATTACAATTGTTAATATAATACATGTTTAACTTTAAGTCATACCAATCCTTGATCCATGTCCATGGCAACTTTTGGTTATAGTACTCTACATCTGTTGAATATGTACAACATTCTTTTCCACATTCAGCATCAGATATACAGTTAAGATGTCATAGATGGCCTCTGATAATGCTGATAGTGCAGTGTACACATGCTTGGATAAGAAAGTAATGTCAAGGCTACACCAGGTATACTGAAAGAAAAATTGAAAAGTAAATTAAATCAGCTTGATAAGAGTGTAAAAGTTCAGGAATTAATTTGCATCTACGACCTGCATCCCTGACGCATAAAAATTGCCCAGGAACCATAGATTTCCAATCGCTGTGTCCCTCTGTATGCATTTTCATTTTCTTATATTTACATTCCTACTGCGTTTCCCTTATATGAAGGTACCAAACCAACTGCACTGCATTTTTGGATAAACGCAACGGCAAGACCCTATCACATGACATTTGAACAATTTCCCATTAAATGCCCATTCTATTTACTGCTTCAACACAGATTCAAAATTCATTTATCAATCGATGCTGTCTATCCTCTAGTGATTACATGTGTCAAAATCTATGTGATCCAAATGTGCACTTCCAAGACGTGTGACGTAGTAAGTCGATCAAGCGTCACATGATCACACCAGACGAAGTTCAAGGACGACCTGCACTGTCGTCTACGAGAAGATGCCATGTTTGGATGAAAGTCCTACCTTTAACAGTATAAAAGAAATCTGCTTTCAAAACTTCTTAACATAAAATGTTGTATAGGCTGAAGGTCAAGGTCACAGGGTCAAAAGTCATGGTACCAAAATATATTACTCTTTATGGTGAATGTGTGTATGAAATATGAAAGGCTACCATTAATAGTATAAAAGAAATTTGCTTTTGAAACTTAACCGGACGGACAGACAGACAGACAGACATACGCAGTGATTTTTTTGGCCCGATTTGCTGCCGAATATCGGCGGCTTCCCCTCGTAAAAATTAGCTTTATTTTCCCAAAAATCGGCTCATATCTTCCCGATACACGGAGATCAAAATTGTTTCAAAATTGAATTGAATTTGACACGAAAAGTGCACAAAAATAATCAAAAACTCTTAAGCATACGATGGCTTCACGTTGATTACTTGTTGATGGATGCTACGGGGACGGTCTAAGACTTCTTAGTACTATGTCAAAAAACTAAATAAAAAAATAAAAGAGATCTACCAAAAATCCATTCATTTTTTTTAAAGGATTGCGATAATAAAGGTACTTGTAACACTCCCATAATATTCAATGTAAATGAAGTCGCCGACAGCGTCGGTTCTCCACCCGAACAGGCCTCTGTTTCCAATAAAGAAGTCAAGGACATCTCAAATGAGGACAACAGTGTCCCAGTTCCTGACATTCGTAAATTCGTACCCCAAAAGTATGAAGCATCATACAAATGGCTTTACTTCTCAACAGTTAAGGGGGGGGGGGGGGGCAATGTTTGATCTGTAACATGGTTATGAAATGAAAATTTCTGTTTTGAACCAATAATCTGAGCGTTTCTTTAACGAAATTTTGTTTCTAGATTTTCCCAATTTGTCCAAAATGTCGCATATTTTCCCAAATGAAAAGGTACAGGTGGCTTTTAAAAAAGGTAAAAAATCACTGATACGGACGGACAGGGTGATTCCTATGTACCCCTACTGTCTGCGCGGCTCACTTCGGAAACTGGATAAACGCGATTTTGATTGCTTTGTTATGCAAAAATTAAAATAAAATCTATATCATTGAATAGATTCTCGCTTAGGCGTAACATTTGGTATATGTTATATGGTCGTGGGTTTATGCAATCATATCATACAGATAAAATAAATTTTAGATGGGGCGTTTTCAATGTTAAATTTTAGCGTGACTTGGCCAAGTTTACATTGAGCCTATGGAGTGCGTCACGACGTCAAGGGAAAAATTAGCATTGGAAATGGCCCATCTAAAACTTGTTTTGTTTATAAAATTTAATTGCGTGCGCTGACCATCATATAACTTATACCAAAATTTACGACTAAGCGAGGTCTAATGAATGGTATCAATTTTAATAAAATTTCTGAATGATAAAATAGTCAAAATCACATTTATCTAATTTCCGAAGTGAGCCGCCCGGACAGTAAACTTCGTTTGCAGGGAGTATAATAACAGTCTTTTGACTTCGTCCTCATAGATGGTTTTTCCATGAGTTCATTTTCCACATTCAATAGAACTGTAAAAACTCTGAACATGACTATCAGGAGGGGGGGGGGGGGGGCGGCCAGCTCATCACTGACCATCTGACCACAAATAATGGGATTTGAATTGCCGATTCAAATCAAATTAATTTAAAAGTAACTAAGAAATGTGATTCCTTGTAAGAAAAGGTTAATTAACGGCAACGTTACAGATTTCTGGTTCGAACAGACACTGTCACTGGACAAAATTCTGAAAACAACGCGTGGGCTGAGCCAGCAGTTCAGTTCAGTTGGTCTGTATTAACCACCTTTAGGTAGGTGCACCTAGCAGCCGCTAGTAGGTAAGATGCGCTTCATAAAAAAAATAAAATAAAAACGTTCTAAAAAGTAAGGGAAATGTGCCTCAACTGCCAGACGGTCCTCTTTTACCCCTGGAGACCTTTTCCAGTAGAAAGATCCTGCCACTATGTACACGGTAACACAGGTATCTCGAAATCCGCTCAATATATGTACACTGTTCAGTATTTAACTGCATTGAATGAACCACGTTGGCACGCGTGACGTCCATTATAATATCCATAATGACATCCTTTGAAAGATTTTCCCACATTCCTTTCCCAAAGTGATATGTCATGACTCTAGACAGTTCACATAGATATTCCTTGCGATATGTTAGAAGAGCACCGCATTCCAGGAGAACATGTTGGTAGTTTTCAACGGATGATTGACAGAGTTGACATGTTGGATCAACAGTATTTTGATTAAATCTACTCAGCTTAGACTGCACCATGTATGTACCAGTAAGGAAGCGTGCTTTTGTTATAGCTCTGCGTGTATCGCGTATGTTGCTATCCACTGTGAACCATAGTGGGTGGATTGATCCAATGCACAGTGCATCTCTGTAGAGATACAAGAGTGTAGACTTCGTGGAGCATTCCTCCTTAAGTTTTTTGTTCCAGTATGTATTAATCGCATCGGACACAGAAGCTTTCCAAGAATCCCTTGATGGTATGTTTACCAATAGGTCTTCAATACCTTGGAGGTTGTATCGCAACAAAATGTCCCGTACATAGACAACCCAGCTTTTACTTGAGTGGCTTTTTACTGATAGTTGGCGAGTCAAGATGTTTAGTAGAGTTGGGTTATTAGACCTGATAATATTTCCAAGAAATGTGAGAGTTCTAGAATGTAGTTCTGCTTCTATGGGTCGAGCGCCAAGAAGTAGATAAACAGCACATTTAGCACACCTTTGCGGGAGGCTTTGAATGATTCTCAGAGCTGATAGATGGTAAGTTTCCAATGCATCTATATGTTTACGCAAAAGTACAAACGTCTCCAATCCGTAGAGCAGTTTAGGGAGAACATAGAGTGAATATATCCTATAAGAGGTAGATGGCTGAAGGCCGTTTGATCCATGTAGGCCGGTAGACGTGAGACCATAAAATGTCCTTCTGGCACATGAGATTCTTTCATATATGTTTGCTTGCGTGTCGTCGGACACAGAACGAATAAGTCCTAAATGTGTAGTTTGGGTAGCAATCGAAAGTTCCGAGTCTCCCAGCTTCCAAGAGCTCAAATTTTCTGTATAATTCCTTGGTATGAATTTGCGCAACATGACAGACTTTTCAGGATGAATGATGTACCGTTCTCTATTTGCATATCTATATGCGATATCTAAAGCATTTTGAGAGTCAATGTCTGATTCTCCTAACAAGGTGAGGTCATCTGCGACAGTCGGACTTCCTGTGTACGTTGAACCAATGTAGGTACCGGTGTGCGACTTTTGAAGTTCTAGCAACAAATCGTTGATATACGTTTTGTAAAGTCCAGTTGATAATATGCCACCCTGCCTAACCCCTTGAAGTATACTGAATTTTGAGCTGACATTACCTTTCCATAGAACTTTTGATGAGAGTGACGTATATAGATTGTCTATGACATTCCAGATATGCTGATTAATCCCCTGGTGAAATAGTTTGCATTTCATGGATGTATGGGCAACAACATCAAAGGCTTTCTGTGAGTCTAAAAAAGACATGTAGATTGGACGATTGTTCTTCACATATTCTGAGATTGTCTCTGATACTATGAGTGCAGCCATAAGCGGTGAAATTCCTTTTGTAAATCCAAATTGTAAGGTAGATTGATTAAGAGGCAAGCTTTCTTCTATTTGTTTGAGAATCACATGTTCAAATATTTTTCCAAGAATAGACGTGACAGTAATTCCTCTGTAATTTGTTACATTCGCTGGATCTTTCCCTTTTTTATGTATAGGGTGCAGAATACCTGACTTGAAGTCGGAGGGAACATGTTTTAGATGCATAATAGAAGTAAAGATTGATGCAATAGGCTGCAAAATGGCTTCACCTGCTGTTTTAATATGCTCTGACACAATTCCAAATTCGTCCTTGGCTTTTTTGTTATGTAGCATTTTTATCGCACATGCAACTTCCACAGGGGTAATAATTGGTAACACGTCATCTGTATCGGAGACTATTTTCCTGATGAGATCGAGGTCATATGCTAATCTGTTTTGGTAATCTGAGTCAAACTCCGAGTTATCACTGGGGATAGCCAGATCCTCATAAAAGGCTGCAAAGGAACGGCATTGTTCATCAGATTTAGTAACGTGATGACCTTTTTCCAGCAATGCAACCGTTGACCTTGAACTTTTGTTGTTCCTGTTGATAAGACGATAGAAATTTGCCGAATTCTGCTGGGCCATGACTTCCTCATAGAATCCGATGCGCTCCGATGCCCTTTCTTTACGCTGCTCTCTACGTAGGTCGTACTTAAGATTTGTTTTTAGAATAGAGAGAGGGTGCTCTGGGCCCGGTCTACCCACAGTGATCCATTGCCTATAGACACGCTTCCTATCGCTTAAAATCTGACGTATTTTCGGAGAAGCCTTCCATTTTGGGCCATGAAGTTTGACCAGCTTTTTAGGAACAGAAGCCCTTTCGGCTGCAAGGCAGACATCATGAATGTGTTTAACTTCTCTGTCTATATCCGACGGCGTGATTATTACTGGAGTCTCCACTCTATCAGATATGCACTTTTTATATCGATGTGTATCACACTTGTCCCACTGCGAGCGAAACCTTTTAACCTTGACCTCTGTGCTAATTTTTAGGTTATGGTCCAAAAGAATATCACACTTTATACCTGTATGTGTGGAGGTATTACTGCATACATCATCTAATAGCATGAAGTTTGCTATCAGTGCATGATTAGTGCAAAGGAAATAGTCTATCTGCGATTTACCACTTCCATGTTGATAAGTCATGTGTGACCCTGTAGAATGCACAGAGAGTTCGTTCTCCTTTACAAACGCCTTCATTAGTTTATCCTGACTGAGGTTTCTATCGTCAAGTAGGGTAGCGTTCAAGTCGCCTGATATAAATACAGAGTGTGTATCGCGGTATTTTGATATTATCACATCCGATAGGTCGAGCGAGGCTTTATATTGTGACGTAGAGTCGGAATATCCTGCAGTAGGCATGTATACATTAATGATACACAATGGGTGAGGTTTACAATTAATCTCAAGTGCCAATATGCGCTCACTACCGTCGTCCAGAGTTTTAACAGAGGGCTGTATTTGTTTATTCCAAATGATAGCAGTTCCCCCATATCCTCTCCCTCTCTCGAACTTAGCTGCAGGGTATAGGAGGTCTACACATCTTATAAAGTAGTCCCATTCCCCGAGGAATTTCTCTATGTCCACTTTTTCGAAGTCCCACAGCCAGTGTTCCTGAATGCAAATAATATCGGAAATTTTCATAAGATCCTGAAGATAAGGTGCATTTCCTTTTACCCCTTCAATATTACATGATGCCACTACAAGCTTCTGCGCAGAATTCTGTTCTGTGAGAGATCCAGTGGACGTCCCGGGAGGCTCGGAATGCATAAAAAATGCTGATTAACTGATGGGTGATTTGAGTTCCTCTTATTGATTTCGTCCACAGATTCAAGCACATCAGATAATTTGGCTGTATCTTTGTTACCAGCTGCATTTTGGATACTACCTGTATCCTGGATAATCGCATCTTGTGTGTTTTGAGTAGAGGAAAAGACACATGAAGAGGACCTGTTGCCCACCGCTATTTCTATATGTTCAGGTGAGTTCAGATGAGATATACACTTCCTATTGGCTAAACTGTCTGAAACATCGTCACATACATCAGGATCTTTTATGGCTAGTTCATTAGAGTCCTGCTTGAAGGGGGGCCTAGTTGTACCTTCTACATACTGTTGTGGTATACTTTGTGTAATAGAGGTAGACAATAATTAGGCGAAGTACACGTAGAGGCACTTTGACGTGTGTATCTAGCCGAATTGCGAGGATCCTTTACGAGAGAGGGCCTGTTAGTGTAATCACCATGCTGACGCTGTACTCCTTGCACACCATGGGTAGGTAGATTCGAGGTATATGCGGGCGGAGCAGGGGCGTTTTGATTACTAGGTGCTATGAATAGAGGGTGGCCCTCGAGCAAATTTTGCGAGACGTTATTTGAAGTTGGCCGTCCTATGTAAGGGGGTGGTTGAGGGACCCCAGGATGAAGAGGCGAAAAGCCATACGGGTTGATAAATGGGTGGATGGGCCCAAAAGATGGCGGTAGCAGGCTGCTCTGTAGGTGGTGACCCATTGAATATAACATAGGAAGGTATCCCATAGGAGACATTGGTTGTCTCACTGAGTATATATGGAGTTGTGTACACATTTGCATCTGGGTTATCATGGCGTTATTCTGTAACATCTGCGACATCATGATGTTAGAGGAGAGAAGTTTTTGGTGCTCTAGTGCAGAATCAATTTTACTGTCTATAGAGCGCAGCCTACAATCCACATAATTCTCAGAAGTAGACGATAAGACGGAACCCTGTACATCCGTATTCACAGGATTTTCCCTAACAGCATGTTGCGAACTTAGCCGATTAGCACTAGTTTCCTTATTGAGCAGTGTGTTCTGGAGGGAAATAGTACGCTCCATATCTACAACTTTCTGTTCAAGACTGGAGATATACGACTTTAATTTTAAATTATCTGCATGAGTATTATCGGTACTACGCACCTGTCTAGGGGCTTTCTTCTTTGGCAAGCCTTGGGACATGTTGTTGTCATGCACGGACGAGGCCGAATATGTACTCTTCGGAGTAGTATATGTAGGGGTAAGTGTCCCTGACGAATGTAAACAGACAAACGAAGAGCGCGGCTCCGATTGTATGATTCCTGATGTCCCCGAGGGGTGTTTACTAACAGACGAAGAGAATGGCTCTGATTGTGTAGTTCTTGAAGTAACATGCACATCTGTAGATATCTCTGATGTATTGAGGCAAACGGGTAAGGAAAGAGTATCTGATTTATGTTGTGTAGTTGTAGTCATTTGAGCGCTGACCTTTGGTGGTGTAGACGGTGCTTTGTGGCTGAGCTCAACTGGTGAATTTGAGCCGTCATTCAGATTAGACCCTTTTTTCAATTGCACTGCACTTGCAATATCGACATACATACATCTGTAAAAAAGAAGCAAATAGTATATAATACTTAATTTTCACCATTGATCTTCTCATCTTACCTATCCATTGCAATAGAATGCGTGTTTTCTTTAGCTTATGTGTAGAATTTTGGTGAACAGGCCGTTCCAGCGTTTCCTCTGCTCAAAAATAAATGCTCGCTTCTGATTGGTCAAAATTTATTTTGAAATTCTGAGCCCGCAAAATCATCCTGAACGATTAATTTTTTTCTGTTAATCATTATTTAAGTTCGTGGTAGAGTTTAATATCATTATTTTATTTTCACTTTACGAATTCGTGTAATTTTCTAAAGTCTTATCTCTTTTGACCTCGGAAAAAATTAAAAAGCACCACTGGCATCAAGCAGTCTGGGAAGACCGCCTGCCCAGTGTTTCGGTCGTCGGTCTCTCTGTCTGGCTCTGATATTTCATTCAAAGAAGTATGGAAACTTTTAATTTGTTTTGTACGAGCGCGGATCCAGAGGGTCGGGGGGGGGGGGGGGGTCCGACCCCTCCCCCCCTGGAGTTTTGATAAAGTTCATATATATAGATGTTTTAATTTTCATAAGATTAACCCGATTCCCCTTTTGTTGTCATAATTATATAATATTTGAAAAATAATTTGTATTGAAAATCTTTCATTCTTATTAAGTTTTTAACGGTGAGCATTTCAAAATATTCCTGGGCTCACTTACGCTTGCCAGATTTTATCAAATACATAATTATAATTTATTATCAATTTCAAATGATGTCCCTTATAATGCATTACACCTTTGTAAATAAAGAAGGTCAATTAACTGAAAAATACAGGTATAGAGGATGCGAGAAATCTTGGAAAAAATTCTCGTTCCTCCAAAATCCTGGATCCTCCTATGTTGTACCATGACAATTAAAGCTGATCAATGTACATTAATTGATTTTTAAATTGTATTAGGTACGGTCCATTTGATATCCTGGGGGGGGGGCGCTTGGGTTTTTTTCGAAAAAAATAATTTTGCTCTGAATTTTGATAAAAAAAATGTGCTTATGGTCTGTCAGAAAAAAATAATCTTGTTCTTACAAGTAATCTGAATTTGAAGAATTACTATAAAATTTCGCTTAAAATTCTCAAAAAATTCCCGGCTCTATCGATAAAACACAAACATTCTAATCTTAATTTTTCTTGCTCCAACTCTGCGAGAAAAAAAATAATTCTGCTCCGGTCTGAGGCGAAAAAATAATCTTGCTCTGACAACCCCCCCCCGAATATGTTAAATGGACCGTGCCTTATTTCTTTCAAAATCGATTTTTAAAAAAGGATTTCATATGTTGTTATAAATCGTTTTATCTTTATTATTGTTAGTTTTTTTTTTGTATAGATACTAGTATGCAGATCTATAAGCGAGTAACAATTAATACAAAGAACAGACAAACATACTTACATTGATCTTAAATTATACTCTATTAGTTATATTCAGTTTGAATGAGATAGTAGGAAATAACCATAATTTTAATATGTTTCCTTTCAGTCTTTTCTTGCCTTTTTTTCACTTTATGCATATCTGAGTCTCTCTCTCGCTGCTGGCAGTATGAGCTTCAGTATGAGCTTAAATCCTAGCAGTGGCAAAATCGAGGGGGAGGCGGATGGGCGTCCGCCCCCGGCACTGACCCACAATTTACCAAAATCAGACATTTTCGTTAAAAATCGACAAAATTTGCCCCTTGACCCCAAGTAAAGGAGGCACTGGATCCACCACTGCCTAGTCTACCCTTTTCTAGGCTTTATTTACTCATTAAACTATATTACACTATGTTAATTAAAACGTACAGTATATACGCCATGTACGAATAACTTCAGATTTTTTAATAGATGCATGACTGAGTACGTATATTTGTGTTAAGTACATTCAAGCTGATTTTTCGAATTTTATTAAAATTATAAACATGACTTAAACTCTCTCTCTCTCTCTCTCTCTCTCTCTCTCTCTCCATGCAAGATATTTCCTAGCGGCGTTGCAAACTAATATGCTGCGTCATGCAGTAACCGTGTACTTGTCACAGTGTCGCACCGCCCCCGACTTTAGAACTGAATTCCAATTGACATGCAATTTGCATGGGGTCAAACGTTAATAACATGCCGCGATTGCATGCATCAACTGTGTACTTGTCAAAGCGTCGCACCGCCCCCGACTATAGAACTGAATTCTAATTGACATGCAATTTGCATGGGGTCAAACGTTACATAACCGGTGTCTGTGTATATATACTTGAAATTAAACCACTCCACTGGCTTTAGAGAATAAATGGCTTATGCTCTATGGAATTTATGAATGAAAACATTTTGCATATTAATTTTATAAAGTTTCTTTCTAGAAATGTATTACTGGTATTATAAATACTAGGAAAAAAAAATGAATTAGAACAAACTGTTTTTTCTAATATACGTTATATATAGTTGATATATTATGGTTTAGTAGAAGAAACCAAAAAAAGAAAAAAAAAAAAAAAAAAAAAAAAAAAAGATGCGTAAATAGATTAATAAGTAGATAAATAATAAATAAAAGTAAATAAATAAATTCATTCATTCATTCATTAATAAATTAATTAATTAATTAATCAATTAATCACAATTGTATTTGTATGACACACGAATGTGCTGTAAATAAATAAATAAATAAATAAATAAATAAATAAAAATAGTCCACCGTGCCGTTATGGTATGTATGTAAAGTCGCCGTACGGAGCTAGTGTACCGAATTTGCATAGTTCCTGAGATATCGAAGGCCGTCCGCATGTCGATTATGGGCCGGACCCGTCAACTTCCCCAAAGTCAAAGTAAAAATAAATGAATAATATTGCTTCTTTAATTTTGACTAGTAGTTTACAAAATGGAAACCTAATGGAAACCACTCAACCAAGTTTCCAAAATGGAAACCCGGTGGAAACTACGTGGAAACCTGAGCCAGGTTTCCATGCCTTGGAAACCACTTGGAAACTGTCAACCTCAGGTTTCCATGCAGTTTCCACCTGGTTTCCAATGAGTTAAAGAAGATCCTGACGACAATCTCAATAGCACTCACAATAGATCATAAAATTAAACATCGACGGACCCCTAGCAAGCTAGAGGTGGGACCAGGTACCCGGGAGGAGTAAGCATCCCCTGTTGGCTAGCCGCACCCGCCGTCGAAAAAAACATGGAAACTCGGCTTTTCGTGCTGTGAGAGGCCCCAGAGACACAGATGAATATGAAAATGGATATAAAAAGAGGGCATGCGTAATACAGTCCGTGCTCTGCCGGCTGTAGCGAGCTCATGTATGTAATCACCAGAGGAGTCCGACTGACATTCAGAGAGGACAGGTGGTCGGGGCCCTGTCTTCTCTAAAGAGGTTTGGACAGGGCCCGTCATGGAGTCCCGTCGTCACAATCAGTCAGAGTGCAAGTCTCAAGGATGCGCATGTACAAGACTGTAGATTGGTCAAGTACCAAGCCTAGTGTCCGTCTGGTGACATAAGGATCATATCCACGGTATAAAAGGCGTTTGATGATTCTGACGCATTTTCGATGGTTATGCTGCCTACCTTTAATCCTTTTCATTTTGTTTATCATATCACCATAAAAGACAGGTTGTGTAATACCCATAGTAATGTACTCTGTTGCGTGTATAGATCCGAATTTTAAAAGAAGTTGACTGTAATTTTTGTAAAATTTCCAGAAAGTCTTAACTAGTTTATGAAAGCGGAAACCTTGACCTAAAAATTGTTTTGGTAATTTGTAAATTTCTACTGTGAAAATCCAAAATATCCGTACATGCTCTAGCGTACCGGATGAGCTGTGATATGTAAATGCCGTATGACGGTAATCTCGGAACATCACCGTTAATGTATAATTCTTGGAACATCACCGTCAATGTATAATGCACATCACCGTTGATGTATAATTCTATTTACATCTTGTGCAAAGTGAATGAATAGCGAACGATTTGAATGGGGGGGGGACATTATGAAATCGACTTTCATAGTATAATATTCAAAGTGCAGACACGGTACTTGTGCATTTTATTTCATACACTGATTATAACAATATCATATTCATTTACAGATAACATATCAGCCATTATAGTATCACAGAATCCTCTGCCTAATTCTACCCCTATTTCCTTTATTGTGGAATTCTTTGATTTCATTATCGCTGGTAAGTATAAATAAATTGCAAAGAAGAAGTATCTAGCCGTATCATGATGTCAACAGTGTTATGTTGATATCAATAATATGGAACATATTTACAACAAGACTACAAAGCACCGACAAAAATATGGAAAGCATCCGCGAATAGCCTTTTCTATGTTTAGAATTTCGATAAATATTTATTTAAAACAAAATTAAATAAATTGTTATCCACCGATTCTAATTTAATTCGCGAATATGATTGAAACACTTTTCTGTGTGAAGTAACTGTTAGGATAATTCTGCCCTTGAAAGTGATAAATTCAAAATGCAAAATTTGAGATTTTTTTCGCAAGAATTGATAAGTAGCTTGGTCCTCGTAAGAATCTGCTCTCAAATGGGATAATTTATTCAAAATAAGACCAATATTTCGTCAAAAGAAGTTTTTACATAGAAATCTATGGAAACAGAGACCTATTTATGCATCATCGTTTCCTCCTAGCTTCAGAATGCCCCTTTCACCACATTTATCTGACGAGGATTAAGTACCTGAAACGTGCATGTCTGGTCTATGCTGCAAATTTATCTGTTCTTAAATGATGCTATTGAATTTGAAGACGATTAACATTTCTTGAAAATTTCTAAAACGTGGGTCCTGTAGCATCATATCCCACCCATTCTGCTACGTCTTTTGGTACATTTTTGGACATAATAATTTTCATACTTTTTGGCCGTATTACATATTTTAGACTGAGGATCACTGACGAGGGTTTAGTACCCGAAACGTGCATGTCTGGTCCATGCTGGAAATTTATCAGGTTTTAAATGATGCTATTGAATTTAAAGACGTTTAACATTTGAACGACTTGGTGAGTGTCACTGCTGGTGGACTAGGCGTCCCTGTGGTCTCATGTAGCCAAGTTTGATCAGTTTCGGTTGAGCGTTTTTTAAACACATTTGAACATTGTTGTTATCAAAATTTCTTGAAGTTTCTAAAACGTGGACCCTGTAGTGTCATATCCCACACATTCTGCTACGTCAGTCAGTACATTTTTGGACGATATATTTTTCATACTATTTGGTCGTATCACATTGTTTAGATTGAGGATCCCTTACGAGGGTGATCAGTGATCCGTTATAAGTGAAAACATGTAAATTATATGTCTCTTTACGAGAATCAATATTTCCTTCTGAAATTGAGAATGGTTTAGTCAAAAGGATACTACAAGGTACTCTATGTATTCGTTTACGTGAAGATAAGGGGATCCAAGGAATCGGTGATTAAATGAAGCTGAGGTCTATACAAGTATCAGTGAGCTTAACGCTTTCGTTAAAATTAAGGAGTACAGACACGTGGCACGTTGCAAATGAGACCCATCAGAAACCCGACCTCGTTTTATTTACATTATACACGTTCCCTCGTTATTTTTTGTTTTGCTTTTTTTTACTCGGTATGCATTACATCTGAGTTTATATAATAATAAACTCATATCGACGTTCAAGAATAAAGGGATCTTTTCTTAAACGTGATGAGGTCATGCTTTTCTGCATAATAACTAGGTCAATCATCAACTCCATACTTGGAAAAGACGCATTTTCCTTTATGCTTTTTTTTTCTGTACCGATCAAGTAAATAGATTAACGGGGAAAGGAGAGTTTATAAAGTATAAACTGAGTGTATGTTGATTAGAGAACTTAAGACGTTCTATTTGTGAAGTTCGGGCAAGCATATTTGAAAAGGTTATACATGCGTTTTTGATATGCTTGTTATTTTATGCTCAATTTGGTTCTCTATTGTGAGTGCTGTTGAAATTATTAACTTATTCATTCACAAACACAGTATTAGTCTTATGTGGATTTGAAAGCTCTGAATATCCCGTGATGTATTGAAGGGCTTCGTGGCACAATGGTTAGCCTGCTGGACATTAGTGCATATATTGTTTTCTTTCCGCGTAGGTTCGAATTCGATCGGATACATTTTTCTTTTAAAAGTTAACTGAAAAATGAGAATTTGACTCTGAGATCTTGGGGGACATTGGTATTTCATATGCTAAAACATTGGAAAACGTTAGATAAATTAAAACTGCCCTAGAGCCTACAGTCGACTTCAACCCAACCCCCCAACCCCCGACGCAGTCAATAATGCAGATTCCAAACTCCTTGTATAAAACAAAGGTATTTTCTACCTTTACAAGCTACATTTTGAAATGTCCAATGCTACGACTGATAAGAATGTGGCACAGGAACCCATTTTCCCCCATTTTTGCAAACCTAGCGTGTTAGATTTTGGACTGAAGACTGAAGATACTTGAAAGGGATCTGACATTTGTCTTATTTGAATGAGTGTAACAAGATCAATAATGTCAACGGCACTCACAATAGAGCACAAAAATGAGCATCGACGAACCCCTATCAAGCCAGTCGTGGGACCAGGTGCCCGGAAGGTGTATTCATCTCCTGTTTTACTAGCCGCACCCGCCGTCGATGTCCACGCACGAGAATGAAAACTATCTAAAATACATGCACTGTCTGAGGTTATTTCTATATAGAAAGTGCTATGACGACAATGACAGGGAAAAAATATTCAAAACACGTACTTATCAGGTTTTAAATGATGCTATTGAATTTAAAGACGTTTAACATTTGAACTACTTTGTGAGTGTCACTGCTGGTGGACCAAGAGTCCCCGAGGGCACATGTAGCCAAATTCGATCAACTTCGGTTGATCGTCTGTCTCTTCAACGCATTTGAAATTTTCTGTTACAAAATTTCTTGAAATTTCTAAACGTGGGTCCTGCAGCATCATATCCCACCCGTTCTGCTACGTCTTTAGGTACATTTTTGGACATAATAATTTTCATACATTTTGACCATATTATATTGTTTAGACTGAGGATCACTGACGAGGGTTTAGTACCCGAAAAATGCATGTCTGGTCCATGCTGTAAATTTATCAGGTTTTAAATGATGCTATTGAATTTAAAGACGTTAAACGTACTGTCAGACAAGTTAATCGTTAAAAAGAGGGTAAAGTCTTTATTTAAACTTGCATATATAAGACGCTATTTAATGTTATGTATTGTCATTGAGATGTCCTTGAAATGGTCAAGCGGTACCTTAAGGGGTAACGAGTGGCTGGTAAGCGAGCAAACTCGTGCAGTCAATAACTTCGTTTAAATCAGTGTTAAATTATTTCCGGTTAAAGTCAGAGTAAAATTGTACAAATTATCGGAATTCTCTGACAAAGAGACACATATAACAGTTGCGGGGTTACTCACATCAAAATGTATTCACACTGGAAATACTCGTCCTGGGATAACTCGCATTTGACAACCATTTACTAGCTGACGAGTGCACCAGTAATACTCGCAAAGCATGTTAAAACATTGAAAATAAATCTAATTTTATTATAAATTATTTGATTACTTAAGAAACAAAAAAAATGACAAACCGGGCTCTATTGTCTCATAATGCCGGGGGTCCTCAGCCAATCCCATTTATTACCGAGCCGCGTCAGCGGCGATATGATAAATGTGATTGGCTGAGGACGCGAGGGCATTATCAGACAATAGAGCCCGGCTTGTCATTTTTCATTTCAATTCTAATGCCGACCAATCGACTTTTAGTAAAAACCAGTTCCTGCCGGTTTATCTGCTTTCAGAAAATGGGTAGGCGTGGCTTATCGCTATAGGGCCTATATTGGAGAATAGAGCCCGGCTCGCGTCTGTTGTCTTAATAGAGAAAAAGAACCAAGTCATATTAGAAAAAATAATAGAAATGTTCACTTAGATTTTATGTTTCATTGGAAAAACTTTTCTTTCTGATAAAGCATATCTATTTTATCGGGCCGGGTGCTCTGGATCAATGGAACTCGTCATGAGTTATTATTATTCCAAATGATTTCCTCAATACTTTATATGCAGTAACTCTCTTCCCTACCTTCACGATCTTATTTATAAATGCATGATAGATAATTGAAGAGTTGCTTGCGATTTTGTGATTTTGAAGCAACGGCAGCCCGAAAGGGGTACGTCTGAAATCAAGTGCACTTGTCCGCATTCTAAATAAGGCTAGTGTCTACGAAAAACAAACTCTGCATTATAATTATAGCCTGCTGAGAGGCAGTTAAATTTGCTTAGATAATAACACTTAGCATTCATTACAATCTGTAAAAAAATGTTGATGCTGAATATGGAAGTACAAGTGCGAATCTATAGGGAGGTGTCGATTGAGACAGGGCACCTTCCATTAAATTTAATGTTCATTTTGCTGATTTTTCCGTTTTCAAGTAAGACTTATAACATGAATAGGTTTACCGTTACCGTCAACCCCGCCCCCCTATTTGCTTGATAACCCCCTCCCCTCTGGAAAAATATCTAACATCTGTCCATACAGAACTTTCAGAAAGACTAGATAATTTTGAAAGGATTTAGTTTTTAAATATAAACGAGAAGGAATTCAATATACCGTGTGATTGGCTTTATTTTTGAATACAGGAAAGATAACTCTTCTTCACTTCTTCACTTGGTCGTAATTTATCGGTTTCAACGATCATCATATCATTTTTGGAACATTGAAAAATGAATCTGCATACAAATCCAAAACGTGTTATTTCACAATTTGAAAGATTATAAGATTATTTCATGATCTGCTTTGAAAGATTCGTCGATGCCAAAATAAGGTAAAATTACCGAGGGTTTTGTACCATTAAATGCGTTAAGGGGCAAAGTGAAGAATCTTTTAAAGCAGAGCATGGATGAGCTTTAAATTTTCTCTTACATACGTCAGGATCTATTTTAAAACATTTAAAACAAAAGACGTGCGGTTGGAAAAAAATTAAGTTGATCTAATTGCAGAAAATCGCATAATTAGAAATAAACGCCCTCATTAAAATAGTTTATTAAAGGACGGACGTGCATACGTGCAAAACAGAAGGGTTGAAGTGATATTCTAATAATGTAATACCAATTTTAGGTTGATTTAATGTTCATGCAATTCCAAATATGACCTATATATGTAGGGTATATTTCAGAGACTCGGTGAATATATCTTGGATGATAAATATACCAGTCGTATTTTTTTTTAATTCCCGCAGATTACTGACATTAATTTGAACTCAATTGATCAAAGTGTGTGTTTAAGAATGAAAATAAATATTTTGTACTGTGGGAATGATTTGTTTTTACTTTTATCAAAATACATGTATTTTGCAATATTTGAATAATAATTGAATGAAAGAAACTTATTGTTTAAAATCTACGAAAAATGATAGTGTAATTCTATATTCTATAGAAGTAAATTATGTTAAGGTAATGAAAGAAAATTCAAAACTTTTATTTTCATACTCTATTTGTATGTTTCAGTGATAGTCATATTTGTCCTGGTTCTTGCCAACATCTTGGTTGCTTGTTTTATCTTATTGCGAATAAGGTTAGTATGAATCATTTAAGATTGTCAACGCTATTTTAAATGCAATTGTGGTATCCAGTAAGACTCTGACTCTAGGCACCGAACCTCACTTCGGAGGATCGCAGCAATTTTTAGTGTGCATTCTATTCTATTGGTTTTGCCTTTTCTCCTCGACTTTGAGACTGAAAAACGAATGAGTACTTCTTTTGTGTTAATAAACATAGAGAATCTTAAAATGAAATACAGATACTGTTGCTTTTTTCTTCATCCGAAAGTTCTCTAAAGTCTGATGCATTTTCAATATCCCATCTCCAACCGTCCACAATAAAAATCCTAAAATCTTGGTAGAGAACTTTGAGTACTTGGTTCCAACAAGGTTTGATGAAAAAGAAATGAAACAAGTACTCTGCCTTGTTTGTGGAGTTTTAATTGTTCAGATCGAGTTATAAATAATACCGCCGAGTACTCTGATTAGCTGATGCATTTCGAAATCATCTCTGCAACCTTGTCACGGAACTTCACGATACTTTATATCAGCATGTACTGAAGGTCCTTTACAGATGATGAATGTGGACAATGACCATATCCAATACATAGTACAAAAAACGATTATTCAGGAAACCACAAGCCAAGGCATAAAAATCAGGACAGAACAGGAACTAAAGCAAACAAACAAAAAACCCCACCACATGAATAGAAGCCCTACTAGGAGTGAGGCCAGGTGCCTAGGAAGAGTAAGCATCTCCTGCTTGTATCCGTCGCTACAATTCGGCAGAAATGTCATTTCCGGCCTCTCCCATTTCTGAATACCCAAGTATAGTATGTGGTCAAATTGTTCCTGTGGTTTAAATGTTAAACGTCTTCATATACATTAGCATCATCTTAGAGCAGATAAATTTACAGCATGGACCAGGCATGCACGTTTCGGGTAATAAACCCTCGTAAGTGATCCTCAATCTAAACAATGTAATATGACCAAAATCTGTGAAAATCATGTCCTAAATATACCGAAAGACATAGCAAAATGGCTGGGATGTGATGCTACAGGACCCAGGTTTTAGACATTAATTTTGAGAAAATTTTGTAAAAAGAAACGACCAACCGAAATTGATCGAATATCAATCACGATTCACGACAATGGTCCATGCAGCCAATTTATCTGATCTTTTATGATGCTATTGAAGTTCATCATCATAGTGTATGACGAGTTCCCGTATCGACCGCAGAGCTTCCCCAGTGACGATGTTAGTCGATCACGAGCGTATCCCTGACTGAGAAGCTTAACCGAAATACGCCTAGCTCTCAAAACAAAATCTGTATATTTGCTACTTGCTCTGGCATAACGTATCAATTAGAATATGAACACGCCATAAGCAGGCGATGAAGGGATGTAGATACTTAGAAAAGGAAAACTGCGATGCTGAAATTGAAGTAGTCACGTTTGTCATAAAATGAGGTGTTCATATGACTATTTGTGTCATAGGAGAGCATTATGTCCAAATAGGATACTGGATTATTTGTCTCTTTTTTACTTTAATGTCAATTTTTAAGTCTCTAGAGTTTCTTTGTCTTCAAGTTTGTCGTTGCGTCGTGCTAACTGTTCATCTTTCAGTGAGAAGGATATCTTGCATCATAATTGTGCCTTCTTCGAAACTTATTTGTAATCGGAAAAGTTGGAGGAATGTACGTACGTAATCTAGATAACACACCGTCTGCAACTTGCGTCGCAGACGACCGTCCTTAGTCGGCACCTGTTGCGCATTGGTCTCATTTGTTTATGTGTGGTCTTTTGTGTTTCATGTTTCTATAGTGTGAGTTGGTTTCCTTGACCCTTTTGCTTTTAGACCAAATACGTATTAAGTTGAAAAAAAAGTATTTAACTCTTGTGATTTAAACTTGCTCAAATGAATTTGTAAATTTTTGAAAATTATATCAGTGATTAAGAATTCATATTCATGTCATGCATTGTATTATCTTCAAATTTTTTATCTGCATCATATAAACAATGGATGTATTGTACATTATTATGAGAATAAACTATTGTCATTGTCTCTTTCTGTGGGTGTCTGATCTGTGTTTTTTTTTTGCAATGGGTGTACTGGAGTTTTGCTTTGCTTGCTGCAACGAAGTGTTATTGGAGATCCCCTCCTCTTTACCAAGCAGATCGATCATCAAACATGGTCACTGAGGGCTTTGCAAAACTTTACAGTCAGGTATTACACAATGTCTTCTTCAAATTGGCTTCTTTCAGCCATTCGTCAGCAACTAAGGTGAGCGATATGCAACCTCCCTCCTTAGTCCTCTTGTTTAACATGACGGTCTTTGATAGCAAGCAGAAGATTCTTTATTTCCGCTGGTAACAATTCTATCTCTCCTTGGAAAACATGTGTATTTATTGGCAAAGTCTTTTGGGGTTTGTTGTTTGTCCTGAATTTTTGACATTCTGCTTTGTTTCATTTAATTACCCATAGGGCAGAAATGCTTATTGACCTCAAATTAACTTCACATTGCCCCAAAATAATATATGATTGAAGTCACGTTTACTTTCCAGGGGATTGTCCAAATTGCTGCTGCCTAATCCTTTTTTCTTCGTCCGTGTGGCGTCAATCCCCCCCCCCTAAAAAAATCATATATGATATGAAATAGAAACGATAGAAACTCGAACCCGTACTCCAAACATGAAAATTCATGAATCTATAAGTGAATCAAGCGTTTTACACTGTCATATAGTAGTTTTTATACGATTGTTTCCTGTTAGAAGACTATAAGTTTTATTTAATTCTGTCATATAATCTTGTATTTTTAGAAATAAAGACAGGAAACTCAAGGAAATGTATCGCAACTCTGCAGAATTGCAAGAAGAAGAGACAGATGGTCAGGTATATGACATTGTTGACGAATCTCGTATAGAGGAAACTGTTTGAAATGATGCAGCATGTAACATATGTATGCATAATTCTCCTAATGACGAAAGTGAGAAGAGAAAAAAACTTTTAACCACTGTATGCTTTTAGAATGACATATGGAATACATTGTAACAGGGATTCATCTGTATAACAATATTTTGAGACATAGTCCAAAGTGTCATTTTTTTAATCCCCTAATTTTCAATTTTTGTTACAGCGATGTTCACTTTTGCTTAATCAATAGAGCGAATTGTAATTGTAAAGTGATGGTAAAGGTACCTGCACACTATCCATTCTTTAGTTATTGGTTAACTGCCTTAAATTGTCTTCTAGCAACAGACTATTTTCAACGTATCTATATTTAGACGAGGTAAAACTAATTTTTCTAATATGGCTACTGCAGGTAAGGCGCTAGTCAGCCCAAACCTAACTCACAACAGACACACGTTTAAATTTGCCAGTTCGGCGAACGTACGTTTTCTCTTCAACTTTGAGATCTGTAGCAAACTATTATCTCTTAAGATCCAATTCTATTAATTCTTAGATATTCTTTTCATAGGAAAAGATTCAAATTTACAAGAGGAAAAGAGTCATTTCAATAACTTGGAAATTTAAAGAAATGAAAACATGAAATGGGGTGAGAAAGTAAGAGAAGGGGAATCATCTTTGAGAAATGCAAAAAAGTCATTTTACAAATGTACGCTTTGACACTGTGTTTTTCCGTCATATTTTAGTGATGGTATGTTATCGAAGTCCATGGCTCAGTCTTTTTGTTTCATATGTATATCACTTTGATCACTACAATAATTAAAATGAAAGCAAGTTATAAGAAGGGAGGAGATCTCCAACAAAACCCCGTTGCAGCACCAACAGCAAAACAACAGATGCAAAAACACAAAATACTAGTATAGTATGAGACGGAAAAGAGACATACGACATGTAAACACCAAACACAAAAGAATACACATAAACCGACGAGACCAATGGGCAACCGGTGCCGACTTTGGACGGCCATTTGTCACGCAAATAGCAAATGGTGTGGTCATCCATGATTACGTGCGCACAACCCTCTCACAACCCTCTCCAATTACCCAGAGGTTTCGAAGAACGTACAATTGTGGTGTAAAACAACCTCCTCATTGTAAAATGACTTCACACATACAAGACCGCAAAACATAGAGGCCCCAGTAACACAGATGAATATGTAGATGGATATAAAAAGAGGACATGCATAATACAGTCCATGCTCTGCCGGATGTAGCGAGCTCATGTATGTAATCACCCAAGGAGTCTGACTGATATTCAGAGAGGACAGGTGGTCGGGGCCCTGTCTTCTCTAAAAAGGTTTGGACAGGACCCGTCATGGAGTCCCGTCGTCACAGTCAGTCAGAGTGCAAGTCTCAAGGATGCGCCTGTACAAGACTGTAGATTGGTCAAGTACCTAGCCTAGTGTCACTCTGGTGACATTAGGATCATATCCACGGTATAAAAGGCGTTTGATGATTCTGACGCATTTTTTATGGTTATGCTGCCTACCTTTTATTCTTCTAAATTTGTTTATTATATCACCATAAAAGACAGGTTGTGTAATACCCAAAGTAATCTACTCTGTTGCGTGTATAGATCCGAATATAATTTAAGATAATATATGATATATAATATGAAAACTTAAGAAGGGGGCGGGGTGGTAAGCATTTCTTTAAAGACAAACACAAAAAAGCGGAGGACCATAATTCCTTGAATTTGATTTTCAATCTAATAATGATATTTCACAATGACACATATCCCAGGTCATCACAAAACTTGTTCGTAAGATGTAAGAGTTTAAATTGAAAATTATTTCATGACTGAGTGAGGCCTTTACGCGCTTCCAACAAATAGTTAGAATTTGACGTTACATGTAAATCTTCTACTTTATGTTTTTCAAAAGATACTATTTGTATTATTGATATAACTTTTTAATGACATAGATAGATATATTTCCATCTTTCGTTTGACAATTCAGCATGAGATAGAAAATCAGTCATTTGACCATGACGTTACGTCTTCTCCAGCGTACCTTCCTTGTATTTGTATTTGCTGCAATGAAAGAATCATTGTTAGATTCCATGAGTAATCAAAATATTTCATTTTTTTCGACACAGTTATCAAGAATCCTTGAATGAAATCGTACAAAAAATGTGTGATAGAATTACAAGAGGGAGTTATTAATTTCATGTGAATTAGTAAATCAATTGATTCTATTTTATTCATTGATGGAAATGCTACAGCAGCATATGCTTTTTGCAAACAGATTTGAATAAAAGTTTTGGATGTGATAAAGGTAATTTTTGAATTAAAGTTGATTGAAATCATAAATAAGAATTTAAACAATATTAATAACGTCAAGATATCGTCAATAAAAAAATTCGTCGTTTCATATTGTGTCAAAAATGTTAATATACACATGTAAGCGTTCATGCTGTTTGTTCTTCGACCATTCAATTATATAATGTATATTAAACTGACGTACCAGTGGTTTTGTCAATGTGTACTTATGATAATCTATGCGTTTCAACCGCGTTATTTTGACGCCAATCAAGAGTGCTTGCTTTGTAAAATTTGTAAAATTAGCACTTATGCGGTTCCTATATCATCATATTCCATCCATCCTGCTACGTCTTTCGGTATTTTTTTGGACACAATAAAAACTTTCACACTCATTTGCTATATTACATCTTTTTAATTGAGGATCACTGACGAGGATTGTGTACCCGAAACGTGCACGTCTGGTCCATTCTGCAAATACATCTGTTCGTAAATGATGCTTTACAATTTGAAGACATTTAGCATCAATAGAATTCAAGACTTATTGAAATTATTACCAATTTATCCGTTCTTAATTGATGCTATTGACTTTTAACATTTGGTTAGTGTTATTGCTGGTGGACTAGGAGTCCCCGATAGCACATGTAGCCAAGTTAGATCAACTTCAGTTGATCGCCTGTCTCTTCATCGCATTTCAATTTTTCTGTTACAATTTTGTTTTGAAATTTCTAAAGCGTGGGCCCTGTAACATCATATCCCAACCATTCTCCTTCGTCTTTCTGTACATTTTAGACATAATAATTTTCACACTTTTTGGTCATATTACATTGTTTAGTTTGAGGATCACTTATGTGGGTTAAGTACCCGAACTGTGCTTGCCTTGTCTAATGCATTCTGCAAATTTATCTGTTCTTAAATGATTCTTTTGAATTTGATGATGTTTAACATTTGACTGTATAACTCTATCTCTTTTAAAACACGGTTGGAATATCTTATTCAAAATTGCATTACAACATGACAAACAGTTATCTGTTTCAGTTTCGCTATCGCTTATTCCAACTGTTGAAGAAAAATTATCGACTCTCTGACAGAATCAGATATGATGGCTGATTGATATATTGTGAGCCTCGTATTGAAGGATTTGAATTTTATCAGGCATTATGCATTATTTTTCTACATAATCCCCTTCAGTATTTATACACTTTTTCCACCAGTGTTCAGGTCTCAATACCACTTTCAAAATGCTAATGTCAGGCTTGAATATAGATGAAAGTCTGATCGGGCAAGATTAGATGAATACGGCGGATTGAATGACAGTCATGGGAGTGAGTGACAGACTAGTGAACAGGAGCATGGAACAACACATCTTTAGTGGGCTTTCCGCGGCACTTATGTTTAATATTTTCAAGCATAGTATGTGTCTTTGATTGTTTGTCCTTTTTATAGATAAGCTATTAGAAGAATACCTTCTGCATCCCAAAAAAACCGAGGCCATAGCCCTCAAAGTTGAAGGTACAGTCTTTGCCTTTACCGAGCTGATCAAGGATATTTACACTTTTTCGATTGATGTTTGGCCTCTGGCGTAAAACGATTTGCACATTTTTAATCCAAAAATCTTTGAAGAAAATTAACAGGATCTCCCTTTGAAAAAGTTCTGATTAGCAGGCGATAGAGTGTGCATGGTATGCTTCTGATCAACTTCCAGAATTCTTTGTACCCAACGGGCCAAAATCCTTCTCATTTCAAGATCTTGGGTCAGAAAGGAATGTACTATTTCCTGTGAAATGCCAACTGTCCTCGCTAGATATCTTTCTGTAACTCGTCTGTAAGTCATAACATAATACCATGTACTTTATCGATAATTTCTAGAGTTGCAACAGTGACAGGCGTTCCAGGACGGGGATCATCATAAAGCCTCTGTCTGTCGAGCTTATATTCCGCAATCCACCCTTTCACTGTAGCATATGAAGAGGCATCTTTCCCTATTTCCCTAGTGTTGTTATATGATATTATGGATATCCTTGCATGTGTTTCACCTTTTTTTATTGATATATTAGATCACTGCCCTTTTCATCAATTTTGTCAAGTTTGCGAAAGCAATTTGTCTTGTTTACTTTAGAGTTTTACCTCTTCGATTTAAATTGAGGAAATTAGTCCAATCCTAGGGTAAACAGCCTTTTATAGTTAGAGATTAGCAGGACTTAAAAAGAACATCCCTGCCTATCTTCTTCAATACAATGCTCACATTTTATCAATAAGCCCTCGTATTTTACGTCGCATATCAGTTTCATAATAACTATTCCAATTATTAACACATGTGTTTACTGACACTACAGCTTGCTCAACTGGTCTCTCTTCGGAATTTGTTCATTCCGAGGTTCGCAACCGTTCCTGTGGATAATCTAATGATTTTGCCTTGCCTTCTCGACTATGAGATTGAATAACTGATGGACACGTCTGTAATGTTTATCGCTATCATTGATCAAAAACCGGTAGTCACTTTTATATCAAACATATTTTGCTCCATGAATGCAGGGTGGTCACGCTCGAGATCATTCCTTTTCCTCGCATGTGTTCGTGTTTTCGTGTTTGAAGCAATATGAGGCTGGATCTTACCATTGATCTCGTCGGTTTATGTGTTGTCTTTTGTGTTTGATGTTTACATGTCATGTGTCTCTTTTCCGTTTCGTGCTGTACCCGTCTTTTGTGTTTTTGCATGGGGTGTTTTGGTGTTTTGCTGTTGATGCTGCAACGGGGTCTTGTTGGAGATCTCCTCCCTTCTCTGACCACTGAGTCTTATTGAATTTCAACACATGAAAACTATGAATACATTTTAACCTAGGAATAATCGATAACACTGCTTCTGTTTCCTAAGTGATTATACAAAAAGCTATTTCCTGCTTTTATCACCTTGTGCTCTACAATTAAAAACTCTTAAAACCGAAGTTTTACACATATTTGATAAATTTCTTCCAAACCCATTTGTATTCAAATTTTCAGTATGTCTTCCTGGCATCTCTTTGTCGCATTCATAATTTAATAAATCAGTCAATTTATTACGCACATCTATATTAATTTGATCATTCTCAATATAATCGAGATTTGCAACTACCCGACTATTGAAATCGCCTATCACAATAATATTGTAATTTGAGCTATAATGTGCTATTTAAGCTTCAATTTTATGGAACAGATCTACATCATACAATTTATTAAAACATCATGTTCATACGGAATATAAGCACACAGACAAAACACATCCTTACTATTACTAACTATACTCGTATTTATTTTCATCCAAATTATCAAAACCCAATTGTACTTGTACATCAATACCATACTAGTCCCCTTGATTTTACTTCTTGGGAAAATTCATCATTCTTTATAATCACTACGGGAAAACTTTTCTTCACTATTACTGCAAATTGAGTCGTTATCAGTAGTGGAGTGCGTTATGTGAGAATGCCAAAAATGAAAAAAAAAAACATATCACTATCAAGAAGTACAATCGTTAATCGAAAATGTTATACGTCTTCAAATTCAATAGCATCATTCATAGCAAATACATTTGCAGCTAGGATGAGACATGCAAGTCTTTGGTACTTTACCTTCGTCAGTGATCCTCAATCTAAATATTTGTGAACGTTATAATGTCGAAAATGTACTGAAAAATGGGTGGAATATGATGCTACAGGACCCATGTTTTAGAAATTTAAAGACATTTTGATAACTTTTAAAAATGTTTAAATACTCTTTTGGTTGGGTGGCATCGCTATATGTGTCTCCGTCCATACTATAACCCGTCATCAGGATCACCCGTCAATATACATGTATAATAGGTCGCGCACAAGTTAAACGAAGTATCCCGTGTTCCAATTTTTGCGCAGGATTCTAAACATTACACGACGCCTTTCCTCGATGATATATCTTCTGTGAATTGATGTAGGGCAGTCAGTAAAATAATATCGGAGAAATGAAGGAAAATAATACTAAGTAAATCGAAAGTGTCGAATCTTTAACCCTTGATGTTATACTTCCAGTATTAGATTCTCCTGAACAACTACGGATGGTATTTGTTGGTACGTGATGATTTCTATTGAAATAAAAATATCTTATGAAATCAATGACATGGTCGGAAGGTTTTATTCTTAACAGTTAAATAAAAGTATAAGAAATAATAGAAAACTGTGACAAAGTACACCTACAAATACACCAGCAAAGCTATTGACAAGCGTTATCAAATCTGGGTTATTAAATTATTTAAATTATTCAGTTATCAAATTACACTTTCCTATTGACTAATTTTTAAATATGAGGCTACAATAATATATAAGTTTGATGTGAATAGTCAGATTCGAATTAGGAGCTTAACTTACGTTGGAAATCTGTCTTTCAGACGACGCAAACACTTAGGATCTAAAAAAAAACATAATGCATTTAGCGATACTGAATCTTGAAAAATTATACTATATCTAAATAATATCTTTAAAACATATATATATATAGGATCTCAAATGAATTTTCATTTCATACGATGTAATATAAAACGAGCTGTGTGTTTTATATCCCCGAACCTTGGCGTGTTGTATAAAACTCCCAACGAGTTTCATAATACAAATGATATTTCCTAAAAATAATGTGTATCTATGGTGAAATCAACGTTTCTGAGATCTATAGAGGCGAACCACGCCGTGATCTAGAAGTCGTCTGCTACGCCATGAGAAGTAGTGTCCCCATCGTACAGATATTCTGTGCGTAAGAGAAAAGTATTTCAGTTTTGAATAGTATTTTAATGCAAGAAGTAATTAAACAACAATAATTCTAATCAATGACATTGACTCCGGATCTGATTTTAACAGATGACCGATATTTGAAAGGTCACAAGTTTTATATTCAAACTTTTTGGCAATGTTACATTGTTTAGATTGAGGATCACTGACAAGGGTTAAACACCCGAAATGTGCATGTCTGGTCCATGCTGTAAATTTATCTGTTCTTAAATGATGCTATTGAATATCAAGATGTTTTACATGTGTACTCATAAGTACAGTATCGTTGATAGAATATTATCAAAGTTGTATCTTTAAAATTCATTTAGAGGATAACCGTACTGTGTTCTGTGGTTCCGATAGGTATATTGTGGATATTCTGTTGGAAACGCAGTTATACCGTCGGGGCTTGTCCCCGACGGTATAACGTATGTTTCCAACAGTATATCCAACATATACCTGTCGGAACCATAAAACGCAGTACGTTTATCCCTATTCTAATTCAAGTAACATGTTTCAGCTTTTCATACCCTTCAGAGGGTCTCACGTATCGCTTTAGAGGTGACGTTGCTACGGAGGACTAACAACGCCCAACTGAAATTATTGCGCTGCAAAACATGAAATACAACTGCTTCTTACTTGCTCTGTTGTTTACATGAAGAGAACGCCATTTACAAGTTCATACCCTGTAATTGTACGTCACAGTACGTCACGTCACATGAGCGAAGAACAAAGGGAAGCATGACGTCATAAGCAAAAAGTGCACTAAAGCTTGTAACGTGCAAATTTACGTAGGAATACATTTTAAATTATGTCAAGTGAGTCGGTTTGCGGCATGTATATCGTCGTTATACATGCTTGTAGAAATTCTGTGAACCAATCAGAATGCGCGAAACAAACAGAATGAATTAGAATACAAATTATGTGATAAATAATGTCTACTTACAGCGATATAACTCCCTAGTATTATAAACACCGACTTTTTCACTAGGACACCCTAATATATGTTTTGGACAAAATGCAAAAGATGATGGTGGTGATAAACCTACACCGTCTGATCCACACACAAATACAGGACAACCTGAAAGATAGAATTTAAGGTATTAGATGTATAATGTACAATATGCCTAAAATATTAAAACTATAGTCTGGTATGTATAAATTATTTCATATTTCTCCATCGCTTTTGATGTTGCATAACATTTTGTACCATGATTGTAGTTATCGGAAAGGGGATTTTATCCTAAGGGTCAATTTCCAGAGTTATCTCCCCTTGATAGAGAAAAATCTATTTTAAAAGATCTATACGTTGAACCTGAAATAAAATGTTGAAAATGTTATTTACCAACAAGAATTGATTCTAAAGAAGGCAAACGTTACAAACACAGAAACACCTTTTTTGGACCATAATATCAAAGTTGTTAATGGAGAGATTCATACAGGTGTGTATGACAAAAGAGATGATTATGGATGCATTATAGTAAGTTACCCCTGGCTTGACGGTGGTGTTCCTAGATTACCAATCTATGGTATCTCATCCGAATGCTAGAGCATGTACTGATGTTTTGGATTTTCATAGTAGAAGTTTACAAATTACCAATAAACTTTAAGGACAAGGTTTTCGCTTTCACAGACTAGTAAAGACTTTCTGGACATTTTACAAAATTTATTGCCAACTTCCTTTGCAATTAGGACCTATACAAGCTATATAATATATTTCTTTGGGCATTTCACAAACTGGAGTTCATGGTGATATAATTAACAAAATGAGAAGGATCAAACATAGACAACATAACTATCGAAAATGCGTCAGAATAATAAAACGCCTATTATACCGTGGATAAGATCTTAATGTAACCAGACGGGCACTAGGCTTGAAACTTGACCAATCTACAGTATTGTACCACCAATTCAACTCTTTATAAATGTTGTCCAAAAGGAAGAACAAGACAATAAACAGGTCATCACATGTCCGCGATTTGTATGATTTGTATTTTGTGGCGGAAAAGAAATCTTTTGAATATAAGTTTTCCCCTCTTAAACAAAACACTGTTTATGAGTTTGGATAATCGATCATTTATTTTGTCGTGAGGAAGCGTGGTGAACATATTAGATAAGTCCTATGAAGAAATCGTATTCGCTTGAAAAATTATTGATTTCATTATGTCAATCACATCCCCTGAAATTTCAATAGACCAAAAGAAGTTTACACTATTCCTGTTTATGACAGTTTCGCAGTATTTGGCCACGTGTTTCTTTACAGCCGTGAGTGCTCACGTCAGATTTATAGACAAAATTGTAGTTGAGCAGCTGTTCCAATGTATCGAAATTTGTAAGCAGACTTGTGAAGTTTTGGTATACAGTATATTGTAGGGAGATCCAATTCAGAAATAGGGATGTTAAGGAGGTCCAGGACAGCCGGACTTAAGTTTGATCATATCATTTAATTTTCCTAAAAATTATAAAATTATTGTTAATAGTTGAAGCATACTTTTTTCTATATTTTCATCATTTTTTACCGTTAGTTTGGAAGCTACGAGTGTACATATATACCCATCAAAAGCCCCAAAATGGGTCGTAAATGTGACGTTAAAATTAACACACTTGAGGTAGTGAAAACAGTTACAAATCTTCTGTAGGGGCAGAAGATTAACATGCTCCTGATTTTTTTAATTCAGATATGATGTGGGCAATCGGATATGTATAGAATCTTAAATGATCACTAAGACTTTTAAAAGAAATTGTCGAAAGGAGATAAATTTATGTCTATTTTCAAAACATCTTTGAGTTGCTGATTTTTAACAATAAAGTCCGTTTATCTGAAATCCTAGCATTTATTTTCCCTTAAAACTTGATATTATCTTTTTCAAATGTCAAGTGAAACACCGATAAGTTTCAATCGGAATTTGACCGTCAGTTTTTAAGTTATAGTTATTTTTTTACCCCCTCCCCCTTTTTTTACGTTACCTAATGCTGACGTTCTTGCCAAAAAACGAACCAATGTCGCCGTTTCTATTGTGACGTCATAATTGATCCAGAGCTTTCCGATGGGGTTCTTTCTGATACTGTTCTGAACCCCGTTAGATGAAGAAATTTTACTATTATGTTTTCTCAGAATGTTGGGGGACACTTTTATTGCTTTCGATATAAATATTAGTAGAGGAAAGTTCCAAAACTAAAGTTGATATGTAGTAGCGTTTTCAAATGATTATGGTGTTGTTGACTGCTTTGTCTTCAGGCTCGAAAACATATTTTTCATACAATTTAAGTAACTTGAAATATCTTTCAGATTTAGAAGTTGGATTTTATTAAAGATAAGGATTTCAGTGGTAGTTATCTATTAGAATATCGATATTTTCGAGAATGGGGTTTTTCCAGTCATTCAGAGCATGAGATTCGACTCCCTAAGATTTACACCTTCGTTTGGTATAGTTATAAAGATCTTCCTTTCGCACTTTACGACATTTAATAAGATATACCTTTGATGGGATTCTATACTTAGATACTTTGAGAAGACCAAGGATATGCCTGTCTTGGATAACTGAAAATCACCTGTAATAATATGACTAGTCAGTTTATATAGATATTCAGATGTTGCACATTCTCAAGAAGCAGGACATGATTCAAGTATTTTAGGATCTGATGTAACTTTGTTGTCGTTAAAAACGAATTTCGAATAGGTTTCTTATATTTGTCAAATATAAGAAACCTATTCGAAATTGTGACAAATAAGAGGAGGTTCTAAATTATCAAAATATTGGGGAATGACACTTTGTACGCGATGATCCGAAAAAATATTAGAGATGTTCAGAAGATCAAAACCCTTTTTTATGAATGGACGTTTTATGAATCGATGAATCGTCTTATAGGGGAGGAGTTTTTAACAAAAGGATATAGTTTATTCTCTGCGAATGCAACAATGATGTTTGACCTGAATCAATCAGTATTTCTTTAGCATGCAACCAGTGCTTCATCCAAGGTAGATTTTAATTGAACTACTGTTACTGATAAGAGAAGAAAGATAAGCTTAGCTTCTAATTCAGAAGCTAAGTATATTTTTTCAACAGAAACGAAATATTGATAGGTTGCATCAATAGTATTCTTGTGTTCTCTGTGTTACATTGTGTATTGAATACTGACAATAGCCACCACGTTACTAATGTTTAACGTCTTCAAATTCATTCGCGTCATTAAGAGCAGAACAATTTAGAGCATGGACCGGGCATGCACGTTGGGGTATCACCCCTCGTCAGTGATTCTAAATCTAAACAATGAAATATAGCCAAAACCTGTAAAAAATGTCCTAACTTACAGTAAATAAAACAAAAATAAAAGAAGAAAAATACAATCGCAGGCTAGCACTTTAAATCAATTGAAACGAAAAGTACATCGCAACGAAATACAATCGATTTAAAAACAATGAAGCGAACGACACTTTATTGCGATATAAAAATCGTACAGAAGATTGAAATAGACTATGATTTGCAACCTTTTTCTATCTTTGTACTTGTGTTTAGTAAACTGTGATGGAAAATTTTCAAAAATGGTGGCACACATAACTCAGGGGTGTCTTGGTTGAAGGTTTTTGAAAGCGTACGTATACGTCTTGTCTTCCGTATATTCTATCATATTCACCCTTGCTTCGTATATATGTGTTACCATTCAAGCTTGCTCAGAGCATACCGGTGCTATGGACCTGCTTGCTCCCTTCGCTGTAATAGTACATATATTTAAATAGCGATACTAGGTTGGTATCTCTGATTGAAGGGTGTTCACTTCAGAAGATAGTATTTGCTCAGTTTCAAAGTGTTTGACGGACACATTACTTGACCCATATTTGATAATTCTCCATGACAATATTGAACGAATTTTTTTTTTTACAATAGTTTATCCCAAGTAACATAGCGCTGTCCAAAGCAGGTTCTTTGGCAGAAAGTTTAAGTATGGATAAACTTCTGCTTTCCATACTTTCATAATATTTTGATGACCACTTTTCCGGCATCGGGTATCACTGGCGGGGCATGGCGTGCTAAGATGTATTAAAAACTGATGATAAAAAGCATATATCAATATTGACAATAGCATTTCTGAAAAACAAAAATCAATGTAATATTTGTATAAAAATCACGCGATGTGATTAATATGACAATTGACTGTTTTTTATTGATTATGTCTTTTAGGAATATGAAAATGATATTCAATATTCAATAATAAAAAAAAGTTGAAATCGTTGTAACAACAAAATAGTTAAAAGTTCACTTAAAAATCATTGATGATTTTTTATTCAAAACACGTGCCTGGTGTATAAATTAGTTATAAATTTTCTCCGAGAAGGTATATATTCGGAACACTTCCGTATTGTTATTACCAACATTTATTTCTTGCTGCAGTAGGGAACAATTAATCTCGATTCCCCGTGATTTGATGATTTGAAGTGTATCAATTACTTCTTTCCAGCTCTGTCGCCTGAAAGAAGCTTTGTTTTGGCCCTTTATCAATTTGACATCACATTTATTATATTGCTATTTCGGAAACTTGTCATGTCATAAAAAATATCGAAATTAAAAGAGGTTCACATCTTAGCACCATCCCTAGAATGCTATGTTGAACATAGATATTTTCGATATGCTACTGAATCGACCCTACAGGAAAGGACCTGTAACGATAAGGCGTAAAATCTGCCCCAAAATAATGAATTTTTAAAGTACTTCATTTCTTTAATCAAGTTGGTGAAATACTTTTAAGATAACACCCCTTCAAAATCTAAAGAAAATTGTTAATAAAATTGCTCTATTAGAGAGATATTTGAGTACACATGTTTTGTTTTTTTTGTCCCCCCCCCCTTGGAACACAACACCGCTTCTACCTAGGATGTATTTTCATAATACAAATTTTCTGTACAAGCGGGGTTGTGTTCCAAAGGGGGGAACAATGGTCAAGTAACGAAAATGTAATTGGGCGGGTAGGGTGAAGGAAAGATGTAAAATTAACAGAGAATTAGTAATTGGCATTTGATTCGCTTTCGGCAAATAATAATCTTCTTTATCAATAGTTTCAAATTAATCAGTTTTCAACAAAATAATTCGTTTCTTTACTTTTTCACCAAAAATCTCCTTTATTTTAATTTTTAGCACTGATAATTTAACAACCCCTCGCAATAAAAGTTAACAATCAACGTTGATGGCTGAAGTACCAGCCGATCTTGGAAAAATGCTAAAAAAAAACTTCCTCGGTAACATGTAATTATGGTAAATGTAAAAGAAATATGATTTTATATACTGAAAAAAGCTTATTCAATTTTTTTTTATAACGGCGGCGTTGTAAATTGTACAATATAAGTGAATGTGAGTGTTCGATTATATTTCTCTGGCCACGTGTTTACGGTCTGATAAATCTGAAATATAATATTTGGAGAAAGTCTTGTTTTAGCACGATATTTCTTATTGAATATTCTCATTGAAGTTCATTTTGACGTTTTGATCTTCAAAAGCGACCGATTGTTAGAAAATTTTCGACATTTCAGTCGCATTATTTATATCATAAAAAATTCCCTCACTTCTACGTAAAATATAGATTATTCTTCATTATTATACCATTAAAATTACTTTATCTGATTGAAAAACACTTTGACCGGAAGCATCACTAATGAGGATTTAATATCCGAAACACCTCTCTGGGGTATAATAGATTTGATTGATCTTTTTTTCAAGAAGGTATAGAGTTGGATTACTTCCATACCATTATATGCAAAAATGAGTGCAAACAGAACATAACTTCATACATTATTAATAAAAAGAAAATAAGATTAAAAATTAGAATTAAAGCATTTCTTTCAACGTTCAAACAATACTTTAAAGTGAGTCCAATGAAAAGTCACAATAGCTGTGAGTGGTCATGAGTTCGTCTTGCCTGTCGAGATACAGTGAAATTTGATCAGCTGTCATTAAGAAAGTTTTAAGTTGAAAGATTAACGACAGATGGACCATAGACAACAGCCTTCATAATTTAAGATACGCGCGTATGTACTTACAGATAAATTAAAAAAAAAACTTAAGATTCTTATCAAAATTTTCCATTCATATTCGCGAAGCTCAAGTGAGCTATTGTCATAGCAAGGCGTCCGTCGTCCGTCGTCCGTCGTCTGTCGTTTACTTTCTAACATTTTCGACTTCTCTTGTTAAACGTCTTCAAATTCAATAGCATCATTTATAAACTGATATATTTGCAGCATGGACCAGACATGCACGTTTCGGGTACACAACCCTCGTAAATAATCTTCAATCTAAACAATGTAATATGGTCAAAGAGGGTGAAACTTATTATGTCAAAAAATGTACCGAAAGATGTAGCAGAATGGGTGGGATATGATGCTACAGGACCCCCGTTTTAGAATGATGTTTTGTCATGTTGAATTGAAAGAATCAGAATACACGTAAGAACTTAACTATTAAAACCTACCTTTGTTACTGGATGAAATTTTATAATTAAACGCACATGTTTCAATCAGTTTATCATTAACAGTTAATATACATGTATATGACAAATTCCTTGAACAGTTAAATTTCTTGGCTCGTTCAAAATACTCTTCTTCAGTAGCTGCACAAACGTCTGTTTCCGACCAGCAGGAAGAATTTTCTTCAGCACTATGTAACTCTAATAACAGGAACCATAGATGAATCAATGAAAGTGATAAATGTTTCTCCCAATGAAGAATCTGTAACAAATAATATCAAAATTTGTACTCAAATGAAACGAGAAAATAGAGACAGAAATTCAATGCTTTGTAACTTTGTGAAAGTATATACATACATACTTGGATACTTTTCTAAGGACAAATAATGCCTTTTGTTCAATAAGTAATACCGACGATACTTTGGCAAGCAGGTTATACAGAGTTTAACTTAATAATGGCTTCAGTGATAAATAACTCATATAATTTCAATTATCATTCTTAAGGAACAAAAAAATCTGATTGGTCGAGAAATTTTGTTGATCCTTGCATCAACCGAAAACGGAATTACGTGCTTAGCAACGTGATAAGCAACAATGCTAGCAACATAATTTCAAAGCTGCATATAAACGTTGAAAAGCGACGAAATGAAAAAAAAAACAGTAATCAATGTAATTTTTTTGTTGATCGAGCTATCAACACCAAACTTATGCACCCTGTGCTGGTGTTGATACCTCGAAACAATGATACAATGATTCCTTAATTCAATGTTACATTTTGTAAATGCTTTCTCACTATAAAGAATACCTAACCCGTATAAAAACTTAAATGATACGTTACCATCACTGTTAAAGTAAGGGTAATTCTCAGGTGAAATTGTGTTTGGATTTAACGCCCGCTTCATTCTACTTTGCCCTTATAAAGATGGTACTTTTGGCGAGAGATACCATAATAGTTTTATCAAATGAATTCATCTGCAGATAATATGAGTTGTATCGTCATATATCGCATATTTTGTTGATATATAATGATAATGTCAATATAATGGTAGTTTACTCATTGATAACATTTATCTGTCGCTCGATAATAGGCCTATTCAAATCAGGGGGTCTAGTCGGGGAGCCAGTGGGACCCTCCATGCACCCCCTTGAGTACTTTTTCACGGGTACCATACTGTTCCTTAGGGTCTGCAGAATCAGTTTTCAGAATGTACTCAAAAATAAACTCATTTAGGCTATGTGTTTTTCGATCGTTTCCATGGCAACCCCCTGCTAAAGTAAAGAAAGCACAATTGGTTAAGTAAAAAAGCCATATCTTGGCCAAATGTTGAGCTAAACATCTGTAACTGGTATCAATATAGCGAGGAAAGAATGTTCTATTAGTCAAATGTACATATGCAAATTAACTCATTTGCATATTCATGAACATTAATGAATTGAAATAAAAATGCTTGAAATATATATAAAATTCAGCTCTTTTCATTTTAATTTTTGCTTTAACTTTATATTTTGATTAATGATCATTATCAGTTGATATAAGAAATATCTACAAAGTCTTCTCTCTCCATTGAGATATCATGTGACTCAATATTTGAGTCAATAGCTTCAATATTGATGATTATATACAAAAATGGCTATTTTAAGTAGGATAAGCTGATTTTTGTAAACTATTTATAAGATATTTACTACTTATAAAATAGAATATCTTAACCTGTTCTCTTGTGGTTTTATGTTTTTTCTCATGTAATAAATGTTTACAAAACATGGTATACTTATTTTCGTAATTTTTGGAAAAAAAACTATTTTTCAGTAAAAAATAACAGATATCTGAATATTTCCTAAAAAGGCAAAACGTTCCTGTAATTTATAAATGAAACGTATATGCTGATGTAATGTGATTGCTTAATATCGATTTATATGTTAATAGCGAATTTTTTTTTCTGCTATTTTGGGTTAAAATATCGGTTTTTCATACTTAGATTACGGATTTCTGAGAAATATTTTAAATACTTTATATTTGTTGAAATATAGGATATTATAAAACTAAATCTATTTGTATATCTCAACAGTGTATCAAATCAGAATGATAAAAAGTCGTAAGTATGGAACGTCATAACATAACCACCGAAAAACACAGAAAAACACTAATAGAGTCGTGAATAACACAGTATGACCACCCGATAACGTATCAGAACAACTCAATGATACAGTGTCACAACCCAATAACATAGCAAAGCCACTTAATAACATTGTCTTTTAACCCTTTATGATATATAAACAATTTAATAATACAGTAGGAAATACAGTAAAGTAATGCTAAGTTTTGAGGTGGTTATGCTATGTTATTCAATGGTTATGTTATATTAAAAGATCAAATCATCACGTCATTGAGTGGTTATGCAAAGTTATTGGGATGTGATACTGTGTTATTGAGTGGTTTTGGCTATGCTGTGATATTACACGATTTGTTATTATAACAAAGCGTCAAACCATCACGTTATTGGGTGGTTTTGTTATGTTTTGGGGTGTTTCTGCTGTATTATTAAGTGCTTTTTATATAGTAAAGGGTCAAACAACCACTTTATTGAGTGGTTTTGCTATGTTATTGGGTGTTTACACTTTATATTTTGATTAATTTTACTAAAATATTGAGTCACATGATATCTCAATGGAAAGAGAAGACTTTGTAGATATTTCTTATATCGACTTATAATGATCATTAATCAAAATATAGAGTTTAAAAGCAAAAATAAAATGAAAAGAGCTGCTTTTTATATATTTATCAAGCATTTTTAATCCAATTCACTAATGTTTATGAATATGCAAATGAGTAAATTTGCATATGTACACTAGACTTTGGCACGGTCCATTTGATATTCTGGGGGGGGGGGGCTTGGGTTTTTTGTCGGAGCAAGATCTTTTTTTTCGCCCCGGACCGGGGCAAAATTATTTTTTTCTTACAAAGTTGGAGCAAGGAATTTTTTTTATAACACTTGATGTGAATAAGAAATTCTTTATTTCTACTTACATTACTCCAAACATTATTTTTATGTAAAACTTGTATTCACTTCTAAACTGAGAGAGATGAAAGATTTTTACAATATGCCATATATAAGTTTTAGTAAACAAAATGTATATAAGATCTTGTAACATGTAAGAGCTAGGGCATGATGCAAGTTTTTAAATGTAGAAATGAAAACTAGTGAAATACTTATTGAAATTCTCCTCCCAAGCTTGTATATAAAATTAGACACTATGGTGATACATGCATCTATTGATCATGTTAAAAGTAATAAATCATATTGATAATGTATTTAAGCATTTTAATTGTTTTCAGTCACATGCATTCTTGTGATATTTTCAAATATGAAAAGCCATTACAGAAGAAAAGTATGGCGAGCGAAGCGAGCCAAAATTTTTTTATAGAAAGTAAAAACTGCGGCGAGCGAAGCGAGCCGAAAATTTTTCAGGAATTTTTAGTGAATTGTATGGTTATTCTTCAAATTCAGGTTACTTGTAAGAGCAAGATTATTTTTTTCTGTCACACCATAAGCAAATTAATTTTTTTCATCAAAATTCAGAGCAAAATTATTTTTTTCGAAAAAAACCAAAGCCCCCCCCCCCAGAATATCAAATGGACCATGCCTTATAGAACGTTCCCTCCTTGTTATATTGACACCAGTTACAGATGTTTAGCTCTACATTTGGCCAAGATATGGCTATTTTACTTAACAAATAGTGCTTTCTTTAGCAGGGGGTTGCCATGGAAACGATCGAAAAACACATAGCCTAAATGAGTTTATTTTTGAGTGCATTCTGAAAACTGATTCTGCAGACCCTTAGGAACATTATGATACCCTTGAAAAAAAAGTACTCAAGAGGGTGCATGGGGGGTCCCACTGGCTCCCCGACTAGTCCGATAATTCTATATTCATTTTTGTATTATGATAACACGTTAAACCGTGTGTTTTCAAAATCAATAGAACCATGTGTATTCAAAATCATAATTTAAAGCATAATTTAAGAACAGATAAATTTGCAGCATGGAAAAGACATGCAAGCTTCGGGTACTTAACCCTCGTCAGTGATATTCTATCTAAACAATGTTATGTAGCCAATAGTAAGAAATTTATTATGTCCAAATGTATCGATCGAAAGACGAAGCAGGACGGTTGGGATATGATGCTACATGACCCTCGTTTTAGAAATTGGTAGACATTCTGACTTTGACACTGAATAACTAATGGATATTTCTTCGATGTTTATTTGCAATAAATCTTGTGTCATGTAGATATAGTTTTTTTGAGAATTTCCGCCTAGTAATAGAAGGAAGTGTGTTTGTTGAATAATGAGGGTGTATCAGTGACCGGATAGGTGTGATGGGTGCGTAAAAAAAGGAAGAGATGGACACTGCATGTCTAAATGATAACGTATCTACATTTAAAGGAATATAAACAATGTAAATGTACCCCCGGAATCTGATCCGGGGCATATTTCTTTGGCCTGTCCGTCTGTTTGTACGAAAAACTTCAATTTTAGACATAACTTTTGAATGGAAGGTTATAAATCTGACATATTTTACATGAATATTTCTTGTGCCAAGACCTTTCCTTTGATGCCAAAATGGTTTACCTTTGACCTTCACATTGACCTTTCACCTACTTTAGTAAATGTTTTAACATCGGGCCTAACGTTGAATTGAGGGGGGATAGAGCTTTCATATTTCACATTATTATGTATTCCTTCTGATAAGACCTTTCCATCGATGCCAAAGCATTTGACCTTATAATTATAACCTCAACATCGACCTTTGACATACTTTATAAAAGACTTTTAACTACACATATCGTTTGCATGGAAGGATATATAAATTTCACCTTTGTATTTCTTTTGATAACACCTCTCCATCGATACCTTCATTTTCATCTTTTAACCTTTTAATCTAATTGTAAAACAACTATCAATAGTAATACTAGGTCATCGAGTTTGACCTATATAACTGAAAATGTTGTAAATAAGTAAACATCATCTTTAACGAACAGGTTTAAAGCGAAATTCTGCTTGTAACGATATAAAGAGAAAGTCCTCGCAGAAGTCCTATCACCCTCTATTGATTTTTGTACGCCTGTAACGAATTTGTATATAACGAAGCCACCTCGTGATCCCGTGGTTATAGTTTCCTCATTATTTTCACCTGATGTAACGAAATACCCTCCAGGTATTCCCAATTAAAACACCTGATGGACAGATGATTACTAGTTATCAAATTATTGCTCTCCCCGTCTGTTGTCCCGCGCTAATAACATATTAGTAGGCGTGTTGCACACACACGAGGTATTTGATTTGAACTACTTGGTAAGTGTCACTGCTTGTGGACCAAGAGTCCCTGAGGGCACATGTAGCCAAGTTGGATCAACTTCGGTTGATCGTCTGTCTCTTCAACGCATTTGAAATTTTCTGTTACAAAATTTCTTGAAATTTCTAATACGTGGGTCCTGTAGCATCATATCCCACCCATTCTGCTACGTCTTATGGTACATATTTGGACAATCATAATAATTTTCATACTTTTTGGCTATATTGCATTGTTTAATCTGAGGATCACTGACGAGGGTTTAGGACCCGAAACGTGCATGTCTTGTCCATGCTGTAAATTTATTAGGTTTTAAATTATGCTATTGAATTTAAAGACTTTTAACATTTGAACTATTTAGTGAGTGTCACTGCTGGTTGACCAAGAGTCCCCGAGGGCATTTGTAGCCAAGTTCGATCAACTTCGGTAGATCGTTTGTCTATGATGCTATTGAATTTAAAGACGTTTAACACTTATTACCCTGTCGGCATGTCATTGTAAAGGATGCTTACTTTAATAAATCACAACAAAGACATACTGGATACTAGTCTTAACTTTTCATTCATTCAGAACGGCCACACCAAGGAAACATATTTAGCATCAAAATCCATGTAACGAAATATTGCTTTAACGAATTTGGACCAATGGTCCCCTGGGCTTCGTTATATACGAAGTTTACTGTACGTATAAAGATTCCGACGATGGCATTCATGTTTCACAAACACAGGACACTTTTTGACTAATTGTTTTAGGTCTGTATCTCTTTTTTCATATCTTTTTACTGCAAAAATGGAAATTATCAAGCTGTAGTAATTTTCGCGAATCAATGGACCTAAAAAAATGTCCACACGGGAAAATATCCCCGCTGCTTTCTTACAATGGGAAAGACATTTTTATCTCGAATATTTCCCCATGCGTAACGTCTTGGTGTTATACTCTCGAAATCCCCCAGCAAAAATAACACTACGTTTATAGTATTGGTTTCGATTAAGACGAACAATTATTTATAAAAATAATACTGTAGTATAGATATATTCGGGTAAATGCCTCATTTAAGTGACATCACACGAACAGCTGTTCAGGTGTATTCAGTTGTTGATTTTCCCCCGGACCAAGTAGGACGTCGTCCCAGGACTTCTCGATCCGTACCTTAGGCGCGGTTCGACAACTCAGGTGGTGGGTAACTTATTCAGTTACCCCTCACCATATTACTAACTTTGTTAGTCTCTAATATTATGTGCACTTCACTTCATTGGCGTCGCCGGTAGTTTAATATATCGATCGCCAGTGTAGTGCATATTTGTGATTTAACACACGTTGAATTTCGCGCGGTTTTAAATTTCCATTGTGTAAAAGAACTTGACCGCTTCCAAGTCGATTTGTTTTGAAATTATTTCATATTTTATAGAAATTTATTCATTTGTATTATTTCTTTCTTCTGTCTTCTGTTAACGGATGTTCTGCTGACATGATTATCAAAAACACTCTTTGTTTTTCTTTCAGACGTTCTGATAGAAATTAATTAAGATCTGACATCTCATATTTTTCAATTTTCAATTCGCAATGGTTACGAGCAATATATGTCCTATCAATGTAGATACGGCCAGTAAAGAAGACCTTAAATTGATCCCAAACGTAGGAGACAAGACAGCTTTGGCCATATTAAAATTAAGGGATGAAAAGGGGTCTCTTGATATTGAGGATTTAAAATCAATAGGTACGATTACAAACACTGTGTGGGACCCTCGACTAGTAGAACATGGTGTGATCATATTTGAAGAAGGGCTTGGGGTACCCTCATTAAAAGATACCATCCCCCAGATACAAGAATTACAAAAAAAGTTGTATCAAACATGTACGTTCAAATTTCAATAAAACAAAAAGAAATACAATCATACCAACAGGAATTACAGGTACAAGAGCAAACTCTGAAACAACAATTTGACCAACAAATAAATAAGCAACACAAATTTCAATCTGAATTGGGTGACACTAAAACTACCACCAAACTTTGATAAAACAAGAAGAGGAAAGCAAAAAAGATGAAATTGAGAAAATGAAACAAAAACTTTTTGATCAAGATCAAAAGTTCACAGGAAAAATGGCACAAATGGAACACAAGATTCAACAATAAGAGGAAGACAAATTATCGAGACAGGTTGACAAACTTGCACCCAAGGTATATATACTGCACGGAAACCCAGACAAACAAAACTTCAGACAATGAAACAAGCAAAAAAAAAACACACAAACTCTAAATCGAATTCAGATTCCGAATCTAGCGACATAGATGGTCCTAGTCCATCCAAAATTGCAAGTTTCGATGGAAAAAATGACTGGCGCCCATTTTTACACAGTTTTCACACATCGCTAGGCGTTACAAATGGACAGACGAACAGAAATATATAAACTTATAGAGTGTTTAAGGCCTTAAAATATTTCAGTTCTAGACCAGCATCTGATCAAACTAACTTCAAGCAAATAAGTGCAAAATTAGACGAACGATTTGGCAAGAAAGATCCGCCCCATATCATACGTCGTCAGTTACAGGACATTATACAAGGTCCTGATGAAACGATTGAAGAATTTGCTGACAAAATCCAAGAAATGACAACCGATGAATACCCTGACACCCCGGATGATGGACAAAAATCCTTCATCATTGGACACTGCTGTTCAGAACACGAAAAGTGCCTTAACCAATCAAAGATTATTTTTTGGGGTAAAAAAGGTTGAAGTGAAGAGAGTGTCATTTGAAAATATAACTTGCGTTTCTGAAGATGAAGGATCAGATACCCCAGTGGTAAGATCGATCACGATCCCACCACAAGGTCAACCGTACAGCTCGGACTTTAAAATATCCAAATTAGAAGCTAGAGTGAAAAGAATCGAAGATGACAGTAAAGAAACAAAAAACACCCTGAAAGAAATATTACAAATTCTGCGTTCGCCTAGTCCGTATGTGTCAAGGTCAAGACCAAGGTCACCTAACATTACTATGTCAAATGTCAGGTCACCTCAAGGTAGTCCGTCAAGGTCAGTTTGTTATAGATGCGAACAAGTAGGTCGTTTTGCTAGAGAATGCCCCAACAGACAAAGGTCAAGGTCACCTTCACGCAGTCGATCATTATCCCCCCGACCAAACTTTGGTTCTTTAAACGAACATTGGTTGGAGAAGCAGGCCATTCTTCAACCTTATCTAACAAAACAGAAAGGCCACCACCTTAAGTGAAAATTAAATTCAGAGAATTACAGCTTTATGAAAATAACATCAAAAGAGAAAACACACTTTACATCCAATGTACAGTACAAAAAAAAAACATAAATGCGATAATTGACACAGCAGCGCAAGTTACCGTTATGAGTCTTAAACTGTTTAACTCTCTGTCCCCAAGGCCATGTTTGGTAAAGAAGTCAGGTTGAAAGGTGCAAATAATCATACAATTAGAGCTCACTTGGCAGAAAATGTTCGTTTGAAGATAGGGTCTGTTGATCACAAATGAGATGAAGTAGTGGGGGAAATAGCGTACTTATTATTATTAGGTTTAGATTTTCTGAAAGCTTACAAAGCTTGTATTGACCTTGAGAAATACACACTGACCTTGAACAATAAAATAGTACCAAATGTCAAAATTAACGCCGGCACAGATTCCAAAGAAAATGAAGTCAATATTTTCAGGGTTGTGGTTCATAAACGTACTGTCATTCCACCCAAGACATCTAAGTTTGTCAAAATGAAAACTGATTGGCCATTTTCAGGTTGTCTGTGTGTTCAAACGGACAAAGATGTGAACGAGTTAATGATACCAAACTCATTGAAAGACACAAATCAGTTACATATTCCCTTGAAAAATCTGACAAATTTGTAACTTTAAAGCAAGATCAAATTGTGGGATTTGGAATGGACGTAGATGAAATCATAGATTTACATGACGAATTTAACATGATAAATTCTGCCAAAATCCAAAACGAAGTCCCCCTTTCTACAAAACTGAACTATAAATCTCAATTACCATCTCACATGCAGGATCTTTTTCAAAGGTCAACGGAAAATCGTACAGAAATTGAACACTTCGAAGTTTTTAATCTTTTGAACAAATTTCACCACGTCTTTGCAAAAAATAATTTTGACATAGGAAAATCAATTATGTTGGGATAAAACGCAAAATCGACACCCGAGATTCCAAGCCAATAAAAAAAAAAAAGACGTACTCCAATGGGATTCGAACAAGAAGAAGAAAAGCACATTGAACAAATGCTAGAACGAGGTATTATACAGCCTTCCTCGTCAGAATGGGCTTTATCTCTTATATTGTGATATGATAAAAAAAATAAAAAGGATCAAAGGTAGGCAGCATAACCATCGAAAATGCGTCAGAATCATCAAACGCCTTTTATACCGTGGATATGATCCTAATGTCACCGGACGGACACTAGGCTTGGTACTTGACCAATCTACAGTCTTGTACAAGCGCATCCTTGAGACTTGCACTCTGACAAACTGTGACGACGGGACTCCATGACGGGCCCTGGCCAAACCTCTTTAGAGAAGACAGGGCCCCGACCACCTGTCCTCTCTGAATGTCAGTCGCACTCCTCGGGTGATTGCATACATGAGCTCGCTACAGCCGGCAGAGCACGGACTGTATTGCGCATGCCCTCTTTTTATATCCATTTACATATTCATCTGTGTCTCTAGGGCCTTTGCGTTTTGCGGTCTTGTTTGTGTGATGTCATCTTACAGTGAGGAGGTTGTTTTAAACCACAATTATACGTTCTTCGAGACCTCTGGGTAATTGGAGAAGTGAGAGGGTTTTGCGCACGTAATCCAGGATAACCACACCATTTGCTACTTGCGTGACAGATGGCCGTCCAAAGTCGGCACCGGTTACCCATTGGTCTCGTCGGTTTATGTGTAGTCTTTTGTGTTTGATGTTTACATGTCGTGTGTCTCTTTTCCGTCTCGTGCTGTACTCGTCTTTTGTGTTTTTGCATCGGGTGTTTTGGTGTTTTACTGTTGATGCTGCAACGGGGTCTTGTTGGAGATCTCTTCCCTTCTTCTTGTACTTATAAGAAAAAAGGATGAAAGTTTAAGGTTTTGTATAGACTTTAGAGCACTCAATAAAGTCACGACAAAGAACGCATTTCCTATCCCCATTTTGAAAGACTGCATAGATACACTAAGAGGTAGTCTTTAGTCCAGTTCTTTGGATATGACATGGGGGTACTGGCAAATCCCAATGGATGAAAACGACAGCAAAGCTTTTCTAACAAAATACGGGTTATTCCCTATGTCCGTCTTCCTTCTGGCTTGTGTAATAGTACGGCTACATTCAGTCGTGTAATTCAGATGGTACTGCATGGTCTGACCTGGCGTGAGTGCTTAGCATATCTCGACGATGTGATTGTGATTGGTACAGATTTCGAATCGCACATACAAAATCTTGACACTGTTCTTGCCATATTCGTGAAGTACAATCTCAAACTGAAACCTAAGAAATGTCTTTTCTTTCAAACAGAAATAAAAATTTTTAGGAAAAATTGTAAGTGCTAAAGGCATTTCTGTAGACCCAGACAGTCTCGAATCTGTCAAAAAGTTGCCTGTCTCAAAAAGCAAAAAAGAAGTCGAATCCTTTCTCGGCTTTGCCAATTACCATCGTGATCTCATCAAAGAAATCGCAAATATGGCTGAGCCTTTACACAAAACTGTAAAGAAGTCTGGAAAATCTGAATTTATTTGGCCTGAAGAACAAGGACAATCATTCAAAAATCTCAAAACAGCTATATTGAGTGCTGTATCCATTGAATATCCTAGCCCTAGTCCAGACGATGTGTTTATTCTTGACACAGACGCGTCTGACAAATGCATAGGGGCTGAATTAACCCAAATTCAAAATGGCTAGGAGAAAATTATTAGCTTTGCCAGTAAAGTCTTCACGCCAGCTCAGAGAAAATATTGCACCACAAGGAAGGAGTTGCTGGCTATTATTGTTTTCACGCGTCAGTTTCGCCATTTTCTTCTTGGTCGTAATTTTATCCTCAGAATAGACCACAAGAGTCTAGCATGGTTACTTAGCTTCAAAAACATCGAAGGACAATTGGCACCTTGGATAGAGGAATTATCTCAATATAACGTCACAATACAACATTGGTTTGGTTCTAAACATTTAAATGCAGACGCTTTGTCAATCAGGATTTTAGTCCGAATCATTTGCCAAATATTGAGCTGAGTCAGCTCCCTTGTGGTGGTTGCAATTTTTGTATCAGAGCAAAAAGTCAATGGTCAACGTTTGAATCGGACATTGACTATGTTGTACCATTGTCTGTCCGATCTTTAGAAAAAAAAAATAAAGGAAATTGCCAAAATTCCACTTGGATTGTCAAACATTAGCAGGATACAGATATTGGTAAGGTAAAGTCTTGGTTTAAGTCTGGGTATGAACCAACACAACAGGACATATCACTGAGTAGTCCATCTGTTTGGTATTTTTGGTCAGTCTCTACACAATTACAAATCAAAAATGACATTCTATACTATTTTTAGGAAGATTGTAAAAATCCAAGGTTTTTGTTTGTCACACCAACGAACATGCAAAACAATGTTTTAAAGTACTGTCATGACAACAGAACTGCAGGTCATTTTGGTCAAACTAAAACTTACGAAAAACTCAAACAATTTTCTATCTGGTATGGTATGTCTAAAGACTCAAATATCTATGTTCAAAATTGCAACATCTGTAACAGAAATAAAAAACCAAGTATCAGACGAAGAGCTTCCCTGGGCCAATATCATGTGGGTTACCCACTTCAAAGAGTTCATGTTGATATTTTGGATCCACTTCCTCTGACAAAAAGGGGTAATAAGTACATACTTATGATATTAGACCAATTCACGAAGTGGTTAGAATGCTTTTCTCTACACAATCAGAGAGTTCAGAAACAGTGGCAAAAACGTTTGTGGATGGAGTTTTTTTCTTTTTTGCAATTTGGCTGCAAATCTGAATTTCACACCGATCAGGGTAAAAATATGGACGGTGTATTAGTGAGACAATTATGTGAACTACTACAGATTACAAAAGCTCGCACTATCCCCAACCCACCGGCTTCAAACGGTCAAGCTGAGAGGTATAATCGCTCTGTGTTACAAGCTATACGTTGTCATCTCAAAAGCAAACAGTGTGATTTGGATTTTCACTTGCAACAAATTGCCGGAGCGATTCGAGCTACAGAAAACAGACAAACAGGATTCACTCCTAATTCCATGATGCTTGGCAGGGAGGTTTCTCAGCCAGTCGACCTGATTCTTGGCACTTTTGAAATGAACATTGTGGATAAGGATGTTTCAGATTATTTACGTGACCTGTATCAAAATCTCACGAAATTGCACTAGAAAACATTTGCATATCCCAAAATCGACAAAAAAGATATTATGATAGTTCATTGTATCAAACACATTTGAAACTGGAGTCGTAGTCCTTAAATTGGACTCTTCAAAAAAGTAGGCCAAAGTTCAAAACTGAAACCTCCCTTGAAGGTCCATATGTCGTTAGTGATGCGAGATCCCCTGTCCTCTATCAGATAGTAGATAGGAAAAATAGAGAACCTGTTATTTATCAAATGACCGCTTGAAGCTGTGTAGGAATGCTGAACATCCTGGATGGGTCAAAAGACTCAGGAACAAAATCCTGACAAGTCTGACACATATGCTGATTGTCCCATATCACCCAGTGAGTCAGATGAATCAAATCACGATTTGTATAACCTTTCTGACCTTTTTAATCCGGATACTGATGCTTCGGATGTTCTGAGATATCAGTTCCATTCGGATGTTCAAAATCCATCAACACATCAGAATAAGTCTGAAGAGTCGGATGTTCTGACACATCAGCAAGTTTCTGATTTTGGCATAGATAAAGATACAGATTTATCTGATTTGCTGGGGAGGCATAAACTATCACGGAAAATGCCTCAATACTTGTCTGATTATGTACAGTTTGACGACTTAAAATGTTGCATTTGTAACATAGTCACTATAACCTTGTTTTTATTTATTGCACCTTTTTAAATTATATATACATATAAATATATGTAAATTGATCACTGATGTATATGCTCTTAGATGCTATGTAATATCTATGTTCAATACTCTGCTGATGCAAATATTTAATTAAATGACCGTGCATTTTTATTTTCTTTTCTAATAAATGCAATATCCTTAGTTGATATTGAAAATTCAGTGAATGTTAGCTTTACTGTAAATATATTTGAAAAATAAAAAGAGATTCGCAATACAATGACAAAGAATTCCATCGACTATTTATTTTTGCGTATATGGCCTGATACTGTAATGTACTATTGTATATTTATAAATCACCTTGACTATGTCTTTTAGATATGTGTGACCTTGAAGAGGTGAATTTTATTCCCGATTATGAGGATGATCTCCCTCAGGGACACGTGCCGGGAACCACTTTTAGTAAAAAAGGGAATAAGTGCCCTGTGTGTCCTGCTATATCACGCATGTCAACGTCATGTAATTCAACAGCACCTAGCTTTAGATGCAAAAGCGATGTATTAAATATCATCGCTTTGGTGAAAACGGTAATGTTCACGGGAAGGTGAGCGCAGACATGTATGCGCGCAAATTATTTGCTATAAGAAAAATATTATACATCCCATTTGTTTCAAGACGACTCTCTTGTGGTCTAAGCATAACCTAGGCATGGATAATTTTACCTGTTAATGTCTTAAAACTTGTTAATCCATGTACATTTGTTTTAGACCCAGTTCTAAACATAAATGACTGCCATTTTACCGGATGTACAATATCTAGTCAATTCGACCTAAGCATACTTCAATGGGAAAGCACCTCTCTCTTGTAGGAGCACTCACCCCAAGGGATCAAGGTCGAAACAAGGCAACGTATACAAATCATTCATTTAACTGTTCCAAGTTCTTTCTTTTTCATTTTCAGGTTTATAATGCCAGTACATGCGATATATATGATCCCATAGGGTGAGAGCACCAACAAAGGAGAGGTTTATACAGATTGAAATGTGCAACGGTCGAATTGATCGGATCTTGCACATCCGGAAAAATGGCAGACATTTCTGTTTAGAACTGAGACAAAAACAAATGTTCGTGGATTTACAAGTTTTAAAACAGTAACAGTTAAAAATATCCATGCCTAGGTAAAGTTTAGTAAATTGATGAGCTGATTTGAAGAATGCAGGGCACAATATTCCTCAAAAAATAAACTTCCAACCAAACGAACCTGTTGCACTAACGCTCTGTATATTACATACAGTAGCGTATATCTAGCGCTAAACAGCACCTACCATGGTTTGTTTTTCCAAAAACTGCTTGTTGGCTGTGTAAATTATGATTCGGGCAGCAAACACTACTTAAAGGTCGTATTAAAGAAGCTCACTTTGTCAATGATGAAAAAAATGTATTTATTTGATATCGCCAAACATGGTCTCACTCCCATATCGGGAGTCCGCTTCTTTTCATATGGTGGAGGTTTTTGTTTGTTTGCTTTGGTTCCTGTTTTATCCTGATTTTGTAGGCCTTCGGTTTCTGATCTTCTGAATTATCGATTTTGTGCTGTATACAGGGATATGGTCATCATCCATATCCGTTTTCATCAACTAGTTTACGTTTTTGAAATACAATGATACGGAAGTGTTCCAACTCTTAACCTTCTTGAAAAAAATTTCAAACCAATATTCATGCACCAGAAACGTGTTTCGAATATCAAATTACCATCAGTGATGCTTCCAGCGAAAGTGATTTTCAGAAGCCGCCAAAATTCATCTCAATACATGTAACACCCTCTGGTTTGGTTTTTAGAATTTAAATTTGTACATTTATTTTACAGAATGTGCGAGGATCCACATTTTCTGTAGGGACGATTCAGTAGCGTGATGGTGCTAAGATGTTAACCTCATTTAATTGCTATGATATTTTACGATGAAATGGCAAGTTTCGAAATAGAAAAAAAAAAATATCGAAAATGCGTCAGAATCAATATGCACATGTTATCTTAATCCTGATCTCAAGCCCGGTACACACGGTAATACTAGTCTTATAAGACATGCATCATAGGATTTTATGTCTCAAAAGACTCTACCGTACACACGGTTATACAAATCGTATAAGACTGTTAACAAATAGTCTACTCCACATGTGTTTCTCCCGCTAAAATGGCTCATTAAGTGAAGACAAATTAATTGCAACAATATATATTACAGGCGTGACGGAAATTGACTCAAAAGAAAATAGATTGGACAAAGCCATGCATGAAGTGGAAAGAAACATTTTGTGTCCATCATGGACTCATAGAGAAAGCACCCCTAAATGTAACAGAAAATCTAATCAGAGCCCTACCTCTTAATTGGATCTTTTTTGATGAAACACTTCCCGCGAAGGATACCATAATTCCCCTCCCACTTCCGAAAATGTAAAATCAATTAAAATTAGTTTTTCCATGTCTAATTTGGGAATTCGACCACCATTGAAGCACATGTATTTCGGGGTTTTCCATGTCAAAATATTTTTAGTTACAGATGTTGATAAATAAAGAAAACAGAGCGATTTCATTGGTCAGAGATAAATAAAGTCTTATAGGACATGTATAACAGATATAGCTGTTCTCTATTGCTAAAACAGTCTTATGTGTATTTGAAAATCTTATAATACAGTGTATTAAGGGTGTATACACGGTAAGATTCTGTATTATGATACACGTCTTATAAGACTAATCTTGCAGTGTGTACCGGGCTTTAATCTCACGAGACTGATAATCGACATGGTAATAAACAGTTTTGTACAAACACATTCTGAAGACTTACACTCTGTATGACCTTGCTGTAAATTTATCAGGTTTTAAATGATGCTATTGAATTTAAAGACGTTTACATTTGAACTACTTGGTGAGTGTCACTGCTGGTGGACCAAGAGTCCCCGAGGGCACATGTAGCCAAGCTCGATCAACTTCGGTTGATTGTATGTCTCTTTAACGCATTTGAAATTTTCTGTTACAAAATTTCTTGAAATTTCTAAAACATGGGTCCTGTAGCATCATATCCCACCCATTCTGCTACGTCTTTTGGTACATTTTTGGACAATCATAATAATTTTCATTCTTTTTGGCCATATTACATTGTTTAGACTGAGGATCACTGACGAGGGTTTTGTACCCGAAACGTGCATGTCTGGTCCATGCTGTAAATTTATCAGGTTTTAAATGATGCTATTGAATTTAAAGACGTTTACACTTGACAGTGGGACTCCATGATTGTGTTATCGTCCATACCTCTTAAGAGAAGACAGGTTACCGATTAACTGTTCTTTCTGCCGTCCTTAGTCGGCACCGATTGCCCATTGGTCTCTTTGGTTTATGTTTAGTCATTTATGTATGATGTTTTTAAGTTATTTGGCGTTCATTGTACCATTCCCGACTCAATCTGTGCGTGTTTGGTGAGTGTTTTTGTGTTTTGCTGTTGGTGCTGCAACCGGGTGTTGTTGGAGATTCCCTCCTTTCTTCTTAATACCGGTTGGACTTCTCGAATGATATTATGCATGACGTTACTACATACAGCTGGCACACCATGAACTACTATACTATATTTCGTATACCCTTTGTTTTAATATCCATTTACGTATTCATCTGTGATGCTTGACATCTAACAGAAATCGGCTTTCTTACACTTTAATTATGCTTTCTTCGAGACATTTTGGTTACCGGAAATGTAAGAATGTTAAACGTCTTCAATTCTTTAACCGATAACTGTGCTCACATACTTCGAATAACTACTCCGTTTACTACTTGCGTGGTAGATGTTAAACGTCTTCAAATTCAATAGCATTATAATGATAAGATGAATTTGCAGCATGGAACAAACAAGTACGTTTCGGGCACTTAACCCTCATCAGTGATCCTTTCTAAACAATGTAATAAGGCTAAAGACTGTGAAATTATATGTCCAAAAATATACCGAAAGATATAGAAGGATGGTTGGGATACGATGCTAAAGGATCCACGTTTTAGAAATTAAAGAAAAATGATAAGAGAGATTTTCGAATGCGTTAATAAAACGATAAACCGAAGGTGATCGAACTTGGCTACATGTGCCCTCAGGACTCCTGGTTCACCAGCAATGACACTCAAGAAGTGGTACAAATGTTAAACGTATTCAAATTATATAGTATTATTTAAGAACAGAAAAATTTGCAGCATGGACCAGATATGCACGTATAGGGTATTTAAGCCTCGTCAGTGCTCCTTCATCTTAACAATGTAATATGGCGAAAGAGTTTGAAATAAAATACATGTATGTCCAAAATGTACCAAATGATATAGCTGGATGGATTGGATATGGTGCCACAGGACCAATATGATAGAAATTTCAAGAAAGTTTGATATCAGAAATTTTCGAATGCGTTTAAGAAACGATAACCCGAACGTTATCGAACTGGGCTACATGTGCCCTCAGGGACTCCTGGTTCATCAGCAGTGACACTCACCAAGTGATACAAACGTTTAACGTCTTCAAATTCAATAGAATGATTTAAGAACAGATAAATTTGCAGCATGGACCAGACATGCACGTATTGGGTACTTATTGTTGTTATTCCTTGATTCTTTTGTGTCTCTTGATTTTCTCTTGAGTAGCCATGTTCGATCAACTTCGGTTGATCGTTTCGTCAACGCATTCGAAAATTTCGTTTATAAAAATATCAAGTTGTTTGTGCTGCAACCGAGTGTTTTTGAAGATTCCCTCCTTTTTGCTTGATGTGTATTTCTTCCCTGTGTTTCCACATGGGTTTTTTATTTATTCATTTTTTCCCCTTTTTTTCTATATATATAATACACACACACACAAGTAGTGACTTACAAAAAGCACATAAAAGCTGCAGACATATTTTCACCTGTAGTTGCATTGTACTTGTAAGCACACCTTGCAAACATCACTACAGATATATACACACAAACTCACAAGTGTGCACTTGTTGACAAACACATAATTACACATGTACGTATGCCTGGTTTAAACAGCATTTTGTTATCGTTTTACATGTAAGCACATTTTACGTACATCGATCTAGAACATAATGCACACAAACTCACAACACACAGAGACATATATAGTAACATACAGCATGACACATAAATTAAGCACATAGAAAGCAATCTACAAACAGTTAAATTTCCTTAACTTAAGCATTAGTGATGGCATATTGATGTTTAAAGTACTAAATCTTAAAATTATTTGATCAGCAAACATGTATAAGGGGAGAAAAGTTTAAGAAAAAAAGATCTCATTCAAAGGCTTTTCTCATTGCATTCCAATGTTTGTTGAACTGATTCATTCTATTTCTTTTGGACCAAGAATATTTCTCTACTTTAAATTTGAAAGTTAGTATACTTTTTAAAACTGAAATTAAAGGAAGTTTGTATGTTTTTGAACAAAGAAAATATATTGTTTTGTCCACAGAATTGTTAAGTTTATACTCAGGTTTTTAGATTTATTTCTTTTTCCAAAAATCACATCAATCAGACTGAATGAGATGTTGAAATTACATGTATTGTTGAGATAATCAGATAAAAGTCTCCATATAGTGTTTACTGAGGGACATTCATAAAAGAGATGTTCTATTGTTTCAGATTCTGACTGACAAAAATTGCATATATCTGTTGCTTTAATCTTAATTTTCTTTAAGTAATAACCAACTGGAATGATCCTATGTAATATACGAAATTGTAACCACTTAATGGAAGTGTCTTGAGTAGTAAAAAAGCAAACTTTGAAAGCATTATCCAAAATATTATTATCAAAGAAAGGTAAGATTGAACACCATTTATCAAAGGACGTAGGTTTACTTTTGTTTGATACATGTTTCAACATATTATAAATACTTTTAGATACCTTTTTCCCAGTAAAGAAGAACTTTGAATGAAATGGTACATATGGCCGTGGTATATCTTTCTTTAAATCCTTGTGTCTTTTTAACAATTTTGACATAGCAGAAACTAATCCATTAAATTCCAAAAAAACAGATACTACCAAGATTAAACTTTTGTTCAAATAATTGTTTTTTAATAGTTTTCCTTCTTCGTCGAAAAAGTCGCCAAGTATTTTTACACCCTTATCGTACCATGGTTTAATATAAACATACCGATTATTGATAATTAATTTAGAGATAAACCGGATAGGAATGGAAGAACATAGCTCAATTTTTTCTAACTGAGATTTCATTACCTCCTGCCAACAAGTTAGAGTATCTTTCCAAAAATCGAGAGAGGAAAACTTATATTTGTACTTCTGAAACTAAGGGTTTCTTTTCCGCCACAGATTACAAATCATACAAATCATGGACATGTGGTGACCTATGTATTACCTTGTCCTTCCTTTTGGACAATATTTATGTATGATTTGGTGAGAAACTCTACAAGCAGGTTGTAGGGATTCAAATAGGTTCTAATTGTGCGCCTCTTGTTGCAGATTTATTTTTATACACGTATGAAAAGGAATTGATCCAAAATCTTCAAAAGCAAAGAAAAAAATGACGATGTGAAAAGCTTCATTGGTACTTCTAGGTACCTGGATGATATTCTTACTATCGACAATCCTGTTTTTGAAAAATATAAAAAAAAGGCAACGTTTCAAACACAAAAACACCATTTTTGGACTTAAATATCAAAATTACAACGGAAAGATCCATACAAGTGTGTATGACAAAAGAGATGATTTTGGATTTAACATAGTTAACTTCCCCTGGCTTGACGGTGATGTTCCTAGATTTCCGTCCTATGGTATCTATATTTCACAGCTCATCCGGTATGGTAGAGCATGTACTGATGTTTTGGATTTTCATAGTAGAATTTTACAAATTACCAATACACTTTTAGGGCAAGGTTTTCGCTTTCACAAACTAGTAAAGACTTTCTGGAAATTTTACAAAAATTATTGTCAACTTCTTCTGAAATTCGGACAATACAGGCAACAGAGTATATTACTTTGGGAATTTAACAACCTGCATTTTATTGTGACATTACTAACAAGATAAGAACGATTAAAGATAGACAACATCACTATCAAAAATGGGTTAGAATCATCAAACGCCTTTAATACCGTGGATATGATCCTAATGTCACCAGGCGGACACTAGGCTTGGTACTTGACCAATCTACAGTCTTGTACAAGCGCATTCTTAAAACTTGCACTCTGACTGACTATGACGACGGGACTCCATGACGGGTCCCTGTCCAAACCTCTTTAGAGAAGACAGTCCCCGACCACCTGTCCTCTCTGAATGTCAGTCGCACTCCTCGGGTGATAACAAACATGAGCTCGCGGCGGCAGAGCACGGATTGTATTACATACGCCCTCTTTTTATAGCCATTTACATATTCATCTGTGTTGCTTGAGCCCCTGTGTTTTGCGGTCTTGTTTGTGTGTGATCATCTGACAGTGAGGAGGTTGTTTTCACCACAATTGTACGTTCTTCGAGACCTCTGGGTAATCGGAAAAGTGGGAGGGTTGTGCTCACGTAATCCAGGATAACCACACCTTCTGCTATTTCCGTGGCAGATGGCCGTCCTAAGTCGGTACCGGTTATCCATTGGCCTCGTTGGTTTATGTGTAGTCCTTTGTGTTTGATGTTTCTGTGTTGTGCTTTGACGTTACTTGTCCCTTATGCGTCTCTTTCCGTGCTTGTCTGCTTTGTGTTTTTGAGTTGGGTGTTTTGGAGTTTTGCTGTGGGTGCTTCAACCGGGTGTTGTTGGAGATCCCCTCCTTTGCTTGATTTATTTTTTAATCCTCACGTCATTTTAAACTGCGTTCATGAATAAATCACCCCACTGAATGTTACAATGTATCATTATCAATGAAGTAAGATCTATTACAAAAATTATTCCCTTTCGAATACACCCATCATCGATGCTTATCTATAGATCGAAAAGATAACTACTATATGAAGCAGAAGTGCACTTGAAATTGTTTTTTACAGTGTTTTTGATGAGAAACATTTTTACTAATATCTTGTTTATATTTCGGTGTTATACATCAAACTCTTTTATGAATCCAAGAAACGTTGTGAAATAATATAAGTACAAGAATGATTGAATGAAATTTTGTAAAAGCTGTGAAGGATTCTTTCATTCCGACAAAATCAAGCTTGTATAGTATCAAGAACATTTTAAATGTAGGCTATCTTTATTATTTCAAATAAAGTGACCTCTGAAGCATTGCCAAAACTCTCAAGCATACCATGTCTACTTAGATACACATAACGATTTATCTCATTGATAAACTAAGGCCAAATATACTGAATTTAACTGATATACACAACTGTGTTACCGAATTTTAACCGTGAAATCTTTATGAAAGATGAATGCTGAAAGGTTAAACATATACAACGGATAATGCCATTATTGTTACTTCTCTTTTGTTGTCTTTGGATTATTATGGTAGAAATCTACAAATTACGAAGAAACGTTTGGGTCAGGGTATCAAGGTATCCTCTTTAATAGTGAAAACTGCCCTAAACTGACGAAATATACCCACGCAGCTTTTTTTTTCGGAATACTTTGTAGATCCAATTCTATGATGTGACATTCAATTATTCACATTCAATTTGAATTTTCTCAGACAACATGTACAAGGTCACTATTCAAGGTTAAGGTTACAAGTCCCTTATAGATATCAAATGTTTTGTTTAGAAAATGGAGACCTTTATGAGTATGTTAATGCTTTTCGATATATCACTGACTTAACAACAATCCCTTAATATGAGCAGATAACGGATAAGATAACAAACGATACTTGAAAACACACTCAATATTACTCATATGTAAAGAACTACACTTAATATTACTCACATGTAATGAAAAATGAATTATCTCCAGCATGACCACCCTTCACTCACCCATCGAAGCAAAATCACAAGAAAGTGACACGTATATGACACCAGACACGACTACAAACAGCAAAAAAAAACCTCCAAAAAACAGAACAATATCCACTAGAATATCATGCAAAAAATCCGACGTACACACAGACGTACAAAAACATTAAACATTAATGACAACACATAAAAGGAAGAAGACCAATGCGCACCCTGTGTCGACTTTGCATGACCATCTGCTATTTGAAAATTGTGTCCTTATCCGTATTACGTGCGCACAACCCAACAACGTATCCGGATACACAGATGTCTCAATAGACGCACAGTTGCTGTATAAACATAAAACTTCTCACTGCAAAGAGATATAACAAAAGAGATAGTTAGTCTTTTAACACAGATTCTATGTAAATGGATTTAAATAATTCGATGGCATGCGTATAATAGTTTGTGCTCTGCTGGCTGAAGCAAGCTCCTGATCAATTAACCGAGAAGTCTGACCAACTTACAGATAGGACAGAGGGTCAAGACCTTGTCTTCTCTGACGAGGTTTGAAAAAGGCCCAGCATGGAAAAGATACTGGTACAAAACTGTCGCTGGGTCAAGTACCATGCCAAGGGTCTTTTTTCTGATTATTTAATGATCATGTCCTTGGTTAAGCAGACTACCGACTTGGTTTTTTTTTTATTTACATTTGTGGTTGAAGTTTCATTTGCCTTTGATCCTTCTGATTTTGTTTATGAGGTCACTGTAAAACGATGGCAATGACATTTCTAATGATATACTACGAAATTTCACTGATTGCATTATGTAGAAGTAGTTGCGATGACAAAATTTGACATTTATCATACATAAATCGAAATCCATTGAATTTATTAGGAGGAGTTGTGACGATAATGGCCAACTTATGAGAATAAATTCCTTTTCTTTATGCCCATCTACATGTTATTACCTTTCGTTTAGTGATTAGATAGGCATGGGGCGATTTGTCCGTTGATGTATAGGTATTTTCTTTAGAAATTTCACATTGAAACTAAAGGAAATCATAGAAAATGACACATTCACAACATTCGGGTACTTAACCGATAACTGTGCTCATATACTCCGAATAACTACTCCGTTTACTACTTGCGTGGTAGATGTAAAACGTCTTCAAATTCCATAGCATTATAAAGATAAAAATAAGATGAATTTGCAGCATGGAACAAACATGTACGATTCGGATACTTAACCCTCATCAGTGATCCTTTTCTAAACAATGTAATATTACCAAAGAGAGCAGGATGGTTGAGATATAATGCTAAAGGATCCACGTTGTAGAAATTGAAAAAAATGATAAGAGAGATTTTCGAATGTGTTAATGAAACGATCAACCGATTGATCGAACTTGGCTACATGTGCCTCAGGACCCCTGGTTCACGAGCAGTGATACTCAACAAGTGGTACAAATTTTAAACGTCTTCAAACTCTATAGTATTATTTAAGAACAGATAAATTTGCAGCATATACAAGACATGTACGTTTAGGGTACTTAAGCCTCGTCAGTGATCCTTCATCTTAACAATGTAATATGGCGAAAGAGTTTGAAATCAAATACATGTATGTCCAAAAATGTACCGAAAGATATAGCAGGATAAATGGGATATGATGATACAGGACCAATATGTTAGGAATTTCAAGAAAGTTTGATATCAGAAATTTTCGAATGCGTTTAAGAAACGAACAACCGAACATTATCGAACTGGGCTACATGTGCCCTCAGGGACCCTGGTTCACCAGCAAAGACACTTACCAAGTGGTTCAAATGTCTTCAAATCTAATAGTATGATTTAAGAACTGATAAATTTGCAGCATTGACCAGACATGCACCTTTCGGACTCTTAAGCCTCGTCAGTGATCCTTTATCTTAGCAATGTAATGTTGCCAAAGAGATTGAAATTATAATACGTCCAAAAATGTATCGAAAGATATGGCAGGATGGGTGGGATATGATGCTACGGGACCAATGTTTTAGAAATATCGAGATATTTTGATATCAGAAATGTTCGAATGCGTTGACGAAACTATCAACCGAAGTTGATCGAACTGGGCTACATGTGCCCTCAGGGACTCCTGGTTCACCAACAGTTACACATGTTTAACGTCTTCAAATTCAATAGTATTTGATTTAAGAACAGATATATTTGCAGCATGGACCAGACATGCACGTTTTGGGTACTTAAGTTTGTTGTTCTTTGATTTTTTGTGTCTCTTGATTTTCTCTTGAGTAGCCATGTTCGATCAACTTCGAAGGATCGTTTCGTCAATGCATTCGAAAATTTCTGATATAAAAATATGAAATTGTTGGTGCTGCAACCGAATGTTGTTGAAGATTCCCTCCTTTTTTCTTGATGTGTATTTCTTCCCTGTGTTTCCACTTTGGGCGTTTTGACGTTTTGCTGTCGTTACTACATCCAGGTCTTGTTGCAGATTCCTTCCTGTCTTTTTCAAGCACAAATTTACTTGATATCAGATAATATACACAAGTACAAATTTACTTGATATCAGATATTCTCTCATACCCGCGTATGTGTTACAGAGTAGGCCCATGAAATACTGCTATGTGAGCTACTATATCATGTGACAGCTGTATCACATATCACGTGACGCCATTGTTTCGATTGTTTACGCTATTGTGACGTCATAATTTCAGCCCGCAAAAAAAAAAAACAAGCTAGCAGCGACGTCGCCATAAAACTTCGATTTTAAGATCATTTTTCAATGTACTCTTGCGTTTTATTTTGAAAAGCCTAATATTCGTAGTTTATTCTTATAGAATAAACCATTTTTGGGAGCGCTGAATTCGAATATCGCAAAATTTTTGCGATTAGATCAAAATGACATTTTTTTTCAAATTTGGTCCCTTTTCTTTCAGTTTTGTTTTGACCTTTAGATATGAGAGAAAAATACTTTTCATGTTCTTCTATGAAAGATACATCGCTTCCACCCTCGGGGTCTCAAAATTTTACATGATTTTGAGACCCCTCGGGTGGAACCGATGTATCTTTCATAGAAGACCATGAAAGAGTCTTATAATATACACAAGTACAAATTTACTTGTTATTAGAAAATTGAGAAATGCTTGTGACTAGTAAACACGACAGTATTGTCATAACACTGAATTTATTTTTTTATTCCTCAAGTCATTTTAAACTGCGTTTATGAATAATTCAACCAACTAAATGTTACAATGTATCATTATCGATGAAGTAAGATCCATGATAAAGTTTATCCCCTTTCGAGATATAGAATGCACCATCATCGATGTTTATCTAGATCGAAAAGATAACTACTATATTACGCAAAAGTGCATTTGAAATTGAATTTTCGAGTGTTTTAGACGAGAAGCTTTTTTAATTTACACCTTGCTTATATTTCGGTGTTATGCATCAAACTCTTTATGAATTAATGAAACGTTGTGAAATTATATGAAGGATTCTTTCATGCCGACAAAATCAATCTTGTATAGTATCAAGAACATTTTAAATGTAGGCTATCTTTATTATTTCAAATAAAGTGACCTCTGAAACATTGTGTAGCGTAGCCTTGAATGCGTAGTAATTTTTTGGTAGCGTGTCTATCTTAGACAAATCTTTGGTAGCGTATCTTTCTTAGACAAATCTTTGGTAGCGACTGTCTTTCTTAGGCAATCTGCAAGCTGGTCGTCCCAGACGACTAAGTCACTGTGTAAAGTATTGATATCACTCGTCCCAGACGAGAATTCAAGCCGTCCCAGACGACAAAGTATTAATTCACACTCGTCCCAGACGAGAAATATCCAAGTGTAGTTGAAATGAAACAAAGTTATAAAGTTAATATTATATTCACACTATGTACAACATCACAAAATAAATAAATCCAAGAGAAGCACAAGTAACATGTTATCCTAGCATCACAATTTTAACTAATCTGATATTCATAAAACAGGGCTCTATTTATACTCTCACTCAGGGATTGACCCGAAGTAACAAAGGTCGCGGCCTCTGATTGGTCAATTGGAATGATCGGCCAATACATACATAATTAATTAGGGATCGACCTTTCTATGAATACTAATTAGGTTATGAAACAACGATGTAATTAAACTGATAAATAAAGCTATTAAAAGTACAAATATGGCAATTATTACGATTAAATATTAAAGTTAAGATATTAAAGATAATTAATACAAACAAAGATAAACAAAATAATAGAAATTACAGTTTGTAAAAGACGACACCCCCCCCCCTATCATACTTTTCTACAACTGCCCCCCGCTTAAGTTTGACCCCTGGCAAACAAAAATACAATATTATAAGAAAAGTATGAAAAATATACAATCAACAATACAAAAAAAAACAATGTCAAAATATCATTAATGTCAATAATGCATCAAATAATATATATCAAAAGTTTAAAGTTTGTAAAAATGTTCATAGTTTATAAATATCATCATCGAGGCATCTTCTCGGTTTACGTCCATCTTCTTTATCACGGGAATTCCTAGTTACGTCCGTGATAAGATCCTTTTCGTCAACTCATCAATTTCTTCTGTATCACGGGGATTCCTCGATACGTCCGTAATACTGTCCTCAAGTTCGTCTATCTTCTTTATCACGGGGATTCCTCGATACGTCCGTGATAGAATCCTTGCCAAAACATCAAAGCATTCCAAACTACGGCAACTTATGAATGCATATGTAGTCACATGGTAATTTATTTTCACCTAATCTTCTTTATCACGGGGATTCCTCGATACGTCCGTGATAACATCCTATCCATACATCAATATCTTCTGTATCACGGGGATTCCTGGATACGTCCGTGATACTATCCTTAATCCGTTGTTAGTCCTGATAAGATACGAATTTACGAGTCCCATCTTTCCACGGGGTTTCCTAAATGCGTCCGTGGTAAATCCAAAAACACAAATACACAAATAACAAAGTTATAACGTAACTACTGGGATTCCAGAAGCGTCTGTAGTACACATCCTTGGAATAATTATGTCCACTTCTACACTAATTACTAAATAATCACTAACATTTACAAACTTATTCATTAATTAGCTCCAATTATGCTAATTACATCACTCCCTAAATCGTACAGGGCGTCGGATCACTCGACCACGCCTTGTTTTCACAGGTAAGTCAGGCGGCTCACTTTCATCCTGAACTCTGTCATCTGATTGGTCCTCTGGCGGCAGAACATTTTCTCGGGAAATAATGTCCTTAGATAATTCCTTAGGCGAGGGAAATAAAGTCTCTTTTTCTCCTGAAATATCTGGTTCAGATCTTTCACTCCTAGTTCGGAAAGACTTCAAATTGTCAACGTGAACAATCACTTTCTTCGAATTCTGCGGTAATTTAATCTCGTATAAGATTTCACTAATTCGTCTTGTCACAATCCATGGTCCCGTCCATTTCCTTGCTAACTTAGCTTTTGTTCCAGCAATAACTTTTGGTTGGTTCCGCCTTATCAAATCACCAATATCGAAATTCGTGTGTCTAATATTCCGGTCATAATGTTTCTTTTGACGTTCACTCATCACTTCAGTCTCCGATCTCACAAGGTCATATAATTCCTTTAACGAACTTTCAAGTTTTCTCACATAGCCGAAGGGCGTCATTTCCTGGCGTTCATTTGCGTCAAGAGCTGGCGTCATTATATCAACTGGAATACACATTTCTTCTCCATACACCATTCTATACGGAGATATTCCTGTAGTTTCGTGTGGAGTACTGTTATATGCAGTTACGGTACTATCAATGTATCTATCCCAGTCAGTTTGATGCACGGAGATATATTTTGACAACACATCCTTAATTGTTCTGTTAAGCCGCTCTACCATTCCATCGGACTTCGGATTATAAGCAGTAGTCCTGGTTTTATTTATTTGTAAAAGCACACACAGTTCCTTGAATAAACGGCTTTCAAACTGAGTACCTTGATCGGTATGTATCTCTCCTGGGCACCCATATCGTTTAATCCAACCACGAAACACGGTTTCGGCTACTGTTTCAGCTTCGATATTTCGCAAAGGAAACACTTCTGTATATTTAGTGAAATAATCCGCTATCACTAAGATGTATAAATATCCATTTTCAGATTTCGGAAAAGGGCCTGCTATATCCATGGCGATGCGTTCAAATTTGATACCACTTAAGAACTTTTTCATAAAGGCTCTCTTTTTCCTTGGCGGATTTTTCCTTTCTTCGCACACTTCACACGCGCACACATAATCATGTACACATCTTCTCAAATGAGGCCAATAATATTGACTGGCGTTCACTTTGGCATATGTTCTCCTTACTCCCATATGTCCTGATGTAGGCGAATCATGAAGGTGCCACAACACGACGTCACGCAACGTCCGAGGTACACATATTCTCAATCTTTCACGATCTCCCTCTATCCACTTAGTACACAATACACCATTTGACACACATAATAAATTCCATCTTGGATAATAAAACTTGAATTCAAATCCTCTTGCGGACACTGATTCAAATGGCGGTTTTTCACTTCCTTCCTCAATATGTCGCAATAAATGGCACAAGTCTCTATCACTTTCTTGATGTTTTCGTATATTATCATACGACAAAGCTTCCGACGGCTGTTTCACCTGTTTTGCCCTTGGGGGTCTATTTCCTCGCTGTTTACCGGTTTTGTTATGATTACTTGGCTTGGGGTCAACTTGATACACATCATGGCCGGTCACTGATTGTTCCGCTTGAGTGCTGTCATAATCAGGATACAATAATTGGCTAATTGACTCGTAATCACAACCGATATTTTCACTGTTAGAATTCAATCGTAGGTCACTTATGTGTTTAGGACACTCGGTATTGACTTTTGTCACGTCTTCTTTGCACTGTTTACAAATTCTATCATCTTGGGGCAATCTTGACATTGCGTCAGCATTCGCATGTCGCTTTCCAGGTCTATGTTGAATTTTAAACACATAAGGTCCCAGTTGCTGTAACCATCTTGCAACTTGACCATCCGGGTCCTTGAATCTATGCAACCACACTAATGATCCATGATCTGTGCGAAGAAGAAATTCGCGTCCTAATAAATAATGTTTGAAATGTTTCACAAAGAACACAACCGCAAGCATTTCTCTCCTCGTAACACAATAATTTTTCTCTGCATTTGATAGGGTGCGGCTCGCATAAGCAATCACTTTCTCATCACCATTTTGCACTTGCGATAACACTGCACCTATAGCTTCGTTACTTGCATCCGTATCCAAAATAAATTCTCCTCCCTTCACATCCGGGTAACCTAAAATCGGTGCATCGATCAGTTTTGACTTTAATAACTGAAATGCTTCTTCACACTCCTCACTCCATTCCCATGCACAATTTTTCGTCGTTAAAATGTGCAAACATTTCGCAATTTTCGCAAAATCCTTTATAAATCTGCGGTAGTAGGATACCAGTCCAAGAAAACTTCTGACTTCTGACACATTTTCTGGTCGTTTCCAGTTTTCAACTGCTTCAATTTTACTGGGATCTGTCTTTATCCCTTCCTCTGTCACGACATGTCCGAGAAAAGACACCTGCTTTCCAAAGAAACTGCACTTCTTTGCTTTCAGTTTTAAATTAGCCTGTTGTAATCTATCCATAACAAGGCCAATATCTTTCAAGTGTGAATCAAAATCAGCACTATACACAATAATATCATCCAAGTATAACACAGTAATATTCCACTGTAATCCTTGTAACGCTTGTTCGATCACGCGCTGAAAAGTTGCCGGTGCATTGCACAATCCAAACGGCATCACTCTATATTGATATAAACCACCACGTGGTGTCGCAAAGGCAGTCTTTTCTTTGTCTTTCTCGTTCATCGGTATTTGATGGTATGCCATATTTAAATCTAACGAACTGAACCACTTAGATCCGGCTAAAGCATCCAAATCTTCTGCTACTCTAGGTATCGGGTAAGCATCCTTCACAGTTTTCGAATTAAGACGTCTGTAATCTACACAAACTCTCCAACTTTTATCTTTCTTTTGCACTAATACGAGTGGCGATGACCACGGGCTTGACGATTCTTCAATCAAACCTTGTTCCTTTAGTTTACTTATCTCAGTGTCCAATATCTCTCTCTTGAAAATAGGAACTCTCCGGACTTGTTCCTTAAACGGGGTTTCATCATTTAACTTTATGTAATGCTCCCCAATATTAGCTCTCTCCGGCGGTTTTTCGGGATCGGCGAACGCGCTTTTTCGCCCTAGTAGAAATTTTCGAAACTTATCAGCTTCCTCACTTGAAAGATTCCTACATCCATCATTATATACACCGCGTAAAAACTCTGGCAATTCTTGCGAATTCTCACTCTCCTGAATACGACACACTGACTCTTGTTCCAATGGATCACTGATAAAATTAACTGGTGCCAATATCGCTATTTGTGTATTCCCCTTGACACTTATTTCTCGGTCACCAGGGTTAAAAACGCGCACATACAACACATTGTTTTTCGCGTTCACAAGCACATGTGCTAACACTAATCCATATGTATGGATAAACCTTTTCAAAGGCACTAATATTCCTTCACTAATATCAGATTCACAATTTAGTTTCGAACTCAATACACATTCATGTTTCGGCGGTACCACACTATCTTCAATAGTCACAACATTACAACCACGCCCTTCCTCGGCAAATGGCATTTCACAAAATACTAAAGAATCACTGCGATATTCCCACTGGCACTTATACTTCGTCATAAAATCTTGTCCTAGTAGATTACTCTTCACGCCTCCTACATACACTCGAAAATAAATGTTCACATCACCAAATGTTAGTAGCATCCTTGCAGTTCCTAACAGCTTTAATTCACTTCCGTCCGCTGTTTCGAATTTTCGTATTGCCCTCTCTAGTACAGGTCTGTGCTCTGGGATGATACTATAATAAACATCCTCGGTAATAAATGTATTTACTGCACCGGTATCTATTTTCCATTCTAATGGGGTACCTTCTACTAATCCATTTACTCTCATTCCACGTTTTCCTTTCACTGTAAATTCACTCACTTTTGAATGCATAAAATCCCTTTTACGTTGAAAATCACTGGGTAAATGGCTGTTCGTCTGTGTCTCCTTACATAAAACACTTGATTTCACATCTGTACTAGGCCTTTTTGGTGCACTGACCGACGCACGGCCTACTGCCTCGGTCCGTTCATGTTTAAAGGTCTCTGTCTGTACGTGTTACGTCCATTTGCACTTTTTGTAGGGCAATTTTGGTATGAATGGTCGGGCGTTTTGCACTTATAACAGTATCTCTTCGATCCGTTGTATTCTCGCCTTTCAGATTTCACTTCTCCGTTAATATTAGTCGTTTCGCGAGGTTTGTTCACTCCAAAAACAGGTGGTTTATATTCACGTTTTGACTTCCTATTTTCAGTCAAACGAATACACTCTTCCTGCATAGATGCCGTTATTGCATCCTGTAAAGTTTTCGGTCTCGTACGTTTCACTGCGAGTCTAAAATCCTCGTCAACACTACAATTATCCATGAAAGTTTTCATACTACTTTCTTGTACATATTCTCTATTATTAGGGTACGCTCGACGGTATAAATCCTCTATAGCCTGACCAAAATCACGGAATGACTCAGAATCTCGTTTTCTACGCAGTTTGGCTTCGGCCACATAACTTTCTTTCATTGCACGGTGTCCAAATCGTTCGTCTAAAGCACTTTTCAAACTAGCATAATCACTACGTTGAAAATCCGACAATCCGTACGCATATGTTTCGGCCTGACCACGTAACACAGTAAATAACACTTTTCGTTTTCTCTCGTCACTCCACATATTTAATTCTGCTATATTCTCAAAATAACGAATAAATTCGCTCCAAATGTCGTCACCGTCGCCCTTAAACGTTCGTTTTACACCAATTTGAGTGACTATACGTTTGTCATCACGAGTAGCGTCCCTTGGTTGATACTGATCGCTTGTAAAAGTATCAGGTGAGCGAAACGTAACATTTCTCCTCGGTTCACGTTTAGGAGTCGATCTCCTAGTATTTGGATTGTTCGGAGTCCGTTTAGTGTTTCTGGACACTAGTTTCACAATTATGCTCACGAGAATAATGCACAAAATACACAGACCACCAGAAATCAAAATTTCCCTTGTCAGACACAGTAGCATATATCCGGGAAAATACTGATATAACGCAAACAGTACCCCACTTCCTAGGAAAATTGTCACAATCCACATAGCGACAAATTTACACCAACCGGGTTCTGTTGTGTATTCGTACGTTAATTGATCACTAAAATGACCAGGTAAAGGTGTGCTCGTATAATTAGGTTCATTCCCTACAACTTTTACACATGTCAAGTCTTCATCGGCGTTTTCAAACTCTTTTAGTAAATTCCGTCGCACTGTTGACGGCGTTTCTCTGATTGGACGTTCCGGCGTCCTGGGCGTGTCACTAATTATGTGATGTGACACTCCCTCTGTCGTGTCCATGTCGCGAGGGGTATAGGAGGTTTTATCCCCCGTAGACATGATATCGATAATTACAAAAGAGTGAACAATTAACGCAAACACTACAAACAACTCCACAATTGGTTTTTTTTTCACGACGGGCACTAAAAATTATATACACTAAGATAACAAAAATTCGCACAGAAAATATGAAATAACATATAAACACGATTTTCTACAGAAAATATTTACACACTGAAAATTGCTCGAATTTGCACGTCACACCGAACTTTAAAATTCACGTACATTTCCGCCACACACTTCACATTTCTTTGTACGGTCACTGTACAAACACTTCGGAAAAATTGCAAAACAATTTTCACACTCTACTCTGGTATTTGCACGCACTGTTCTCACAAAATGCCAGAACCCTTTGTCAGTAATTTCATACACTCGCACTAGAACTTTTTCACTCTCCATTTTTTTTTTCACAAATCGTCGAGTAACACAGATATAAATCACGCACTATAAATTGAACACAACACTCGGAAAATATATAAAATACACGACACTGATCACAACACAAAATATGTCGCGCACAAATAAACACTGAATATTCGCAAATTAACACAGAAAAATAATCGCGCACTTCTTACATAAAATTTTCACTACACACGTAAGTCACACACGGAATATACACAAAACGCGCACTACACACGGTATAAATTCCACAATGAATCGCGCACTACACACGGTATAAATTCCAAAATGAATCGCGCACTACACACGGTATAAATCCCAAGGTAAAAACCTGAAATTTGAAAATACTGCAAAAGAAAATTCAGCGTTAGCAAATAATGAAATTATGTAAACACTATACTTTACCGTTTGAGAATTCAATACTTTACCTTCAAAATCCAATAAAATTTTCACACAAAAAAATAAATGCACGATAAAATCCAGTGAATTCTATCCCGCCAAGCTGCCAACCACTTGTAGCGTAGCCTTGAATGCGTAGTAATTTTTTGGTAGCGTGTCTATCTTAGACAAATCTTTGGTAGCGTATCTTTCTTAGACAAATCTTTGGTAGCGACTGTCTTTCTTAGGCAATCTGCAAGCTGGTCGTCCCAGACGACTAAGTCACTGTGTAAAGTATTGATATCACTCGTCCCAGACGAGAATTCAAGCCGTCCCAGACGACAAAGTATTAATTCACACTCGTCCCAGACGAGAAATATCCAAGTGTAGTTGAAATGAAACAAAGTTATAAAGTTAATATTATATTCACACTATGTACAACATCACAAAATAAATAAATCCAAGAGAAGCACAAGTAACATGTTATCCTAGCATCACAATTTTAACTAATCTGATATTCATAAAACAGGGCTCTATTTATACTCTCACTCAGGGATTGACCCGAAGTAACAAAGGTCGCGGCCTCTGATTGGTCAATTGGAATGATCGGCCAATACATACATAATTAATTAGGGATCGACCTTTCTATGAATACTAATTAGGTTATGAAACAACGATGTAATTAAACTGATAAATAAAGCTATTAAAAGTACAAATATGGCAATTATTACGATTAAATATTAAAGTTAAGATATTAAAGATAATTAATACAAACAAAGATAAACAAAATAATAGAAATTACAGTTTGTAAAAGACGACACCCCCCCCCCCTATCATACTTTTCTACAACTGTCAAAACTCTCAAGCACCTCATATCTACTAAGATACACATAACGATATATCTCATTGATAAACTAAGGCCAAATATACTGAATTTTACTGATATACACAACTGTGTAACCGAATGAATTTTAACCGTGAAGTCTTTATGAAAGATGAATGCTGAAAGGTTAAACATATACAACGGATAATGCCATTATTGTTACTTCTCTTTTGTTGTCTTTGGATTATTATGGTAGAAATCTATAAATAACCAAGAAACGTTTGGGTCAGGGTATCAAGGTATCCTATGTAATAGTGAAAACTGCCCTAAACTGTCGAAATATACCAACGCGGCTTATTTTTTTCGGAATACTTTATAGATCCAATTCTATGATGTGACATTCAATTATTCACATTCAATTTGAATTTTCTCAGACAACATGTACAAGGTCACTGTTCAAGGTTAAGGTTACAAGTCCCTTATAGATATCAAATGTTTTGTTTAGAAAATGGAGACCTTTATAAGTATGTTGAATGCTTTTCGATATATCACTGCCTTAAAAACAATCCCTTAATATGAGCAGATAACGAATAAGATAACAAACGATAATTGAAAATACACTTAATATTACTCATGATTATTCTATATAACCAAACTACTTTGTTGCGGGGTTATAACTAATTTAAAAGCTTTCTGGAAATAAAAAAAATATTGTCAGCTTCTTCTGAAATTTAGACCTATACAAGCAGCAAAGAATAGTACTTTAGGTATTGCATACTCTGCCTTTTAGGGCGATAGAAGAACGAAAGGTACATGTAGGCAGAACCATCTAAAAGCGTTAGAATCATGCCTTTTCTATCATGGACGTTTCTAATGTCATCAGAGGGACACTCGGCATGGTACTTGAGCAATCTACAGTCTTGTACCAACGCATTCTAAAGACTTACATTCGAACTGACCTTGATGACGGTACAACTATATAGGGCCCTTTCCAAACCTCTTCAGAGAAGACAGGGCCCCAACTATCTGTCCTCTCTGATTGTCGGTCTAATTGTCGGTCGGACTACTCGGGTGATAAAATGCATGATCTCGCTTCAGGCGGAAAGCACTAATTGTAATTCGTACCCCACCCCTTCTATATCCATTTACATATTGTGTTTTTGTTTTTTTGTTTTTCTTGTCTGTCTATGTTTTATTGCCTGGTTTGTGTGGTCATCTTGATATGAACAGATTATAGCACTACAATTTTACGTGATACCTAAACTCGGGTACTAGAGAATGTAAAAGGGGCAGGCACATGTAATCTGGATAACCATACCATGTGCTACTTGCTTGGGTGATGGCCATCCTTAACCAGCACCAATTGCCAATTGGTCTAAAAGGTTTATGTGCAGCCATTTGTGTTTCATGTGTATATACCGTACAAGTATGTCTCTTTTACGTCTCTTACTGAGCTTGTCTACACCGTGTTATCGCATCAGGTATTATTTTGCTTTGGTGATGGGGACTGCAATCGAATCTGGTTTGAGATCCCTTTTTTAAAATGATTATAAAGAATAGTATTTTCTACTATTTCCTCGTCTTTACAGTATTAAAATCCACAAGGAAAAATATGACTCAATATGCTTTGTGATATGCTCCATTTCATGTATTTTCATGATAAACACAGTCTGATTGATTCTGACGTCGAATGTTTTACAGAGACCCATCTAGATGACAAAATTAACTTGACTGACTTACTATTAGACCGGTTCGACTCCTCTTTCAGACGTGTTTGCACAAACAATGTTGGTGGTTTACTTGTTTGTTTTGTATATTATAAAACTGTTCTTTAAAAAAAAGCACTACAGACATGTTTACAATACTCGGGTATTTAATCCTCGTAAGTGATCCTCAATCTAAACAATATTATGTGAAAATTATTTGTGAACATCGACGGTGGATTCTGCTATCCAACAGGGGATTTTTACTCCTTCCGGCGCCTGGACCCACCTCTAGCTTGCTAGGGGTCCGTCAATGCTCACTAATTTGGTGCTCTATTGTGAGTGCTGTTGAGATTCTCGTCAGGACCTTCTTTATCTCATTTATGTCCTAAATATACCGAAACACGTAGAAAATGGCTGGGATATGATGCTACAGGACCAAGGTTTTAGAAATTTGAGACAATTTTGTATACAGAAATTTTCAAATGCGTTTGAAGAAAGAACCAACCGAAATTGATCGAACTTGGCTACATGTGCCCTCGGGGATTCCTGGTAGGACAATTCTAGTATATAAGACAGAACATATATGATTACATGTATATGTCGACCGACCCGTGGTCACTGGCCCGACGCTTTATCCACTAGACCACGGTGTCGACACAAAAAGATAAATCAATAAAACCGGTCTTTTAATTACCAGACGTCATTATCTTGTAAACACTCTCGATGGAAGCATCTGGTGACAAGTCCAAATGCCTAAAGCTAAAGTCTTATTCGTCTACCTTAGCACGCCAATAATGAATTTTTGAACCGAGTGGAAGCGTCCATATCCATGTCGATGGAAGATACTGATCCCATAGTCTTGAATGGAACATCGATTTCCTCAAAGACCATCCCCTGAGATAACGATCTTTATATTTATTCAATCTTAGAAATGTGTTAAGTGGGCCAACACGCATTACTAAATTTTCGAGCACATGTGTAGACACAGTAATTATATCGGACGTAGGCAAAATATCTGAGTGTGGTACGATTGATATTCCATCTGATCTTATCATTATGCTAAATATGTATCTCTATGTTTTGAAAGTCATATGAATGAAATAATAAATCAATTAATAGAACAATATCAGTTTCTACATCACTAAACTATATGTAGATATGCGCAATGCATACAAATATCGCTTGACCATTCTTAACTAAATATGCATAGTTACAATATTTTCTTTTTGTTTTAGCTGAATAGATCTTTTTCAAGTGTGTATGTGTATCACTTAATTTATACTAGCACATCTACATCATGTCTAGGGTGAAATCAACACGCAACTGTGTACAAAATGGATATTTTTATCCATGCAAAACATTGTAGAAAATATATCAACGTGTATTTCTTGTCATGTATTTCTTAGTGTCACCAAGATCTTAGTCTCATGGACTAGCTAATTCCAAAATGATAATCTGTTTCTGATTGCCTTTACTACGTACTTCATGAAACATTTGAGAGATATCTCGCTGTACGCTAAACAAGCAAGCCGATGTTTCTTCTTTTAATGCTGAAATTAGAGTATTTGAATTGAATGATCTCTTTAGTCGACTCAATATTAACGCCTTTATCTTAACTTCTAATAAAGTTCTATTAGACATGTGTTAAACATTTATACCCCTAAAATGGTTACTATAAGGCCAAATGAAAATGCTGTTGTACAATTCAAACATACCGCATGAATCTAGAGTCTGTGACAGGTTGCACTAAATTTACGTTAAAACCCAAAAATTAATTGACAAAATTTAATTTAGAAATCAAAGAAACAAAGTTAATAATTTGAAAAAGTCACTTCAGGACAGTGATTAAAAGTCTCTTAATGATACCCTCGGCGAATATAAATCAAATAATCCGCATCAATACTGGACAATGATCAGATCATTATTACGGGTAACCAAGCCGTGTCAGAATATCCCACCTATTATACATGATAATAAAATCGCGTTTTCGGATGATAAAAAATCTAACATTTTCAATTATTTCTTTTGTAGCATTTAAAATCTGAATGATAAGGATAATGATTTTCCTCCATTTGATGATCGTACTACTGCTTTATTCTCCGATATATCTAAAACAGAAGATGAAGTTGATGATATAATTTCTAGTCTTGATACTGAAAAGGCATCTGGGCCTGATGGTTTTAGTAACATCCTTCTTCGAGGCATTCGAAATGAAATTGCAAAACGTCTTTCTTTATTGTTCAACAAATCTCTCTCTTCTGGGGTATTTTCGGTGTTATGGAAACACGCTCATGTCCTCCCGATTCTCAAAAAAGGGGAAAAATCCCATCCCTCCAATTATAGGCCAACATCTCTGTTGAGTTGTATTGGTAAAATCTTTGAGAAAATTTTGTTTAAACATATCTATAACTTTTTACACATGAATAATCTACTTTAAAACCTTCAATCTGGTTTTCCTTCAGGCCAATCTACAACTACTCAACTCATAGAAATTTATCATAATATATGTCTTGCTTTAGAAAATACACAATCCTGCCCTAAGGCGATCCAACAACAGTTACCTTTTAAAGCTGACCTTTCACTTTTTGACGTTTTAATTGTGACAGAATAATCATCAGACGGACGGACATGCAGACTGAAAAATCATTTATTTATGTAGCAAAAATTACAACGCTTAATGTTTCTTCGTCTGAAAAGGGGAAATTTACATAAAATGTACCCATAAGTTTTATGTTTAAGATTTGAAATGTACCCACCAGACGTCAGGGAAGGTCAGCTTTAAAAGTTAACTTCAGTAGTCAATACTCGACAACAAGATTATGTAACCCCTCACCGCAGTGACCACTGAGGCGTAGAGTTGTGGTAAAAGTAGTGGTAAAGTAAATTTTATGCTACTGCTCTATTATCGCTTTTGACTTTACTTAAACAGTAGAACGCAGCAAATTAAAATTGCTTCCTCTATTTCTACAGTTGGCAAATTGAAAGCAGGGGTGTTGCAGGGCTCGGTCCTGGGGCCCCTCCTATATCTCAGTTTTATAAATGTTTTACTAGATGGGTTAGTAGGGCTAGCAAGCATATTCGCCGAATATACGTCCACCTCAAATAAGTCTTTTACTCTAAAATTTAGAATTTGAATCAAACAGTAATGATTATCTTTTCAAAATATATGAATGGGGAACCAAATGGTAGTTGATTTTAATCGAACAAAAACAAAAATAGTTATTTTTGGTCCAAGAAGTAAGGATATTGAAAAGTTAATATTCACTTTCAATGATACTATTCTCATTTGGTTTAAATAAAGTTAGCCTCTCGCTTCACATGGAATGTTCTTGTGGTTTTCATAAAGAAGATTCCACTCACTACTTCATTCATTGTAAACTATATACATCATTGAGAAATGAGCTTAAACAATATTACAAGTATTAGCTTTCCAAAAAAGCTTGGTCGATATCAACATCTCTTTAATCCCACCACAAAACCCGGGGTTTCCATGTGGTTTCCACCAGGTTTCCATAATGGAAACCAGTGGTTTCCATGTGTTTGGAAAGCGCTAACCGCCCGGTTTCCACGATGGAAACCACTTGGAATCGGGTTGGAAACCTCAAGTTTCCTTTTGGTTTCCATACCTTGTAAACCTGTATAAGAGCTGGTTTCCACGATGGAAACCACTTGGAATCGGGTTGGAAACCTCAAGTTTCCTTTTGGTTTCCACATCTTGTAAGCCTGTATAAGAGCTGGTTTCCATGATGGAAATTAGTTGGAAACTGGATGTTTCCTTTTGGTTTCCATATCTTGTAAACTGGTTTCCATATACTGTAACTGTATGAAACATAGGTAATCACAGATTACGAAGCTCACCTCGTGACAGCAAAATTCAATTCAAACATATTTCTTAGTACATGTATATTGGCTTTTAAAGGCAAAACCACTCAAGCAGAAAAAGTAGGTCAAGGTCATTTTATGAAAGTTTGATCAAAGATACATCCAATATGCAAGTTTGGTACATGTAGCAGTTATACTTTGCTCAATATTGGCTTTATAGAGCAAAACCACTCAAGCAGAAAAAGTAGGTCAAGGTCATTTTATGAAAGATTGATCAAAGATACATCCACTATGCAAGTTTGGTACATGTATCACTTATACTTTGCTCAATATTGGCTTTTAAAGGCAAAATCACTCAAGCGGAAAAAGTAGGTCGAGGTCATTTTACAAAAGTTTGATCAAAGATACATCTAATATGCAAGTTTGGAACATCTAGCACTTATACTTTGCTCAATATTGGCTTTATAGAGCAAAATCACTGAAGCGGAAAAAGTAGGTCAAGGTCATTTTATGAAAGATTGATCAAAGATACATCCAATATGCAAGTTTGGTACATGTATCACTTATACTTTGCTCAATATTGGCTTTTAAAGGCAAAATCACTCAAGCGAAAAAAGTAGGTCGAGGTCATTTTATGAAAGTTTGATCAAAGATACATTTAATATGCAAGTTTGGAACATCTAGCACTTATACTTTGCTCAATATTGGCTTTTAAAGGCAAAATCACTCAAGCGGAAAAAGTAGGTCAAGGTCATTTTATGAAAGTTTGATCAAAGATACATCCAATATGCAAGTTTGGTACATGTATCACTTATACTTTGCTCAATATTGGCTTTTAAAAGCGAAATCACTCAAGTGGAAAAAGTAGGTCAGATGCTGCATCCGATGCATGGGTCCATCTCGGCATCCAAAGATGAATCACTTGTGCAAGTTTGGTTACTGTAGCATTAGTACTTTGTCAGATACTGAGCTACCCCAAACTTCTTATCCAAATCACTCAAGCGGAAAATGTAGGTCAGATGCTGCATCCAATGCATGGGTTCACCTCAGCATCCAAAGATGAATCACTTGTGCCAGTTTGGTTACTGTAGCATTAGTACTTTGTCAGATACTGAGCTACCCCAAACTTCTTAACCAAGTCACTCAAGTGGAAAATGTAGGTCAGATGCTGCATCCGATGCATGGGTTCACCTCAGCATCCAAAGATGAATCACTTGTGCAAGTTTGGTTACTGTAGCATCAGTACTTTGTCAGATACTGAGCTACCCCAAACTTCTTAACCAAGTCACTCAAGCGGAAAATGTAGGTCAGATGCTGCATCCGATGCATGGGTTCACCTCAGCATCCAAAGATGAATCACTTGTGCAAGTTTGGTTACTGTAGCATCAGTACTTTGTCAGATACTGAGCTACCCCAAACTTCTTAACCAAGTCACTCAAGCGGAAAATGTAGGTCAGATGCTGCATACGATGCATGGGTTCACCTCAGCATCCAACGATGAATCACTTGTGCCAGTTTGGTTACTGTAGCATTAGTACTTTGTCAGATACTGAGCTACCCCAAACTTCTTAACCAAGTCACTCAAGCGGAAAATGTAGGTCAGATGCTGCAAACGATGCATGGGTTCACCTCAGCATCCAAAGATGAATCACTTGTGCATGTTTGGTTACTGTAGCATCAGTACTTTGTCAGATACTGAGCTACCCCAAACTTCTTAACCGGACGCGGACGCGGACACGGACGCGGACACGGACGCGGACGCGGACGCGGACGCGTAGGGTTATAGCATAAGCTCACTCAACTTTGTCGAGGTGAGCTAAAAACTCTTTATGTGTTAGTATATACAGTGAATTTGAAAGTTTTGAATCCTGCACTTATCGTATTCCTTTATATCAGTATCAAGGCTACATGTATATTCTTCTAAGTACTTCTTATGTCATAATAAAAACCCCTAAAACATGCTTATCATACTGTGTAATATTTATTCAGAATACATGCTTATTCAACATCAGATGTACAAGATTCCATGAAATCATAAATATACATGTTTGAGCTTTCAAATTTAAAAATGGCATCTTCCATTCTTCATTGTCCTTTTTTAATATATCATGTTTTTTTAAGATGGAAATGAAATTTAGAAAAAGATGGATGTGTCTCTTTGAAACCACTACAGAAATAAAATGTACTTGTATTCTTTGAAAAAAAAACCCAGATATTTTTAAACAAGTGTGTAGAAATGATGGACAAATTTTATCTATGCCAAAAACAGACAGTCACAAAGAGATCTCTTTCAGATAAAATTTGTTATTCTGCAGAGATTGACATTCGACGGAAATCCCAGTTCATGATGTTTCAGACCACTGTTACAAATTTCTTTCTTCTGTCCTCTACTTTTTCTTCTGTCCTCTGTCTCATCTGGAATGAATGAAAAAAATAATAATATAGTAAGCGGCAACAAAATTACAAACTACAGTTGTAGAGAACTAATATTGCAGGTTGGGATGTCACAAGAAGCTTATGTCAACAATTTATGAATTATAAGAAAGTGGAAGTTCCAAAAAGGCACAAATTTATCCCCCATGGAATTAAAATTAAAGAGAGGTTGAGCAAACCCAACTTGTACGTGTACGAGAACTTGTGCGTGTATTAACACGTTATCTGTTTACACGTTGACATTATGCGGTTGAGCAGATGTCACAACGAGTACTGCTACGTGCATATCGTATATACGCTCTTATTTTGTTTACAACTGCTTATTCGTCAATAACTTGGCATCTAGATTCTAAAGGTAAGGGACATTCAGCATTGACGGTGAATTGATTTATCTATTCTAAGTAATCAGATTTATATAACATAAAAACTAAACCTCAAGAGTAAAATTTTTGGTCAACTTTTAGGGTTCTTCTTTAAGATGTGATACATTTTATTTGCAAGTCCTTCTAATATTCAGAAAGTACATACGTTCCCAAATAAATTGAATATAGGTTTTCATAGGTTAACTGCATTCAGTTGCTTATAAAATCTACAAGTACATGTAATCATCAATGTGTACTTACCGTTTTACACGTTATACCGAACGTGTAACACAGGTGCGTGGAGCGCAAAATATGATGACGTCATAAACAACTTTTTGACGTATGCGTACAGGTACAATTGTTAAACGTCTTCAAATTCAATAGCATCATTTAAGACCAGATAAATTAACAGCATGGACCAGACATGCACGTTTCGGGTACTAAACCCTCGTCAGTGATCCTCAATCTAAACAATTTAATATGGCTAAAAAGTGTGAAAATTATTATGTCCAAAAATATACCAAAAGACGTAGCAGAATGGGTGGGATATGATGCTACAGGACCCACGTTTTAGAAATTTCAAGAAATTTTGAAGCAGAAAATTTCAAATGCGTTGAAGAGACAGACGATCAATCGAAGTTGATCGAACTTGGCTACATGTGCCCTCGGGGACTCTTGGTCCACCAGCAGTGACACTCACCAAGTAGTTCAAATGTTAAACGTCTTCAAATTCAATAGCAAGTTCGGTTTGCTCAACCTCTCTATTATACCATGGTGATGGTGAAATTTCAACCCGAGTGTGCAAAAATTCTGCAAGTCAAGAACGAGGCTTGCCGAGTCGTGGACAAGCAAAATTTTGTACATGAGGGTTGAGATTTAGCCATCCCTCCCTCATGGTGTTGTTTGATTGTTTTTCTCCAACAACTTATCTGTCTGTGTCTGTTATAATATAAATAATTATTTGTTGTTTGACCAAAAATGTGTGACCTTTTCCTTGAAAATGACTCTGATCTGATTTGGGTAAAAATTTAGTCCCATCATGCTTTACCATCCCTGCAAATTTGAAAGATGTATGATGTATATCAAGTAAGTTATAGCCAAAAATGTAAGTGTGACTACCAGACAGATGGACAGGCAGACGCCTGACAAATGATCCCTTTATGTCGCTCTTATGTTGCAGGCAACATGAATGAAGTGTCTCAACTCAGTATAGTAAGAAGCTTACATTGACATCATTGGATGCTAATTTTTCATGCAGTCCTTCTAGTTCTTCAATGGTAACAGTACAATATTGACCTGAAAGTGAAAATGAAGATTTAATATGTTGAAATTTATCAAACAATCCCTTACGAAAAAAATCTATACAAAACTATATGTCTCCTATATGTAAACTATATTTCTCCTATAGGTTTCCAGCTTTTGTGTCTAGGTTGGTTATAGGTATAGGTAACATATAGGTAAAATTGAATTGAACCTATAGGTGATATATATGTTAAAAATAGGGGAAATGCATACAGCATACCATGTCTGCTGGAGCTATAGGGAGGTTATAGTGCAACTATATGAATACTGAACTTAGTGTAATTTAGCTTCTCTTTAGACTTAGAAAATTGTACTGCTCTGCATCTTTGAGGGAAAATTTCTAAGTCCAGAACCATGACAATTTCTTTAAAAATTGTGTTTAAACTTATATGACATGAAATACAAGGCAATATGGGTATCAAAATGTGTATTTTTCCGAGATCTGTTAGAAAAGAAAAGCAATCTGGAATTTAACAGCATTTCACATTTTACTGTTTTCACATTGTACCTTAATTATCAGTTAATCTGTTTGTAATTGGTTTTAGTTTGGGGGTGGGGGTGGGGTGGCGGTTGTTTACAGCCATGGAAGTGGGTCCAGCCTAATAAAAAGAATATGAGAAATCAGAAAAGCAAAGAATGTTTATTAATCCAAGTCCCTCCCCCCTTTTCCTTCTCTGAATATATGAAAAGAAAAAGGCTCATAGACCATGAAATACAAAATAATGAAAAAGTCCAACCTTGCCAGGATTCGAACCCTGGACCCCTAAATCAGAAGTCCGATGCCCACCCAACTGTGCCACGACATTCACGTACTAACAATATGGTATATCTTAAGAAGCATCTTAGTTTGAAATGTTTGTGTACGACACGTCCATGATTAGAAGACAGCCAATCAAAACGACGGATTTTAAAAGGTCCGGGCGGAAAAGTTGAAGTTTGGATCGTAATTTCGTCTGCATTTATGTGATACACTAAAGAAAAGTGAATAAATCAAAGTAAACGACCATGAAGCCAAGTGAAAATTCCCACGGTCTACTGAGCACGTCGGTATACTAAGCACCTCAGTCGATGGGATATTTACATCAAATCTTTGTTTACTTTCTGTGAAAAGATGCTGTAGAACTAGAAGAGCTGAGAAATTTTGATGTTAGACCGACAAGAAGGTAAGCTATGTTTTCCTTGTGTATTAGAAATAATTGATTCGCTAGTTGTAAATTAACAGCTGAACAGAGGGAATCGGAGCTAAATCTTAACAAAAGGGCGGAGAAAATACACTTTTATGTCTTATCTCTACTGCATCATGGGACTGAAAAATTCTACAGTGGAAACATCCAATCTCATGACTTTAAATCCGGGGAAGGGCCAGGAAGTGAGAGGAATGGAGGGATCATGGAAGAGGACAGAATGGGGAAGGAATGGGGGTTGGAGGGAGAAGGGAATAGTGGGCAAATGTGCACCTACATGTATATGAAGAGTGTCACTGTTTCATGCATTTGCAGTGTGCGTAGATGTATAAAAGAACACAGCATGAATGGTATTTCACTGGTTTTAAACATCATTTTTAAAACTTTGATGGTTCCGATAATTACCGGTACAGAATCAATAGCTAGCCTCCGATAGTGTCCAGATAATCAATAGTAAAATTTGTCCAATTGTTCATCACTATTTCTCCTGAATCTAGTATCATAAATTTTGCTCGTTTTTTGACTTTCAGACTACGGGGTACTGTACAATTGTACCGGTAGAGGGAGAACCAACGTGGCAGAATAGTCATGCAGCTAGATGACAGAGGCCACTGACTGTTAGAAGTAGAAGTAGAGGTAGAACCAGGCCAAATTAAGGACAGAAAAATGTGTAGATACTGTACCAAAACGCTTTGACAATTTCCAAACTTCTTTACATGTTGTGAAACATCATAATCATTCTCTGTGTAATTCTCGTGGATATTATAAGATCATCCAGTGTAATACAGAACCGTACAGAAATTCGTACTTCCCAAAGACTGATTGGAACCTACTTGAAGACACAATCATGCTTGTGAAAAGTTCAGGGGCCTTTCGATCGGCCATCCAGCAGCGAAACTAACATCACTTGTGCTCTTTCCTCCATCGCATATGCTGTAAAAGGCCAGGCGACATAACTATCCAGATCCAGACCAGAAAAACTATGAATATGTTACATTCTAAAATTGATTTGAACTTCAACTGCTTTGTTGTGTTAATGTGAGATAAAAAGTTAATTCAATTTTATGTCTTGATAGTTATTTTTACCATCAATAATTGGGAATATTTGTCATGTTGATATGTCTGTACAGCATGTAATGTTCAATACTTGGTAAAGAACCAATTAGAAGGCTTAAAATTCCCATATATTTGCCCTATATGGGAAGTATAGGCGAGCTTCTGAATGGGACCTATGTATCTACCTATCTATGTATAGGTAGAGTATAGGGGGAATACAGGTACCTCTGAAAGTAACCTACATGCATGTATAGTTCAAGTATAGGAGGAGTATAAAGGACATAACGATGAAAGACATATAGACGAACTATAGGTGATATAGGTAGAAGCTGCCAGCAAGTATAGGTTGAAGCTCATTTGCATCTAATTTGCATTTAAAATCCCTATATGTCACATATATGTAAAGACTATAAGAGAACTATATGTAACCTATAGCAGATCCCTATATGTCACATATAAAATTTTTTCGTAAGGGATTAGTCTTCAGAGTTTACAAAAAGTGACAGATTGCCGGCTTATTATCCTGGGCTCTCGATTAGCCTAATTTGCGGCCCATATTCCGCCCCACTCCCAATGACAAATAATATCTTTTTTTCCTGTTTGTTGACCATTTTTCCCAATTTGAAATCTCATGGAAAATTTAACAATTTAAGTTAAAAATTCTCATTTTCAAGTGAAAAGACATCCAACCTTATATTATATATTTTCCCCATTTCCGAGAAAATGTTGTTATTTTTCCCAATTTCAAAGGCCCCGGGCCCCAGTCCCAAAAATGGGTGTGAGAGCTCTGTAAAATTGAAGTAAATGCTGCTGCAGTTCACCCAAATGCAATATTAATCAAAATAGACTAATATAAATGTATATTAATGAGTCATTGAGTCAGAAATCATCTTTTATCTGTATTTGACAATTTATTTCAATAATTAATGAGAGCTGCGAGAGCTATTGAACATGTTGAAGGTACCGGTATATTTTTAAAAAGCCTATGAAAAAATTTAAACATAAGGCCATAATTAAAAAATTGTTTGTTTCCCCTTGCCCCGACCAGGTCAGAAAAAATGCCACTGAGTCAGATTTTTTTTGTAGCCAAAAGTCCCTTTTTTTTGCAAATATTGAATCACAGCCATGTCCATTTTTTATTTTAATGTTGCAATATTCTGTCCAAATAGACTGTGAATCAACTCTATAGCTTTCTTATTCCTACATAAGAAATCTCAATTGTCAATTGTCAGCTGCCGACTCTTAGTATATATCACAACATGCGTGTCACTGTCTCTTAGCTAGGTGTCAAATAATGTGTAATTATGATTCAAATTACATCAGCAAAAAAAAAAAAAAAAAACAGTACCTGCCTGCCGAGTCACCTGCGAAAAACAGAACGGGGGGAGGGGAAACAAACAAATTAACAATTTTTTTAAGTCTGGCCTTATTTAAAATTAAATTCTCTTCTTAATAATATACTGTACATTAAGGGTGAAAAGTTTACACGTGTACACGGATCCGTTTCGTTTTTTTGGCTGTAAACATTTACATAATTTCTAAACATGTACACGGACTACTGTACATACAATCAAAAGATCTTCTTTAATATCGTTATAACTCTAAAAACTCGATACTTGTATTGATTTCCTGAAGTCGCGAAGTGAGGCAATAGATTCTTTATTTAACGTACGTAGATGTATGTGCTGTCGGAGTTATCATGTTATGTATGCATCCCTTGATTCGAACACAGAGGACAAACTTTCAACAAACGCTTAAAACAGGAAGAAAATCTATCTGAAAATCAATCTTATCCTGACACATATGAAGGAGCTTATATCTCCGATATCTCTTTCTCCGTCACAGTCGTCTATTTCTTCGTCTCTTTCTCCGCTTATTAACGCCCTTTCCTCGATGGCCTGGTGTCCAACCTTCCATGGAGTTACTGTTCTTGTAACTTACTTCTATGATTGAATTGTGGGAATTGCTCAAACTCGTTTGAAAATAACAGTTTGATTTTTGAATTGTTGAAAGTTTTATTGCCATACGAAACATCAGCATGTCGTATTACAGTCTTCATGAAAACTTTTTTGACCACTAGCCAGCCGGGCTAGTTGAGTGCCAAAATCTACTAGCCACCCAAAATTTTCTCTAGCCATTGAAAAAAAATAAAAACGCTTTAAAGACCCATCGTTTCTTCAGCTAGGTCCGTTGAGTAGGCAAAAATTCACACAAATATAGAGTATACATAAAATCGAACAAAGTTAAACCACCACCCGATCATTTCTCTGGCAGATGTCAGCTACGTCATTATCAATAGACTCAATTTTACAATGAATGCATGATATTGTTTGTATAAATATAATTTCAAATACGCTTTTGTCTGCAGAAAATGGACGGAGAAAAAAAAAGAACTTATTTGAATCATACTCGCTAAAAGGCCGGCCGTTGCTTGCGGCGCTTGGCCAATAGTTATAAAATTTTCGTAAGAATTTCTTCATCTCAGCAGGGACGTATATATATATATATTTTATATACGTCCCTGATCTCAGTGTTCAGTCGAGATTTTTGAAATTGTTAGATATTTAATTGATCATGTTATACTCGGTACCATAGAATAACCCGTCACGCCGCGCTGAAATCAATGCACCGTTGTTACGGGAATATTTATCTTGTATCTTAGGACAATATTTTAATAAACATATTTTACAGGAAAACCTTATTATATTTCATTTGAAACATGTTCATTAACATATACATTTCATACTTAACCAGCGATAAAAGTTGAGACGCAACGTGTACTTTTGTGGAAAGAAGGCGGCGATATTACCCCAAGTATAAGATGAGAAATCGCCAGCCGTCGGCCCTTAATCAGAACACTGCATTTCATTAAAAGTCACTAGCCAGTCAGGCTAGTTCACCATCAAATTTTGTTAGCCCGAGGAAATATTTGGTAGCCAGGGCGGTCGGGCTAGTGAGTTTTCACGAAGACTGGTATTAAATTTAAGTTACGAATTTAATGTAGTCAAGCATAACTAAGTTGTTTTGATGTCAATTTATGACCACGTCTGCAAATAAACATTAATGGATATCACTTTTCACAATAGAAGTACAGGAAGCGTTTAAACGTTTACGTTTTGTTTACAGCCTTCTGTGTACATGTTTATGAAATTTGGTAAACGTTTCACCCTTACTGTACATACATGATGATGTATTACAATTGTTAATATAATACATGTTTAACTTTAAGTCATACCAATCCTTGATCCATGTCCATGGCAACTTTTGGTTATAGTATTCTACATCTGTTGAATATGTACAACATTCTTTTCCACATTCAGCATCAGATATACAATTAAGATGTCATAGATGGCCTCTGATAATGCTGATAGTGCAGTGTACACATGCTTGGATAAGAAAGTTATGTCAAGGCTACACCAGGTATACTGAAAGAAAAATTGAAAAGTAAATTAAATCAGCTTGATAAGAGTGTAAAAGTTCAGGAATTAATTTGCATCTACGACCTGCGTCCCTGACGCATAAAAATTGCCCAGGAACCATAGATTTCCAATCGCTGTGTCCCTCTGTATGCATTTTCATTTTCTTATATTTACATTCCTACTGCGTTTCCCTTATATGAAGGTATCAAACCAACTGCACTGCATTTTTCGATAAACGCAAGACCCTATCACATGACATTTGAACAATTTCACATTAAATGCCCATTCTATTTACTGCTTCAACACAGATTCAAAATTCATTTATCAATCGACGCTGTCTATCCTCTAGTGATTACATGTGTCAAAATCTATGTGATCCATATGTACACTTCCAAGACGTGTGACGTAGTAAGTCGATCAAGCGTCACATGATCACACCAGACGAAGTTCAAGGACGACCTGCACTATCGTCTACGAGAAGATGCCATGTTTGGATGAAAGTCCTACCTTTAACAGTATAAAAGAAATCTGCTTTTCAAACTTCTTAACATAAAATGTTGTATAGGCTGAAGGTCAAGGTCACAGGGTCAAAAGTCATGGTACCAAAATGTAGTACTCTTTATGGTGAATGTGTGTATGAAATATGAAAGGCTACCATTATTAGTATAAAAGAAATCTGCTTTTGAAACTTAACCGGACGGACAGACAGACAGACACTACAGACGGACAGGGTGATTCCTATGTACCCCTACTGTCCGCGCGGCTCACTTCGGAAACTGGATAAACGCAATTTTGATTGCTTTGTTATGCAAAAATTAAAATAAAATCAATATCATTGAATAGATTCTCGCTTAGGCGTAACATTTGGTATATGTTATATGGTCGTGGGTTTATGCAATCATATACAGAAAAAATAAATTTTAGATGGGGCATTTTCAATGTTAAATTTTAGCGTGACGTGGCTAAGTTTACATTGAGCCTATGGAGTGCGTCACGACGTCACGGGAAAAATTAGCATTGGAAATGGCCCATCTAAAACTTGTTTTGTTTATAAAATTTAATTGTGTGCACTGACCATCATATAACTTATACCAAAATTTACGACAAAATGAGATCTAATGAATGGTATCAATTTTAATAAAATTTCTGAATGATAAAATAGTCAAAATCACATTTATCTAATTTCCAAAGTGAGCCGCGCGGACAGTAAACTTCATTTGCAGGGGGTATAATAACAGTGTTTTGACTTCGTCCTCATAGATGGTTTTTCCATGAGTTCATTTTCCACATTCAATAGAACTGTAAAAACTCTGAACATGACTATCAGGAGGGGGGGGGGGCGGCCAGATCATCACTGACCATCTGGCCATAAATAATGGGATTTGAATTGCCGATTCAAATCAAATTAATTCAAAAGTAACTAAGAAATGTGATTCCTTGTAAGAAAAGGTTAATTAACGGCAACGTTACAGATTTCTGGTTCGAACAGACACTGGACAAAATTCTGAAAACAACGCGTGGGCTGAGCCAGCAATATCGACATACATACATCTGTAAAAAAGAAGCAAATAGTATATAATACTTAATTTTCACCATTGATCTTCTCATCTTACCTATCCATTGCAATAGAATGCGTGTTTTCTTTAGTTTATGTGTAGAGAATTTTGGTGAACAGGCCGTTCCAGCGTTTCCTCTGCTCAAAAATAAATGCTCGCTTCTGATTGGTCAAAATTTTTTTTGAAATTCTGAGCCCGCAAAATCATCCTGAACGATTAATTTTTTTCTGTTAATCATTATTTAAGTTCGTGGTAGAGTTTAATATCATTATTTTATTTTCACTCTACGAATTCGTGTAATTTTCCAAAGTCTTATCTCTTTTGACCTCGGAAAAAATTAAAAAGCACCACTGGCATCAAGCAGTATGGGAAGACCGCCTGCCCAGTGTTTCGGTCGTCGGTCTCTCTGTCTGGCTCTCTGATATTTCATTCAAAGAAGTATGGAAACTTTTTATTTGTTTTGTACAAGCGCGGATCCAGAGGGTCGGGGGGGGGGGTTCCGACCCCGACCCCCTGGAGTTTTGATAAAGTTCATATATATAGATGTTTTAATTTTCATAAGATTAACCCGATTCCCCTTTTGTTGTCATAATATTTGAAAAATAATTTGTATTGAAAATCTTTCATTCTTATTAAGTTTTTAACGGTGAGAATTTAAAAATATTCCTGGGCTCACTTACGCTTGCCAGATTTTATCAAATACATAATTATAATTTATTATCAATTTCAAATGATGTCCCTTATAATGCATTACACCTTTGTAAATAAAGAAGGGCAATTAAAATACAGGTATACAGGATGCGAGAAATCTTGGAAAAAATTCTCGTTCCTCCAAAATCCTGGATCCTCCTATGTTGTACCATGACAATTAAAGCTGATCAATGTACATTAATTGATTTTTAAATTGTATTAGGTACGGTCCATTTGATATCCGGGGGGGGGGGGGGGGCGCTTGTTTTTTTTTTTTTTTTTCGAAAAAAATAATTTTGCTCTGAATTTTGATGAAAAAAAAAAATAATTTGCTTATGGTCTGTCAGAAAAAAATAATCTTGTTCTTACAAGTAATCTGAATTTGAAGAATTACTATAAAATTTCGCTTAAAATTCCCGGCTCTATCGATAAAACACAAACATTCTAATCTTAATATATTGCACACTATATGTCTGAAAAAATTTTCTTGCTCCAACCCTGCGAGAAAAAAATAATTCTGCTCCGGCCAGAGGCGAAAAAATAATCTTGCTCTGACAACCCCCCCCCCCCCCCCGAATATATTAAATGGATCGTGCCTTATTTCTTTCAAAATCGATTTTTAAAAAAGGATTTCATATGTTGTTATAAATCGTTTTATCTTTATTATTGTTAGTTTTTTTTTGTATAGATACTAGTATGCAGATCTATAAGCGAGTCACAATTAATACAAAGAACAGACAAACATACTTACATTGATCTTAAATTATACTCTATTAGTTATATTCAGTTTGAATGAGATAGTAGGAAATAACAATAATTTTAATATGTTTCCTTTCAGTCTTTTTCTTGCCTTTTTTTTTCACTTTATGCATATCTGAGTCTCTCTCTCGCTGCTGGCAGTATGAGCTTCAATCCTAGCAGTGGCAAAATCGAGGGGGGGGGGATGGGCGTCCGCCCCCGGCACTGACCCACAATTTTCCAAAATCAGACATTTTCGTTAAAAATCGACAAAATTTGCCCCTTGACCCCAAGTAAAGGGGGCACTGGATCCACCACTGCCTAGTCTACCCTTTTCTAGGCTTTATTTACTCATTAAACTATATTACACTATGTTAATTAAAACGTACAGTATATATAAATTCAAATTCAAATTCATTTATTGCATTAACTCACTATAAAGTCATCATGCATATAAAAAGTAACAACACATTTATATACCCATACTCACATCGTGAGTACGCCATGTACGAATAACTTTAGATTTTTTAATAGATGCATGACTGAGTACGTATATTTGTGTAAAGTACATTCAAGCTGATTTTTCGAATTTTATTAAAATTATAAACATGACGAAAACACACTCTCACTCTCTCTCTCTCTCTCTCTCTCCATGCAAGATATTTCCTAGCGGCGTTACAAACAAACATGCTGCGCCATGCAGTAACCGTGTACTTGTCACAGTGTCGCACCGCCCCCGACTTTAGAACTGAATTCCAATTGACATGCAATTTGCATGGGGTCAAACGTTAATAACATGCCGCGATTGCATGCATCAACTGTGTACTTGTCACAGCGTCGCACCGCCCCCGACTATAGAACTGAATTCCAATTGACATGCAATTTGCATGGGGTCAAACGTTACATAACCGGTGTCTGTGTATATACTTGAAATTAAACCACTCCGCTGGCTTTAGAGAATAAATGGCTTATGCTCTATGGAATTTATGAATGAAAACATTTTGCATATTAATTTTATAAAGTTTAAATTTTTCTTTCTAGAAATGTATTACCGGTATTATAAATACTAGGAAAAAAAAATGAATTAGAACAAACAGTTTTTTCTAATATACGTTATATATAGTTGATATATTATGGTTTAGTAGAAGAAACCAAAAAAAAAAAAAAAAAGATGCGTAAATAGATAGATAAATAAGTAGATAAATAATAAATAAATAAATAAATTCATTCATTCATTCATTAATAAATAAATTAATCAATTAATTAATCAATTAATCACAATTGTATTTGTATAATAAACGAATGTGTTGCAAATAAATAAATAAATAAATAAATAAATAAAAATAGTCCACCGTGCCGTTATGGTATGTATGTAAAGTCGCCGTACGGAGCTAGTGTACCGAATTTGCATAGTTCCTGAGATATCGAAGGCCGTCCGCATGTCGATTATGGGCCGGATCCGTCAACTTCCCCAAAGTCAAAGTAAAAATAAATGAATAATATTGCTTCTTTAATTTTGACTAGTTGTTTACAAAATGGAAACCTAATGGAAACCACTCAACCAAGTTTCCAAAATGGAAACCCGGTGGAAACTACGTGGAAACCTGAGCCAGGTTTCCATGCCTTGGAAACCACTTGGAAACTGTCAACCTTAGGTTTCCATGCAGTTTCCACGTGGTTTCCAAAACATGGAAACTCGGCTTTTCGTGCTGTGAAATAAGGGGAAACTTCTAAAAAGTTCAAATTTTGTGACTCGTACAGTCTTGTCGACTTTTTTATCGCTCATTAATTTCTTTGTTTCATTTATCAATTTGTCTTAGGTAAGAAAATAAACAAACAAACAAAGTGGTATATCCTTAACGAGAAAAAGCTTAGTCGGATGAACGGTTAGAAGTGACAAATATGGATAATGACCATATCCCTGTCTACAGTACAAAATCGATAATTCAGAAAATCAGAAACCGAAGGCATACAAAATCAGGACAAAACAGGAACCAAAGCAAACAAAAACAAAAACCTCCACCATATGAAAAGAAGCGAACTCTAGATATGAGAGTGAGACCAGGTGCCTTTTTAGCCACTGGCACCCTGATACGTTGTAATCGCGTATTTCTTTGTTGCAATGGATCCAAGGATCCAGAAATGTCGTCCATAGGAATTTTGAAGGCATAGGGTTCACTGTAACACTCACTAATTGGTCATGACGACATGTCCTATTTTTGTGTTGTGGATAAATAAGTGGGAGGTCATGGGAATGCCTGTCTCTGGTCACGTGTTTTTCACTAGTCATGAAAGTGGGAGGTCATGGGAATGCCTGTCTCTGGTCACGTGTTTTTCACTAGTCATGAAAACGTTTCTTTCATAAGGATTATTCAATGATGCATTATTGAATCTGACGGACTCAATTAGGAATTTTCTCCTATTGACAGCATCCGGTCTACAAATCTAGTAAGGTCGATTTCTTGAAATCGACCAATGAACGATCAGGCATCTCCTTTGATATTAATAATATTCTGTATGGTAATGATATTCCGTCCACAAAAAAATGTCTAATTGCTTAAAATGTTCATCAATTAATTGTCAAAAGTAAACAAATTAAAAATTATTTATCATAAAATACTCTCTCGCTGGACGTGCGCTATCATGATGCACATCAACCCTTTGCACCCATTATATCAACATATTTTCATCGTAATAAATCATTTATATTCATTCAGTCCTAGTTTATAATTTATACAAAATCTTGTTTATTTATATTTTTTTCTGGTCAATATCTTTTGCGGCTTTGTACCAGACATTTAAGAATATTTTTGTTTCTATAATTTTGCTCATTCATGCATTTGTTATTTTGTATTATATGTACTTGGGGAGACTAGTAAGTTGTGAGAACATGTTCCCAATCCTTTTGCTAACATGCTAAACCAAACTTATCATCTGGTATCCACATAGTGTTTAATGTTTATGTACAACGCTGCATTTGCATCTCATGAGTGGTCATCTTTAGTGCTTAATCTTTATCAAACTTTATTAGTAATGTTTTGTTGTGTAATGTTTATAATGATTTAATGTATTGAATCCACCGCGGCCATTATTTGCCAATAAATTCATAACCTTGTACTGTTCTTATCACTTACAAACATATAATGCGCTCTGTCAAAAGTGGTGGCCATGGGTAAACTGGAATACCTTTCCGTCTGTTGTTATGGTCCAGGTCACATAAACAATACTCAAGGTCGTTGTAAGTCAAACGTGTCTATGCTACATAGAAACCAAACATGTCTGTTGTATCAAAGTTTGTCTCTACTAAAGATGTTTGTCACATCAAAGTTGGTTTCTATTGAGAATACTAGAATCACATGTTTGTCTCATTTTACAAGTCTGTCTACGATAATTAGTAGAACATCATGCATTACAATCGAATCTGACGTACAAACACTTCAAACATCAATGAGAACACATAAAGACAGGAGACCAGTGTGCACCGGCGCCGACTTTGGACGGTCATCTGCTATCAGCAAATGATAAATATCCGGATCACGTTCGCACAGCCCTCCCACTTATCCGGATACACAGACGTCTCCATAGACGCACAGTATGTGTATAAACATAAAAGGTCTCACTTTAAGATGACATCACAAACAAGACCTTTAAACGCAGCGGCCTCTTTTAACAAAATTTCTATGTAAATGGATCTAGAAAATTCTAAGGCATGCGTATAACAGTCTGTGCTCTGCTGGCTGAAGATTGGTCTCGTTGGTTTATGTGTAGTCCTTTGTGTTTGATATTTCTGTGTTGTGCGTTGACGTTCCTTGTCCCTATTACGTCTCTATCTATGCTTATTTGCTCTGTGTTTTTGCATTGGGGAATTTGCTGTGGGTGCACAGGGGCTACCGTACACTAAGAGTACAGAATAAATATCCCTCCACTTATAATGCATAAAAACACAATGACATGACTCGAATGACGATATCGTCCGATTCTAGCTCAAATGTTGCGCATTTGGTAAAAAAATTGGTACCGATCGAGTAAGAAACGTCTATTCTTCCTGAGTACGTGATCAACTTTGTTTTTTACCTTTGCAACTTTCTGTTATTGAGTGTAATCTTGTATAATGTTCTAGTGAATATTGTCGTTTGCATGGAGCTGTTGAGACGGGTGTTGCATGCAATCAGGAGACGCTGACTCTCCCCGGGTACCTGGTCTCACTTCAAAATTTTGTTCATTCCGAGGTTCGTAACCGTTCCTGTGGAAAATATAATGATTTTGCCTTGCCTGCTCGACTATGAGACTGAAAAACGGATTGGTACTTCTGTAATGTTTATTTTGTGGTTTGTAGTCTGATGTTATTCATGTATCACTTTCTTGTTGGTTTGTTTCGCTGGTTGAGTGTAGGGTGGTCATGCTTGAGATCATCCCCTTTTCTTTATACACGCGAACAAATTTATCTGCATCTGAAATAGTTGGTTTTCATGGAGCTGTTACGACGGGTGTTGCGTGCAATCAGGAAACGCTGAATCTTCCTGGTTCGCAGCCGTTCCGATGGAGATTCTCACGTTTTGGCCTTGCCTTTTCGACTTTGAGACTGAATAAGTGTTAGGTACTTCTTCGATGTTTATACATACAATACAATACAATACTGACACTTGTATAGTATATTATATTAAAATAACTCTAATGCGCTTCACATAAAAATGATTGTTTACACGAAATTACATACATAAAAGCATAAAATCATAGATGAGAAGACTAAGTTACGTTGTATATATATAAAGCAAACACAACGTATACTTTTAGTTAAAATATCAATTAATGAAAAGTATTTCTAGCTACTATAAATACACAGTTACATGTAATTAGGTCAACAATAAAATGCTCTTCTGACTAGCCAACTTTGAATATTGCCAAAGTCTTTGTATTCTGAGGGAAACGCCTTCCACAGGAGATAAGCGACGTAATCAAAGCAGCGATTACCGTAAGTCACTGTTCGAACTCTCGGAACATCTAAAAGGAGAGCATCCGGAGACCATTGCGATCAAGTGTGCTAGTATATAGTCACTAGATCGGACAAGTAACGAGGCGCTAGGTCATTTAGCGCCTTAAAGACAAACAGAAGAATCTTAAATTGGCTCCTTTACTCCAATGGAAGCCAATGAAGGTCTTTCAACAAAGGAGTGTTCCTTCTTGCATGTCCGCATTATCGGCCGTGCTGCAGTATTCTGAACTTTTTATAGTTTACGGGTTAAATGACAAAGATGGATAATGACCATATCCCTGTATACAGCACAACATGAATTATTCAGAAAATGAGAAACGAGGGCATACAAAATCAGGATAAAACAGGAACCAAAGCAAACAAACAAAAACCTTCATCATATGAAAAGAAGCGAACTCCCGATATAAGACAAAGGAGGGGATCTCCAACAACACCAAGTTGTAGCACCCACAGCAAAAACCCAAAACACCCAATGCAAAAACACAAAGCAGACAAGCACAAAAAGAGACGCGTAAGGGACAAGGAACGTTCACACACAACACAGAAACATCAAACATAAAGTACTAGACCGGTGCCGACTTAAGATGGCCATCTGATACGGAAATAGCAGAAGGTATGGTTATCCTGGATTACGTGCGCACAACCCTCCCACTTTTCCGATTACCCAGAGGTCTCGAAGAACGTACAATTGTGGTGTAAAACAACCTCCTCACTGTCAGATGACACCAGGTGCCCAGGCAGAGTAAGCATCTCCTGCTTGCATGCAACACCCGCCTTATCAATTCGGTAGAACTGTCACATCAGATTATTTTAAGACATAAAGTACAATCTTTGGTTGGATGGTTCAAATGGTCTATGTTAAACGTCTTCAAATTGAATAGTTTCATTTAAGAACAGATAAATCGGCAGCATGGATCAGGTATTTAACACTCGTCAGTGATCCTCAAATCTAAACAATGTAATATGCCAAAAAGTGTGAAAGTTACTATATCGAAAAAGCGTAAAAAAGACCTAGGAGGATGGACGGGATATGATGCTACAGGATCCCCTTTTTTTAAATTTCAAGAAATTTTGATAACAGAAATTTTAGAATGCGTTCAAAACACGATCAACCGAAAGTGATCGAACTTGTCTACACCAGCAGTGACACTCAATAAGTGGTGCAAATGTTAAATCGCAAATCTTCAAATTAAATAGCATCATTTAAGAACAGATAAATCGGCAGCATGGAGCAGACATGCACGTTTCGGGCATTTATCCCTAATCAATAATCCTCAAATCTAAAAAAAAGTGTGAAAGCTACTATGTCGAAAAAGCGTACCAAAAGACGTAGCATGATTTATGGGAAATGATGCTACAGGACAGAATATCATCCACCATTCTGGAGAGTTGGACATCATAGTGTATGACGAGTTCCCCATATCGACCGCATAACTTCTTCAGTGACGATGTTAGTCGGTCATAAACATATCCCTGACTGAGAGGCATATCTGAAAGACGCCTAGTTCTTAGAACAAAATCCATATATTTGGTACTTGCTCTGGCATAACGTGTCAACTAAGATATGAACACGCCCTAAGCAGGCAATGAAGGGATGTAATTTATTCTCCTCACTGTAAGATGACCATACAAATAAGACAGCTCAACGCAAGGGCCCAAGGAACACAGATGAATATGTAAATATAAGTGAAAATAGGGTAGGGGCGTACGATATGCAGTCCGTTCTCTGCCGGCTGAAGCGAGCTGATGCATGTTATCACATGAAGAGTCCGACCGACATTCAGAGAGGACAGGCGGTCGAGGCCCTGTCTTCTCTAAAGAGGTTTAAACAGGGCCCGTCACTGAGTCCCGTCGTCACACTCGGTCAGAGTGTAAGTCATAAGGATGCGCTGGTAAAAGGCTGTAGATTGGTCAAGTACCATGCCGAGTGTCCGTCTGGTGACAAAAGGATCATATCCACGGTATGTTGGATGATTCAGACGCATTTTCGATGGTTATGCTGCCTGCCTTTCATCCTTCTAATTTTGTTTATTATGTCACCATAAAATGCAGACTGTGAAGTACCCAAAGAAATATACTCGGTTGCTTTTTTAGGGCCGAACTTTAACAGGAACGCTAGCTGACTGTAATTTTGGTAAAATTTCCAAAAAGTCTTTACTAGTTTATGAAAGCGGAAACCTTGACCTAAAATATTTTTCGTTATATGTAAATTTCTACTTCGAAAATCCAAAATATTAGTGTACAGGCGTACTGGCGTACAGGATGAGCTGTGCTATGTAAATGCCGTATGACGGTATTCTGGGAACGTCACTTTCAAGCCAGGTAAAGGACTTGGTGCGCTAACCCCTCATATCGGCCCTATAATTCCAATGGAAAATATTTTTGATAAACAAATTATTAATTATCCCTTTTTGCAAAGTTGAATGTTTGAGAAGATACCGCGTCATAATTTTCATCAAATTTTCTGTTCTTTTGAAGATTTTGGATAAATTCTTTTTCATGAGTGCATAGAAATTATTCTGCAACAAGATGCACACAGTAAGTACACATAGGAGTCCCTAAAACCTTTTGGTAAAGATCATCGCCAAATTACACCTAAATATTGTCCAAGAGGAAGGACAAGTCATAACACTGGTCGCTATATGTCCATGATTTGAATGATTTGTAGTCTATTGAGATAAAAAAAACCCTTTGATTCGCATGTACAAAGATACATGAATGTACCAAAAGTCCTCAGGGACTCTTGGTCCACTGCTGATGGACCAAGAGTACCCGAGGGCACATGTAGCCAAGTTCGATCAATTTCGGTTGATCTTCTGTCTCTTTAACGCATCTGAAATTTTTTGTTAGAACATTTCTTGAAATTTCTAAAACGTGGATCCTGTAGCATCATATCCCATTCATTCTGCTACATCTTTTGGTACATTTTGGACCTAATAATTTTCATACTGAACTACTTCGTGAGTGTCACTGCTGGTGGACCAAGAGTCCCCGAGGGCACATGTAGCAAAGTTCGATCAACTTCGGTTGATCGTCTGTCTCTTTAACGCATTTGAAATAACAAATTTTCTTGAAATATCTAAATAATGGGTCCTGTAGCATCATACCCCATCCATTCTGCTACGTCTTTTGGTTACATTTTTGGACATAATAATTTTCATACTTTTTGGCCATTTTTTCATTATTTAGACTGAGGATCACTGACGAGGGTTTAGTGCCCGAAAAGTGTATGTCTGGTCCATGCTGTAAATTTATCAGGACTTAAATGATGATTAATTTGAAGACGTTTAACATTTCTCCTCTCAATCAAAACACCATTGAATTAGTTAAGACAACTGCAAATTAATTTTGTCGTGAGAAAGCGTGGTGTACATATTAAAGATGTCGTATGAATAAATGGTTTTGGCTTGGAAATTTTTAGTTTTCATTTTGTCAATAACATCCCCTGAATATTTAATAGACCAAAATAAATTAACATCGTTCCTGTTAAGAACATTTTCACAATATTTTCTTACGTGTTCCTTCATCGCCGTAAGTGCTAATGTAAGATTTCTAGACAAAACTGTAGTGCAACAGTTGCTAGAATTAGCAATGAATCGAAATTTGTAAGATGACTTGTGCAGTTTAGGTACAATACATGGTCGGAAGATCCAATTTAGAAATGGAGATGTTGGATGAAGACAATTCACTGTTATGCTTGTGCAAAAAATAAGAGACACCTTCATTGATTTTGATATAAGTATTTTTAAGCGAAAGTTCCAAATGACAAAGATGGATGATGACCATATCATTGTAAACAGCACAAAATCGATAATTCAGAAAATCAGAAACCGAAGGCATACAAACTCAGAATAAAACAGGAACCAAAATAAACAAACAAACACCTCCGCCATATGAAAAGAAGCGAACTCCAAATATGGGAGTGAGACCAGGTGCCCAGGAAGACATAGAGTACAATCTTTGGTTGGATGCTTCAAATGATCTATGACAGAATATCATCCACCATTCTGGAGAGTGGAACATCATAGTGCATGACGAGTTCCCCATATCGACCGTAGAACTTCCTCAGTGACGATGTTAGTCGGTCACAAACATATCCCTGACTGAGAAACTTATCTGAAAGACGCCTAGCTCTCAGAACAAAATCCGTATATTTGGTACTTGATCTTGTATAGCGTATCAATTGAGATATGAACAAGCCGTAAGCAGGCAATGAAAGGATGTTGCTACTCAGAAAAGGAACGTAATGCTGAAACACGTTTGTCATAGAGTGAAGTATTCATGTGACCATCAGTGTCGTAGGACAATATTATGTCCAAATAGGATGCTGAATTATTTGTCTCTGTAGTTTTTTTGACTTCAAGCTCCGAAGGATAGATTCTGCTGAAGTACTGCTGAGGTAATCAGCGACTTTTGGATTATTGATGGACAACAATGGACAACACATAGTCTATGTATCTGTAAGTGAAGTTGAATGATGAATGCAAAAAATAGTGAAATGTTTCATTGGTACTTCTAGGTACCTGGATGATATTCTTACTATCGACAATCCTGTTTTTGAAAAGTATAAAAATGTTATTTATCCACAAGAATTGATTCTAAACAAGGCATACGTTTCAAACACAGAAACACCATTTTTGGACCTAAATATCAAAATTGTTAATGGAGAGATCCATACAAGTGTGTATGACAAAAGAGATGATTTTGGATTTAATATAGTAAATTTCTCCTGGCTTGATGGTGATGTTCCTAGATTACCGTCCTATGGAATCTCTATTTTCACAGCTCATCCGGTATGCTAGAGCATGTACTGATGTTTTGGATTTTCATAGAGAAATTGACAAATTACCAAGAAACTTTTAGGACAAGGTTTTCGCTTTCACACACTAGTAAAGACTTTCTGGAAATTTTACAAAAATTATTGTCATCTTCTTCTGAAATTCGGCCCAATACAGGCAACATAGTATATTACTTTTGGTATTTCACAACCTGCATTTTATGGTGAAATTATAAACAAGATGAGAAGGATCAAAGATAGACAACATCACTATAGAATATGCGTCAGAATCATCAAACGCCTTTTATACTGTGGTTATGATCCTAATGTCACCAGACGGACACTAGGCTTGGTACTTGGTACCAATCTACAGTCTTGTATAAGCGCATTCTTAAAACGTGCACTCTGACTGACTGTGACGACGGGACTCCATGACGGATCCTGTCCAAACCTCTTTAGAGAAGACAAGGCCCAGACCACCTGTCCTCTTTGAATGTCAGTCGGAATTCTCGGGTGATAACATGCATGAGCACGGATTGTATTACGTACGCATTCTTTTTATATCCATTTACATATTCATCTGTGTTGCTTGGGCCCTTGCGTTTTGCGGTCTTGTTTCTGTGTAGTCATCTGACAGTGAGGAGGTTGTTTTACACCACAGTTGTACGTTCTTCGAGAGCTCTGGGTAATCGGGAAAGTTGGAGGGTTGTGCGCACGTAATCCAGGATAACCACACCTTCTGCTATTTCCGTAGCAGATGGCCGTCCTAAGTCGGCACCGGTTGCCCATTGGTCTAGTTGGTTTATGTGTAGTCCTTTGTGTTTGATATTTCTGTGTTGTGCGTTGACGTTCCTTGTCCCTTATGCGTCTCTTTCTGAGCTTGTCTGCTTTGTGTTTTGCATTGAGTGTTTTGGGGTTTTGCTGTGGTTGCTGCAACCTGGTGTTGTTGGAGATCCCCTCCTTTGTTTTGAAGTCAGAAGCTAAGTATATTTTCCCTTCAGAGACCAACGATTGAAAATGAAAGTGGATATGTAGTTACGTTTTCAAATGATAATGGTGTTGTTGGCTGCTTTATCTGCAGGAGCAAAAACATATTTTTCATGTATTTTACTGAACTTCGATTTGATTTATCTTTCAGATTTGATCGTGGATTTTGAAAGAGATTGGGCTTTTTATGAAAAGTGTCAATATGAATATCCGTAAGATCTAAACCGTGTTTTTTTTTCAGTCAATCAGAACATGCGATTCGACACCTTTCTATTTACACCATCTTTTGGTATTATATCTAAGGCTTCATTCAGCACTTTGCGGCATTTAATGAAATCAATCTTGGATGGGATTCTATACTAAGTACTTTTCTGAGAAGACCACCGAGCTGTCTGTCTTTGATAATTGAAAACTCAACTGAAACAATCTGACAAGCTGATTTGTATATAGAATGAGAAGTGTGACATTCTCATGAGGCAGGACACGATTCAAGTACTTTAGGATCTGATGTAACTTTATTGTGGTTTAAAACGAAACTACATACATGTTGCGTATACTTATAACAAACACGAGGAGGTTCCAGATTATCAAAATATTAAGGATTTGTACTTTGCACTTTGAAAATAATAGAGATGTTTAGAATATCACAAACTTTGTTAATAAACGGAATTGATGAATCGTCTTTTACGGAAGGCGTTTTTTTTTTTTTTTTTTACAACGGGATAAAGTTTATTTTATGCGAATGATACAATAAGATTAAGCTTGAATCAGTCAGTCCCCTCCCTTCTTTCTGAAGAATGCAACATCTGCTTCATCCAAGATAGATTTTTGTTGAGGTACTGGAATGATCGACAGAGCATGTAATAGTTCGTGTCTGCCGCCATTGCGTCCTATTATAAGAAGATCGTCGAAGGTGCGATTTATTCTAGATATTTTTCTGATTTTTCTATTTCGTCTTTTCACGTGCGACCTCCGTTAGCGTTTAGCAGGACACGATTCAAGTACTTTAGGATCTGATGTAACTTTATTGTGGTTTAAAACGAAACTACATACATGTTGCGTATACTTATAACAAACACGAGGAGATTCCAGATTATCAAAATATTAAGGATTTGTACTTTGCACTTTGAATATAATAGAGATGTTTAGAATATCACAAACTTTGTTAATAAACGGAATTGATGAATCGTCTTTTACGGAAGGCGTTTTTTTTTAACAACGGGATAAAGTTTATTTTATGCGAATGATACAATAAGATTAAGCTTGAATCAGTCAGTCCCCTCCCTTCTTTCTGAATAATGCAACATCTGCTTCATCAAAGATAGATTTTTGTTGAAGTACTGGAATGATCGACAGAGCATGTAATAGTTCGTGTACTGCCGCCATTGCGTCCTATTATAAGAAGATCGTCGAAGGTGCGATTTATTCTAGATATTTTTCTGATTTTTCTATTTCGTCTTTTCACATGCGACCTGCGTTAGCGTTTAGCGATAAGGCAGAAACATAATATAAACGAATGACTGATCCATGGTTCGATAAGTTGTTCCGTCAGGAAAACTCGTAATGATAAAGTGCAAGATTCATGTATTCGCATTTTAACAAATAATGTTTGATCAGTTGATGAAAGTCTGTATTTAATGCAATTCACGGAACTTAACTTTAAATGAATTCAAAGTTCAAAACAGAACAAAAATACAACGAAGGAAATGTTACGAATACTCAACTTATTGTTTCAATTTCCTGATTCAATTGTTCAAAGCATGATGGTTTTTAATATTTTTGAAGCATCATTAGTCCATAAAAGTACATAATATGATGGAAATATTTGTAAATGTTATGTTACATTTTATAATCTGTATAAATGTCTGCATGGAACAGGGTAAGTGATATACTTAACTTTATATAAGAACCGAACTTCAAAAAAAAAAAAATAATAATAATAATAATAAATAAAATAAACACAACATGAATTAATTGATTATTACGTAGTTCGAAACGAGACGTTTTATTAAATTGATTATCTTTTTCAGCTTCTCTCTTATAAAAACACAAACTCTCTACACAAATGAATGTTCGGTCCCTTGGCCTTTATCGTGTGTAAAAAACAACAATGTTTATCAAGACCGAACGAAGACTAAAGGAGAGGACCGAGGAACATAGACGTGGCATAAAGTGCCAACGAGATAAACCGATAATGTAACATTTCAAATATCATGATAAGCGCAATCTACGAGATCTAAGAGTGACTGTGATGCCTAGGACTACGCGTGCGGATGAAAATTACAGACTTATTGTAAAAAAAAACTGGATAAAAAATCTTGAAACCAGAACACTAAATGGTTGTATAATTAAAACGACCAATGTCCTCTGAATATAAACAAACGTTTTCTTGAATATAGAAGGTATACACACAGGACAAGGCAAGTGCCAACGTGTGCGAGTTTTTTTTTTTTTTTTTTTTTAATAAATTTTATAATAAAACTCCCATCTCCTACTTTACTTTCAACTAAACGTCTGCCTATTTTGTCTATGACATGGTCTGTCTGGGTATTCTTTGCTGGCATCAGATTTGCATTTGTATCCAACAATTATCGGATATATTAAAGTAGATCATGTATATACATATATGTATTATTCAAAAATAAATTCTATATATATGTGAAACAGGAACACAACATGTTTGATTATGATTTCCCATCGTCATTATTTACCTATATTTTTCACGTGGGTTGATCTCTCGATAGAAATTAGAATGCCGTTACGGTACAGTAATTGTGATATGTCACGTGCTTATTGTGGTGATAAAAGGCATCATTCGTCCTTGCACGTAGTCCAGTTTTCCTCTCCCTTCCTACTATAGCTCAATTCTCGACATGCGCCGGTCACGTGTTTCGAATATTTAATTCTCATCAGTGATGCTTCCTGCCAAAGTGCTTTTATACGCCATCCAAATTCATCTTACTATCGCACTCTGGTTTAATTTTTAGAATTTAAATTGTACATTTACTTTAGAGAAAATACACGGCTCCAAATTCCTATAGGGTCGATTCAGTAGCAAATAAAATCAATGTTCCAAATACAAAATGTAAACATATGCAATGAATGCCAAAGGAGTATAGATGAACTCTAATTAGCCGTAGTTTAACCTGGATGAAGGCAAAGGGACCGAAAGTATGTGTATTCGACTGTTTGTATTTTCATTTGTATCATCCCTTCCCTCTGGAGGAAATATTTGAATCTACTGCAATCTCTTTGATAAATTTTGGCTATATTAAGTTTATAATTCATACTGTCCTCGATAAAATAAACATGATGCGAAATACTAAAGATAGTATTCAATGCCTTAAATATACATCCTGGATTCATTCTCCTTCTTATAATATAAATCAATGTCATTCCTGTATTATGTTTATGTGTAATTATAAATACATGCTCTATTTCCTTGTTGGATTATTGTATCAGCATGAGTTGGAAAACACTTAATTCTACGATAATACTAGTGTCACAGTGCCATAAGGCATGGTCCATTTGATATTCAGGGAGGGGGGGGGGGGCTTGGGTTTTTTGTCGGAGCAAGATTATTTTTTTCGCCCCAGACTGGGGCAAAATTATTTTTTTTTCTGGCAAAGTTGGAGCAAGGAAATTTTTTTAACAAAGTGATGCGCATATTAAGAATGTTTGTGTTTCATCAATAGAAATTATTTATATTTTTACTCAAAACTCTAAGTATTAATGTATTAGTTTATTTTTATGCAAGTATTCAATTCACTTTTAAACAGAGAGATAAAAGATTTTTACAATACAATTCTAAAATTTTATATTAAATGTTATTAAGAATTGTAAATTTGTGAATAACTGAAGCTCTCTTCCAAGCTTACAAGAACATAAAATTAGACTCTATGGGATACATGTACATGCAACATGTATTAACAGCAATACATAAATATTGATAATATATTTAAGCTTTTAGGGAATTTAAGCCCTTTTTCATTCACATACATGTGTAACTTTTGATATCTTCAAATATATGAATTTTGCTATTAGTAAATAATGTTTTGATAGAAAACTCTGGCGAGCGAAGCGAGCCAAAAAATTTTGATACAATTTGAAAACTGCGGCGAGGGAAGCGAGCCGGAAAATTTTCAAGAATTTTAGCGAAATTTTATGGTAACTCTTCAAATTCAGATTATTTGTAAGAGCAAGATTATTTTTTTCTGTCACACCATAAGCAAATTAATTTTTTTCATCCAAAATGAGAGCAAAATTATTTTTTTCGAAAAAAACCCAAGCCCCTCCCCCTCCCAGAATATCAAATGGACCGTGCCTAAGTGCATTTTCTTTTTGAATTTTTCCAATAATTTCTATATGTTTTGAATGCTGATGGATTAAAAAAGAAATTCCCTGAGTTCATAGACTTTTTATATTTAAGTCTTTTCTTTTGTTCAGGCGATTAAAACTAAGAACTCTGATTTTCATGCCTTCTTTTGTTGATATCCACATCTAAATTTCAGAAGGTCAAAGAGTTGATTAAACTCTTAAAGTTATCCTGAGACATAACAATCATTCCCATTATTTTGTTGCATATAGCCGTTTATTTTGTGACAAAAGGCTCTTTCTAGTATTTAACTAATTTTTACGCAAAATCAATTTTTTTTTAAATCTGCTCAATTACAATTCAGTGATCTTGAAAATACACTGCATGACCCGGAAGAAGTATCAAGGTCATGTCTACATTGATTTGTCTCGAGCAGATAAATGATCGAGATTTTGTTTTAATATCATAAAAGGACAATTTAGAATAGACTCATAACATACCAATCATAGCAATATCATTCTCCTAAATGTCGCTATGATTACCATAATAAATCCAGTTTCCTGTAAAAAAAAAATTTTCCAAGCCCACCTTTTACATTTCCTTGTAGTTCAAGTAAAATATATATTAGACATATAAAAGGAAAACTCCAAGTACTTCTGCTTTTATGAGATTTTACACCGTAAAATTACACGAAAAACAAGCAAAATTGGGTCTTTTAAGCGAAATATTGAAGGTTCCAAAACTTTATATAGGCACTCTCTTTGGTCCCTACACAACAGGCATAAAGATAAAGTGTGAAAATCATTTCAGATATTCATAATAAAGGGGATTGAAAGAGGATCTTACTTATTGTAAATGATAAACGTACCCGTTCCATGACAATGAAGGTTACAAACACGTTACGTCTTGCGAAATTTTCAAATGCTGTAAACTTTAGATGTTCTTTTTCAGTCCAAGAGAATACTGGAAATAGTAATATTACTTAAATCAATAATATAGATTGAATTGGAGTTATTTTTCTTGGAAATTTGTCTCTTTATATTACGGTAAGTAGTAATACTATTTAGATTGTCAGTTCGCTCTTATACCAGTGGATTCGGAGAGAAATGAGGGTGATTAGGAGTTGTATCTCATTCAAATGTACACTGAAAAATTATTCAGAACATCAGGAAAATTTTTCCTTCACATATTTGAAGAAAATGTGATTTCAGAAAGAAGAAAAAATGAAAAATAGGTTCCAAATGGACATTATTTTCACTTTTCAGTAGATTTTTTTTCATATCTAATGAATTCGGTGTTGAGAGAAAGAATTGTATGATAGAAACTGTGCTAGTGGCTTTAAAACTTTCCTTTCTCTATATTACAGAAATATGTAATATAGGGTTCAATAATATCAGGGATTATTGTTAACAGTAATATTACATTTTTAAGTAATATTACTATTTTCAGTATTATCCTGGACTGTTTTTCTGGAATCTGGAATCTATGACGTGCCGTGCCAACGTGTCATTAAGTTTTGGTTCTTACAGAGAATTGCTCTTAAGAACAGATACATTTACAGGATGGACAAGACATGCACGTTTCTGGTACTTAGTTCCAACTCTCTACCTTCTTGAAGAAAATTCCAAGTTAATTTACATGCATCAGACAACGTGTTTCGAATATTAAATTCTCATCAGTGATGCTTTCATCGGCACCACCAAAAATGATTTCAGTAGCGCCCTCTTTAACTTTTTTTAAGTTAGATTTTTTTCATTTACATTACAGAGACCGTGCGGCTCCAAATTTCCTGTAGGGTCGTTTCAGTAGCATATCCAAATAATAATAATAATAATAATAATAAATTCTTTATTTTAAGAAGGTAACTCGATTAGTCAGACACTATTCTTCCTCAAGGCCTTCATAAACAAACAAATACACATAACATATTTACAATATATATATATATATATATATATACATAAGACATGGTGAAAGTCATGATAAGTGATAAATAGAAATATTGAATCATGGCGTTTGATAAATGTAACATTACAAGGGATCTTCATTCTTTCCTTTTCCAAAAAGATATTTATAAAGGCAATTCTTAAAGCTAAATAAAGACGATGCTTCTTTTATATTGGATGGAAGTTCATTCCATAAGGAGACTCCACTGTATTGTAAACTGCGCTTGAAGGACTCTGTCTTGTGTCTTGGGACTTGTAGATCATTTCCGGTTACAGATCTCAAAGTGTAAAGGCTGTTTGAATTTTTAGAGAAAAGGTCGCAGAGATATGGAGGGGCCAGGTTATTGAAAATTTTGTAAAGAAGTACTCCCTTGCTAAACATGCATCTATCATAAATATTTAGCCAACCTAGTTCATCAAATAAAGGTTGGGATGGTGAATCAGGCGGGGCATCCATAATTACACGTGCCGCGCTCTTTTGTAACTTAAGGACGCGATCAAGTTGTGTTTTAGAAGCGTTACCGTAAATAGTGAGGCAGTAGTCAATACTTGGTAGTATGTAAGCATTGTTTTATGTTCAAAATAGCATTGGAGGGATGGTGCTAAGATGTTAAACTCTTTTAATTTTGATGATATTTATCGGAGAAATGGCTATTTTCCGAAATAGCAAAAAATATATATTGAATGTCTCATTGATAAAAGACCAAAACAAAGCTTCTTTCAATTGACAAAGCTGGAAAGAAGTAATTAATACACTTGACAAACAGCAGGCCACGGGGAACGATTTTAACTGCTCCACACTGCAACGTGAAATAAGTGTCTATATTAATAATGTCGAAGGGTTCCAACTCTCTACCTTCTTGAAGAAAATTCCAAATCAATTTACATGCACCAGACACGTGTCATTAACTTTCGTCAGTGATCCTCAATCTAAACAACGAAATATGGCCAAATAGTGTGAAAGTTAATATGTTCAAAAATGTACCGAAATACGTTACAGGATTACGCAGTGATGTTGCAGTACGCAGTGATGTTACGCAGTAGGATGTTACGCGGTGATGCTACGTTGAAGGAAGTTACGCGATGTGATTACGCAGTGATTCAGTATTTTTTCCCTTTTACAGTGTTAGGATCATCCGTTGAATGGAGTGCTTGGCTGCATTGTAGGGATGGTTTTCAGGCAAGAATAAGGAATTCGACAGAAGACTTCATTGAAACACGACCATGTCAAAACGGTTTGTAGCAGATTAATAAACAGAACAAAGCTGATCAAATCAAGCATTTAGAACTATGAAAAATGCTTGTGTTCATTGAAGTTTGATATTAAAATCTCATTAGCTTAAAAACCTTTAGAGAACCTTGTCTCACTTTCTAATGTCATTCATTCCGAGGTTCGCAACCATTCGTATGGAAATTCTAATGATTTTGTCTTCCTTTCTCGACTTTGAGTTTGAATAACTGAAAGGTACTTCTTTGAACTCTCTCTCTCTCTCTCTCTCTCTCTCTCTCTCTCTCTCTCTCTCTCTCTCTCTCTCTATGTTCTTACTAAAACATCCCCACGTCTAGGTACCACAAGTCCTAATAATAGTTCTGCACAAAAGTATGTTTCTTATGAATTTGTATTTGATTATCATGTATTGAATAATTAATATTAATGAATTATCATTATATTGCTTTGCCTTCTCGACGTTGGTACTGAATAACTGATAGGTACTTTTTTCGATGTTTATGTAATAAGATATTAAATATATTCAAAATTATACAGTGACGAAATTGAAATGTATAATACTTCTTCATTTTCTTAAAGATACATCAATAATGCCAACGGAAGGTGACAAAGAACAAACTAGTAACGAAACAACATTCATAATTGTAGCCGGTATGTTTTCAGTTTTACTTACATTTTATTGAATACAAAGTAATTTTGTCATAATGTCATCTCCATTATTCATCTTAATTAGTTTAATTTCATAATTGTTTATCATGGAGCAAAATTGTTATAATTATTACATTTATACTTACATCAACATAAATGTAGAGATAGCGAACTGATAGTAATAGAAAAATGTTTTTACATCACATAAACCATGCTTGATAAGCTTCCGTAGCTTGAAATGTTGCCTCCCTTCCCCCTCCTCGTCTCATGTGTTTGTGTATTGATTTGGTGGTCGCAATGATATCTTGTTTTGTGTTCTTTTTACTACTCACTGTTAAACGTCTTCAAATTCATTAGCATCATTTAAAAGCAGATTAATCAACAGCGTAACCCACGTTATGTTTATTGAGAATCTATTAAGAATGTTATTTGAGAATCTAGATCACAATTGCCTGATACTTTGATGTCCAACTTCAATCATTCAATCTTCCAGTTTTCCGTTGGTCCATGCAGACGAGTCTGTACACATCCTGCATTGATGGAGTTATCTAAATGCAAAAAAAAGTTAACATGGCACTAATATGCCTTGAATAGGATATAGTCATTGACGTACAGGACACACATGTCATGATCACTATTTGTGGTAAGATTTGTCCGGCAGGCCCCTTACCTGTAGGAGGTTGAAAAATGTTTTAAGTGCTGTTGAATATGTCGTCAGGATGTTCTTTAGTTCATTTTACTTAATGCATTTATCAAGTTGAGCATTTTACACAAGTTATGCTTCTTGATGGCAGTTCAATTAATTAATGTTTGTTAACAAGAATATTATTTCCTTTAAGTAGTTTTGGTGGTGGTGTTTGTAGTGATAGTGGTGTGCATCACATGTTATCTAAGGAGGAGGTAAGACATGCATTATCTATTCATCAAAATATTATCTCATACTAATATCGAGGGACAGATTGAATTTTTCATTGTCGTTCACATATTTATCATCAATTCATCAACGCAATATTGATCTGATATCAATATAGATAAATAAATGGTATTTCTAATTGTTGTTCATATAACAAGGAAATTCCCATTACAATTCATTTATTGCTCAAAGTTCATATCCTTCTTTCTATTAGAAGTATAGGAATGTTTTTATTAATCAAACCATACATAATGACTTTTGTTTATCCATCAAGTCGCAACATCAGGCTAATTTAGTATCCAGATTAGTTCTTCACTAATTTTCTTTTAAAGCTCTGACGTGTATTTAACAAGCGTGATGTTATAGAAGAAAGGAGATCTCCAACAACACTCGGTTTCAACACCCACGGCAGTTATCACAGAAACTAATAATTGAGAGAGAGAGAGAGAGAGAGAGAGAGAATGTCGCATCGCAAATTAAAATACTACTTCTTTGTATTATTTAGGGGAGCCCAACTGCCTAAAAATACAACAGTGCTAGAAACCAACCTCCAAAATAGTACCTTACCGACCGATACAGATATCTATATCAATGAACAACTCCATGGTATTGCGCCTGATTTTATGTCCATTGACAGCCTTGAAGAATATTCAGAGGAGACAAAGATGTAACATCACGAAGACGTAACATCACAAAGACGTAATATCACAAATAGGCCACAAAGAGGAGTCAAAGAGGACACACAAGAGGAGACAAAGATATACCATCACATATAAATGAACTTTTAAGAAGTTCTATTCTATATTGTAACAAGCAATACTCAATTATGATTGTTTGTATTCTATGTTCCATAAATTTCAAAAAAATAAAAAGAGCTTGTACTGAAGTAGCAACTGAAGATATAAATATTTTGCAATATAAAAAGTGCGGGGAAATGACAGTACTTTTACTTCAACTGCTTTAATTACTTTGATTCCGTTCAGTTTGGATATATGGTAGTGATATTGGCGTATTGGTTAGCGCGGTAGACTACGAGTCAATATGTCGTGGGTTCGAATCTCAACGTCGGTTATTGCAATATTAATGTAACATTTAGCAAATTATTTAAGGAGTAAACCGGGGATACCTTCCACATGAGAAGGGCTGGTAATGTGCTCTGTATGTTTATTCTCAAGGGAGTTGAGAATACAGGTCTCGTAACAGAGGCAATTGTAAAAATCGCGTGAGGCTCAGGCGAACGAACTATAAACACCTACATCTATTGAAAATATTTTTTTATAATTCCATGATTAAAACGAAAGATTACTTCCTCTTTGTTATAATTATATGATTTAATTTCGTATATTTTGAACGTATCGTGCATTATTATTGTGTATTATAATCAGTGGCGTAGCTAGGATAGGAAAAAGTAATTGCTTTATGATGTAGGGGTCTCAGACCTCGCTATGGCCTCCAGAATATGTGTAATTCCCTAATAAGGACACAATCGGCGAAGTCCCAGGAAGATCAGTGCTTTGATTACCTATTTTTGAGAAAATTTATTTTTGTTAAATTGAAGAGAAAACTGAATGCTTTAGCATACGAGCTTACATGGTAGGTACGTCACTGATAATCTCATTGGCGTGTTGGACGACAAAGAAATAAATAAGTCAAAATATTTTTGAAAAAAACAGTAGTAATGAATTTAAAGTTTACTTGAATATATTTATAGTTAACAAAGGAGGGGATCTTCAACAACAACACCAGAATGCAGCATCCGCAGCAAAACTCCAAAACACACAATACAAAAACACAGATCAGTCAAGAACAGGAAGAGACGCAAAAGTGAAAAGGAACACAAACGCACAAAGCAGAAAAAACATCAGACACAAATGACTAAACATAAACCAACGAGACCAATGGGCAACCGGTGCCGACTTAAGACGGCCATCTGCCACGGAAATAGCAGAAGGTATCGTTATCCTGGATTACGAGCGCACAACCCTCCCACATTTGCAATTCCCAGAGGTTTCGCAGAACGTACTCTTGTGGTGTAAAACAACCTCCTCACTGTCAGATGACCACACACAAACAAGACCGCAAAACACAGGAGCCCAAGCAACATAGATGAATATTAAATTCGATATAAAAAGAGGTCGTACGTAATACAATACGTGCTGTAGCGAGCTCATATATGTTATCACCCGAGGAGTCCGACTGACATTCAGGGAGAACAGGTGGTCGCGGTCCTGTCTTCTCTAAGGAGGTTTGGACATGGCACGTCATAGAGTCCCGTCTTCACAGTCAGTCACAGTGAAAGTTTTAAGAATGCGCTGGTACAAGACTGCAGATTGGTCAAGTACCAAGCCTTGTGTCCGTCTGGTGACATTAGGATCATATCCACGGTATAAAAGGCGTTTGATGATTCTGACGCAGTTTCGATTGTTATGGTGTCTATCTTTGATCAGTCGAATTTTGTTAATCATGTCACCATAAAATGCAGGTGGTGATATACCCAAAGTAACATACTGTAACTTGTATTGGCTCGAGTTTCAAAAGAATTGGACTATAATTTTTGTAACATTTCCTTATAGTCTTTACTAGTTTGTGCAAACCTTGCCCTAAAAGTTTCTTGGTAATTTGTAAATTTTTTACTATGAAAATCCAAAACATCAGTACATGCTCTAGCATACCGGATGAGCTGTGAAATGTAGAAACCATGAGACGGTAATCTAGGAACATCACCGTCAATCTAGGGGAAATTTACTATGTTGAATCAAAAATCATCTCTTTTGTTATACACACTTACATAGTCGATAATAAGAATATAATCCAGGTTCCTAGAAGTACCAAGGAAATGAAAAGTAATTCCTCGTTTCAATTGCAAATCACGTTTGAGATAGATATCATTTCTATGTACATTTTTCCGGATACTTTAATATTCTTTTCCGGTGATTGTATAACTTTGTTTCTCTTAAATTGACTCGATTGTTTTTCATTTCCTTCACTGTCTGTGTTGATCAGTCGTGTCTTTTATAATCAATTTTGTTATTATGAATGGAGCTTATTTAATTCCAATCGTAACTGTATTTCTGCTGTGTGAAAGACAACTAGCAGGTACTTTTTCAAAGTATTATGATATTTCAAATCACATATACTTCTTCTTTGAATGTATGAATAGTACATTTATTTATATTTCGCTTTAAGTTGCTGATCGCGCTGTAGCTTTTGCTAGTATTTTTCAAATTTATTCACCCAATATCCATGTGTATTGGATTAATTTTGGTGAAAATAAATAAAGGAAAAGTTTTTTCCCTAGAAACACGAGAAGCCCGTCAACGAATTATGTTCACTTGTTGCAGTTTTCAAATTAGGAGCGTAGCAACTAGTATAATCACTACCCAATATTCACAGTTCTGTGCTGTGATGTTTAAAAGTCGACACATGTAGATGTGTCAAGTTTTAATGGATTATTTGATACCATCTGTATTGTTTATTTCATGCGTTAGACAATTCTTGTTTTTTTTTTTGCGTTAATGCGAAAGTAGTTCCGGTCAATATTTACATTTTATCGTCTCATAACGGAAGTCTCAATAAATGCGATCGACCAATTAAAATGCTTACAATCAGATAAACAAGCATATTCGCAATTATTATCATATGACACCGATAATATCAAATCATGAATACAAACATCGTCAATGTTTTTGCATCATTTTTTTATCAAAAAATTGAATACCTTCATAAACATAACTATTTGAATACCCATGTATTAGTTAACTGGCACATTTCTATACATCGTATGTTGTCTATTTTTATAATTTGGGAACTTTTCCCTTAGAATAAAAGTAAGCGGTAATGTAGGTGTCTTGTTATGAACTTTAAATGAGTAAACACGCCATGTTTGCATGAAAATTAACTGGTGCAATTCTTATTCTTTGATAATTTCATTCGTGGTTTATTCATTTTGAATAAACCATTTATGGGTGCGATCTTTTTAATGGTGAATAAAAGTTTACTATCCATCAACGAATAAAAATGTCAGAAATTTTTATGTTGACGCCATTATGAAATGACGATAAATAAGTTATTTGCATTATGACAAATTTGTTATTACGGTTCCAGACAGGTAATATGGTCTGAGTCGGGAAAAAGCCGAGTTGAGACTTTAAATTCAGATTTCTCGGCAACGGGTAGACAGATGTTGCTGAAATTTTTAGGATTTATTAATTCTATACATACAAATCGATATATATTATTTGCTTTTGAAATTATTATTTATCAGATGTAGATGTTGACACATCTACATGTGATAAATAATAATTAAGTAATAACCTATAAACCGATGTTTACCACAATAATCTGGTACTCCGAGTCCGAGTTGAGAAATAAAAAAAGACAGATTATACAAGATGGACGAATGGATTTTGTTCAAACTTTCAGAAGTTATTAGTAGTGGATATTAGAATGATCAGAAACTTCCTTTTCCCAAATTTATTGATAATATTTTGTTTAAGAACTATACTTTGCAAAACCCAAGTCCGAGTCAAAGACAAAAGCCGTGTATAGATTTTAAATTCAGATTTCTCGGTAGATAGATTTTGATGAAATTTTCAGGAAATATCCATTCTATACACACAAATCGATGTATATTATTTGAGTTTGAAATATTTACTTATCTTGGAAGTATTCAGCTATACTCCTAAAGAGGTAGGGCCACAACGCCTCTAAAATGGCCCTGTTTCTTAATATTTGAATTAATAAAATATTATTTGTGATTTGATACTTTGTAAAGCTCTTTTCTAAACTATGTGCTGAGATTTTGTGAAAATGCATTTATCAGTAGCTTTAAGCCCTTTGAAAACCCCAAATCGGCAATTTTCCTTGAAATTGCTGAAAAAATGACATGTTTCTTTAAAATTAGCATTGGCCATACAGTCCAAGAGAATACTGGAAACAGTAATATTACCAAAAACAATAATATAAATTAGATTGGAGTTATCTTTCTTTGAAATTTATCTGTTTATATTACTGTAAGTAGTAATACTATTTAGATGGTCAGTTCGCTCTTATACCAGTGGATTCGGGGAGAATTGAGGGTGATTAGGACTTGTATCTCATTGAAATGTACACTGAAAAATTATTCAGAACATCAGGAAAATTTTTTCCTTAACATACTTGAAGAAAATGTGATTTCAGAAAGAAGAAAAAGTGAAAAATAGGTTCCAAATGGACATTATTTTCACTTTTCAGAAGAATTTATTTTTCATATTCAATGAATTTGTTGTTGAGTGAAAGAGCTGTATGATATAAACTGTGCTGATGGCTTTAAAACTGTGCTTTGTCTATATTACAGAAATATGTAATATAGGGTGGCAACATTATTGTTTTCAATAATGTAAGGGATTATTGTTAGCAGTAATATTACAGTTTTAAGTAATATTACTATTTTTTGTATTCTCCTGGACTGCCATATGCATCGAGAAACATGAAAATTTTGAAAACGAAAGATAATTATTATATCTTATTATATCCATCGTCATAAAAGTCTTATGTTTCTCGACGCATGTGGCCACATCGAATTTTGCCACTAAAGACACATTTTCCAGCATTTTTGACCATGTTTTGTCAATAACGTTAAAATGACGTCACTTTATGACGTCATAATACTTCCTATGGTGCTTTGGTTGGTGATATGTTCCCTTTTTTAAAAGCGGAAAACATTCATTATATTTCATGTGAAATATCAAGTATTCTCATCAACTTTTATTTTAAGGAAAATCGCAGGGCTGTTTAAGGGGCTTCATTGCTCTACCCCTTTATCACACTAAAAGTGTTAGTCCGAGTCCGACTTGAGAATATGAAAACCTTTCAAAACCATGTGTGGATGGATGTTTCCAAACTTTCAGAATTTGTTAGAAATGCCCTTCAGATTGATCAGAAACCTCCTTCTCAAGGGTTTATTTACAATATTTTGTATTTGAATTAAAATAAGCAAACGTCGATTCCGAGTCAAAGGCAGAAATCCGAGCTGAGATTTCAAAGTCAAATTTCTAGGTGATTGGAGCATAGTTTTGGGATGAAAGAAAAAATACGGGATTTTAAGTGAAAATATTGCTGAAAATTAAGTGTGATCCATTCGTAGATTGCTGAGAAAATAGATCATAAATTGATATTAGAAATTAAAAAAAAAATTCAGCTTCTTTTCGACTTAGAATTAGTCTTAGTAAACATAATGCAAAAAAAGTAAATAAATAAAATAGATAAATAAATGAATAAATAAATAAAAATCACAAATGCATTTTTTTTTTTTCGAATTTGAAATCTTAGACCGGAATTTCGTATTTGATTCGGACTGCACTTTTGCTTATTTAATTGAGTTCAAAAACAAAAATACTGTCAATAAATCTGAGAAAACGAGGTTTCTGATCATTCTTATTCGTATTTCCAACAAATCCTGAAAATATGGGGGAAAAAATCCCTCCATCTATTTATGAATTATTCGTGCGATCATTTTTATTTCTCAACTCGGACTCGGACTACCACTCGGTTTATAGCTGGTTACTTCCAAGATAAGCAAATATTTCGAAATCAAATAATATACATAGATTTGTAATTACCACATGGACATTTCCCGAAAATTTCATCGAAATCTACCCATCTATTGCTGAGGAATCTAAAATTAAAGTCTCAACTCGGCATTTTGTCTTTGACTAGGACTCGGCTTTTGATCAATATACATGTAGTTCTAAAACAAAATAGTGTCCGCAAATCTTGGATATAAGGGTTTCTGATCATTGTAATTTCCATTTCTAACAATTTTTGAAAGTTTGAACAAAATCCATACATCCATTCGTGAATTATTTGTGTTTTTTTTTTTTATTTTTTCAACTGGGACTACCACTTTTAGTGTGGAAAAAACGGTTTATAGCTGATCATTTTCGAGATAAACGAATATTTCAAAATATAATAATGTACATCAATTTGTGTGTATAAAATGGCTATTTCCTGAAATTTTCATCAAAATCTTTTCATACGTTGCCGAGAAATCTGAATTTAAAATCTCCACCCGGCCTTTTCCCGATTCGGACCCAAACTCGGACTGCAACTTTTAGTTTGCACCGTAGTTCGGGTAATTAATAAGTTCATATGAACCCGTCTGAGGGTCTCATAATTCATCAGTTTGTTATTTGACCGAACTCACTAAAGATGGCGCTGCATGGTTTCAATTTTTGTATTACTGAGGTCGGCGAAAGGAAGCTTCTTTATCGAACTCAATAACTCATCGGAATAAAATGTGTAATAAACTGTAAACATGTATAAAATGAATAATAAAAGTAAACAGATTCTTTCAAAATATTAATGTGGCTAATCGACCTGAAATAACAATTGTATTCATGCGCATTCTTTCTTAGGTTAAAAATATCAAATGTCCAGCTACCTAATTGAAGTAACTCCCTAATTCGTGAATATTTCCCCTTTCAATGGCCTCATGACTTAAAAATAAACTTTGTAATATTAATCAAGATTACGTTTGGGCAAAAAGTATGTATTAATCAAACACTCATAAGCAAATCATTTATTTGCACTGCTATTTAACGAAACCATATAACCGATAGAAGCCAATTGACCCCATAGAAGCCGATAGGATCCCATGCAAACCGATAATAGAATCCCATACAAGCCGATAGGATATGATACGATGTGATAGAGTGTTCTATAGGACCTATCGTATGGGGCAAATTCTAGCACTCATCCTATCCTAAGGGGCAAGTATCCTATCGTATCGGTAAACTGCTTGCACTTACCAGTTGCGCAACTGTAGGACGGCCATCTGGCGGAGCAAACGTTGTGGTTATCCAGATTACATGCGCAAACCCTCTCACTTTTCCGATTACCAAGAGGTCTCGAAGAACGTACAATTGTCATGTATAATAACCTCCTGACTGTACGATGAACATACAAACAGACACAGGGCCCCCCCAAAAAAAAACCCACACACAGATTAATATGTCAATGGATATATAAACAGAAGGCGAGGTCTGCCGGCTGTAGCAAGCTCTTGCGTGTTATCACCCGAGGAGTTCGACTGATATTCGGAGAGGACATGTGGTCGGGGTACTGTCTTCTCTACAGAGGTTTAAACAGGACCTGTCATGGAGTCATGCCGTCACAATAAGTCAATTCTTAAGAATGCGCTGCTACAAGGCTGTATATTGGCCCAGTACCAAGCCAAGTGTCCGTCTGGCGACAGAAGGATTAGATCAAAGGGATTACAGGCGATTGATGATTCTAAAACAATTTCTATTGTAATTCTGTCTACCTTTGATCATTCTTATTTTGTTAAAATATAATATCATCATGTTATACAGATAATGAAATACCTAAATGAATTAAAGAAGAGCCTGACGATATAATCTCAATAGCACTCACAATTGAGCACAAAATTGAGCATAGACGGACCTCCACAATGCTACAGGTGGGACCAGGTGCCTGGAAGGAGTATGCATGAAAATGAAACAATATATAAATGCATGCACTGTCTGTGGTTATGTCTATATAGAAAGTGTTATGGCGACCATGTCAGGGAAAATTTGTCAAAACACATACTGTACAATCCCTTACGGGGAACGTTTTTACGAGCTCTATCCAAAGTAATATTCTCTGTTGACAATTTTTTTTTGTAAAATTTCCAAAAGGTCTTTACTAGTTTATGAAAGCAAACATCTTGACCGAAAATTTCATTCATAGTTTATCATTTTCTAACTTTGAAAATCCGAACCATCAGTACATGCTAAAGTATACCGGATGAGCTGTGGAATATAATACCCTGTATGACGGTCATCTGGGAACATTACCGTCAAACTAGGGGAAAATTTCTATGTTGAATCCAAAATCATTTTTTTTTTGGTCATACACACTTGTATGAATCTCTCCGTTAACAATTTTGATACTCACGTCCAAAAATGGTGTTTCTGTGTTTGTAACGTTTGCCTTGTTTAAAGTCAGTTCTTGTGGATAAATAACTTTCAAAATCAGTATTGTCGATCGTATGAATATCATCCAGGTACCTAGATGTTCCATTGAAACATTTCAAACCATCATGTTTTCTTTCCTTTTGAATTATTTGGATATTTCTTTTTTTTTTTCATACGCATATAAAAAAATCTACAACAAAAGGTCAATAAAACAATGAGGGGTGTAGAAAGGAAAACGGTTTTAGCAGGGATGTGAATTGCTTTGAGTATTCGGCCATTGTAAATAAAACATTGTGTTTTATATCCGCGCGAGATAACCTTTTATGAGACATGTGAAGGAAAATAACAAGTACAATTCCGATAAGCTAAATATGACATTTCAAATGATCTAGATCCCAAATATCATATATCCTTTCTATACCCTCATCAATAAAGTGTATATTGAGATTCTTGATAAAAAAAATATTAGATATTCTCCTCACCTTTCAGAAATTGATCGGGACCTCGTCCAGGTCTGTAAATGTATGAAGTTTAAACGTCTTCAAATCCAATAGCATAATTTAAGAACAGATAAGTTTGAAGCATGAAACAGACACGTTTCGGGTACTTAACCATCGTCAATCATCCTCAATCTAAACAGTGTAATATGGCCAAAGAGTGTGGAAATCGTTATGTCCAAAATTGTACCGAAAAACGAAGCAAGATCTCTGGGATATGATGCTGCAGGATCCACGTTTAATAAAGTTCAAGAAAATTTGATAACATAATTTTTGAATGCGTTGAAGAAAGGTTAGATTGTCACGACGTCGTAAAATGGCAAAGAAACCTATGATATCAAATTAATTAAGGGCTAATACAAAGATTATTTCAAACAACATAGCTAAGTAATAAATTGCATTTCAAACACTCTATATCGAGGAACGTGTTTAATTACTCCGCACAGCAAAACGTTGGTTTACACATTATTAGTATTTTAAAAATCTTATGAAGTTTGAACATTTATAATTCTTCAAATACATCGTGTTTGTATATACACCTATATTGAAAAGATATGATTTGAGTATGTGCTAACTCTCTACAAAGTCATTAGCTTGTGACGTATGTTGTTTATAGCACATGGAACTGGCAGAAAATATTACTATGGTACACATGGTGCTGTGACCATCAGCTGTATGGAGGTTGACTGTGCATTGTTCATCGTCAGTGGTGTACCAGACGGAGCAATTATTGTAAAAATGTCTACGAAATACAGTGAAATCAAGGTAACAGAAGTACTGAGATGTAAGTTGTTGTTCACGTATACACTCCAAATCCGTGACAAAATATAAGCAGAACTATCCCATGAGATAAGCAGACAGAAATAATCATACAGCTTCAAAGTTACAATTATGACAATTTAATATTACAAACAATCCCAAGAGTCCGATGCAAGAACTTGATGCATAGTACATGGTGCTTTAAAAGGGGTATATATAACATGAATCGTTTTAGTTGCAATAGTCGTGTTATCTGGAGCGAACTCATACAAGAAAAGACAGGCTGAGAAAGAACACATGTAGACCCAAGTCCATCCTTATTCTAGAAGGTATCTAAGCAGGCTTCGGAGATGAATAAAAGAATAAAAATTATATGACGTCAATCATCATGTTTGAATCATCTTTAAGTTCACAGTTTCTCTTTCAGATTAAAGAAATAAAAAGAGGTGGGCAGATGTACAGCGTTTCGCAAAATCTTATATTAGCCAAGTCTCAAATAGTTGAAATTGTTGTAACGAAACAACATTATGGATTAAAATTTAACTGGACAGGTACAATTGTACTTTCATTCATCATTATTTTTCTTTCAAAAGAAAGGAGGGGATCTTGAACAATACTCGGTTGCAGTACCCACACCAAAACCCAAAATATCCCATGCAGAAATACAGAGCAGACACGCACAGAAAAAAAAACAACAAAAGGGACAAGGAACACCAACTCATACCATAGAAACACGAAACACAAAAGTCAACTCATAAACCAACAAACCCAACCGACCTAGAACGGTCATCTGCTTCGCAAGTTAAAGAGTGTCAATATCCTTATTACGCACGCAAAGCCCTCCCGCTTTTCCTACTACCCAGAGGTATCTATTGCATGAAGGTTACTTGTAATCGGGAAAGTAGGAGGGTTGTGCGCACGTAATCCGGATAACTACATCGTCTGTTACTTGTGTGACAGATGACCGTCCAAAGTCGACACCGGTTGTCCATTGGTCTCTTTGGTTTATGCGTGGTCTTTTGTGTTTTATGTTTCTATGTTGTAAGTAATGTCCCTTGCTTTTTACGTCTCATTCTGTGCGTGTCTGCCCTGCTTTTGCATTGGGTGTTTTGCTGTTTTGCTATGGGTGCTGCAACCTGGTGTTGTTGGAGATCCCTTCATTTCTTGTACTACTATTACACGATTATTACACATTGCGCTGCACAATATTTTCCATGGCAGAATGTTTTGCACATTGTAATTATATAATTTGATAAAAGCAATTCTTATGATATGGTTAATATTACTTTCAGCTGTGAAGCTCTGTGATGATGGAAAATGCGAACAACGGGAGTGCACTGTTCCTTTCTTCTTTAGTAAGGTTATAAACCTCTAAAAGAGGGGGCAGTCATCAAATTGTATATCATATACATATCGTTATAATGAGATTTTTAAACGTGATTTTCTCCATTTTCGAAATAAAATTCATAGAGAGATATTCCTAAAAGACTGAAAAGGAAGAAGAGGTCGAAAATGTTTAACATCGGACATGCAGGGGAACTTTAAATCTAAGACGTCGTTAACAATGTTACGGCAAATAATACTTTGACGGGCTATTTTTATGACGTCATAATAATAAGCCAATAGGTGAGATGCTGGGTATCTGACGATCACACTATTAATGCATTTCATAAAAATGCAACATTATTTGATTAATATATTGAATTAATAACGAAAGCAAATCAGAACATGCATGTACACGAATTATATTATTCTGATAAAATGGAAGTGTTCCAACTCTTTACCTTCTTGAAGAAATTTTGAAACAAGTTTTAATACACCAGACACGTGTTTCGGATAGTAAATCCTCATCAGTTGTCAAAGTGATTTTCTGACAGCCAAATATATTTCAGAAGCGCCCTCTGGTTTTATTTTTTGAAGTGGCCTTAATCTATTTTATTCCTTTGCAGGTTTTGGAGGAGCATGCCTTGCTTTAGTTAATATTATTGCTATAGCATACGGATGCATGTTATGTAACAGGAAGAGATGCATACTGTAAGTATAAAAATGTCACACAAGATACTCTGAAAATAAAATTTTCAAATGATAACGCATTATCTGTAACGATTTTTTAGCAACAAGGAACAGGAATGATTTATCAGAGAAAACAAGAAAAAAGAAAACAAAACAAAACAAATTCAGTCATTTGAGACATATGCATCCTCTTAATACTTTCGATACTTGCTTCATGTAAGGTTTCATGTAAGTCTGTTTTGAGCATGAAGAGGAAAAAATCGAAAACCTATAAAACTTCGAAATACAAAAGACAGGAGTCGTTGCGCTGTAACACTTTCAAGAGCATTATGCTCAGTTGAACTGGAAATGTATAAATGACCGAAGCAAACTGATTTATAATGATTTCAACAAAGAATAATTATAATTGTGTTCTTTTTATAGACTTAGACAGGAAAAGGCAGTTGAACAAGCTCCAAAAGTAGAAAACAAGTCAATGAAAAACAGCACACTCGAAAGGAGTGTTCGAAACTTTGTTCTTGCTATGAGGAGACTACGGAATGGGAGAACGTATGAGGTACATAGAGAACATTCTAGGGATGCTCCTCGGCAGGCTGAGTACACACCCCTGGCAGAGAGAGTGTTCACAGATATTGCCTCTGTCAAACGAGTACATAATACTGTTCCGAAAGGCATTTTCTCGAAAACTAAAAGAAAACACAAAGAGACTAGCGACAAAACATGCGCGGAAGGGAAGAAAAATAGAACACAGAGGCAGATACGTAATGCTATTTCTGAATCAGATATAGCATGTATAGACGGAACGGAAATGTCGGAAAGAGATATGAACAATTTTAAAATGTTCAATTTAAGAAAAGTATGTCTACTGACAATACATTAAATTCTACTAGACCTTTTAAACTTGGTCCCATCAAAACCAAAGGAAATGCAGTCAGAGAAGGAAAAGGAAGAGTGGAGGCTACAATAGAATCCAAAGCAGCTCCACAAGATAAAGATCGTTTTTCTGAATCTGCAAATATGTCTGTATCGTCAGTTAACGAAGACGACGATGGATACTTGGTGCCTTCACAAAAACGGCAAGAAGGAGCCAGCGATCTACCTAGTTTAGACGTATTTCATCTTAATGAGACCAGATGTCATTTGAAAAAGAAAGATTATGTACATGACGTATTACCACATAAAACTGCGACTGGTACCAAAGCTACAGAAAAAGAAGAAAACAAAGACGAACGGGTCAAATCACAGTAAAGTAGTGCAGACAAACAGAAAAAAAGTGTTTATGAATAATCAAATCTACTCTTTCCATACGTAAAATATGTATTACAAGATAGAAACATATATAAAGGTTAATTTAGTAAGACCTTCATGGCCTTTTTTCCTCTCTTTTTTCTAATTCCCCCTTATTTTCCGTATTTCACAATCTTATTTCACCAAATTTTTATTAGAATTATTTTTCTAAAACTTTAAATAAAAACTATGGAAATAAAGACCCTCCTTAGATATTTTCTTCATGGTATCGGAAACAGTGAGACTGGATTTCTTTCTTAGGAATGTAACAAGAGAACAAATTGTAACTCCATTTAAAAATTTGTAACATTGACAAGAATTTATGTTATTTTGAGAGAACACATCGATGTAGACGGACGGCCTGACATTCAAATTACCTTGGTTTATTCTATATCTTTAAGGCGTATATTTTTTTTACCATTTACTAAACATGATATTTTCCATTCGATAAATCTGCTAGATATTTGTAACCATATTTTGGTTGTCTTTATAAGGGAAGTAAAGATTAAAGTCAGAAATACAGCCTACAGTAAAAACTACATATTTGATAATCCGTGTATGCTTCAGTTGATAAAGTCATTATTAAGAATTTATGTTCAAATAAATGCCTAAAATAAGGTTGTTTTGACATTTTTTTTCAAAACATAGCTTCGGGTAAAAAACATTATTATACATAATAAAATTTCTTATTCTTATATAAATCATTTTGAAATAAAGAATGATCTTTGCATCAAGTCGACCTTCTGTATTGTAAGATCTTGTAAATTGCAAATTCATTCAGAGAGAGAGAGAGAGAGAGAGAGAGAGAGAGACTATATACAAGCAGACATATCATCTGTTATTCAGCCGCACATTCATGTATCATAGGATGTTGTCCGTCTGTACATAGTTGCTATATGTTATTCTAAATGTAATACCCCCGGCCCTACTTATCCGTTTATATAATTACATCAATATTGAACTAGGCGGTCAATAGTTCAAAAGCAGCTGACCGATTCTCCTCATTCCAAGACTGTTTAACATGTCCTAATTTCCTATTTCATTTTCGTATGTTTGCGAGACGTCTTCTTCTTATTGATGCGGTTGTTGAAGCAACACATGATATAGGATCTCAAACAATGAGTTAAAGAGGATCCTGACGATAGTCTCAACAGAATTCACAATAAAGCACAAAATTGAGCATCGACGGACCCCTAGAAAGCTAGAGGTGGGACCAGGTGCCCGGGAGGAGTAAGCATCCCCTGTATAGTAAGCTGATCCCGCCGTCGATGTTCACGCACGAAAATGAATACAATATCTAAAATACAAGCACTGTCTGAGGTTGTGTCTATATAGAAAGTGCTATGGCGACCATGTCAGGGAAAGATATTCAAAACACTTACAAGACTCGGTTGCAGCAAAAGCAACATAAAAGCCCCATGTAAAACACAGAGTAGACATACACAACAAGAGACGCGATATTTAGTAGCAAGGAATACCAATTACGACTGCAAAACATTAAACAAATAAGACTAGACATAAACCAATATGGCCAATAATTAAGGTGTCATTTTAAGGTGTCACCCATTGAACCCTCGTCATTGGCCTCGGACAGTATCATATATTTTTATACACACAAACATTGTAATTCCCTGATATGAAGCAACTGAAAGGAGCGTAATACAGTTCGCATGATAACGCACGTGACACCAATGCTGTTCTAACCTGCAAAATGAACCCGCGATAACTTGAATTTTAATGTCACATTTTTATCCTAGAAAAAACGCTATTTCAGAGAAAACAAAAATGAAACAGACAATTATTGTGCTTATAAATAGAATAAACATTAATATTTGTGTTGTGTTACAGGCATGCAACACACAGCAAGTGCATTTAACGCGCATTTCATGTTCAATAAATGCAATTGCTGTGTGCTGCATACCCGGTACATAACACGTGTTAAAAAAGGGAGACAATTCAAACTTTATTTCACTAGAATCGAGACGAAATTCCTTCATGCAGTAGCGAGTATTATTTCTCTTCATACACGAGAATATGGAGATGCCTTACGGCACTGACCTTCAGACATGAATTTTCAAAGATCTCAAATATGCAAATTCTCATTCCGCTTATTAACAAGATGCAAACCCATTGGCTTGCTTCCATCAATCTGTGACATTAATCATGCCATAGAATGTGCGTGTTAAGTAAATGTTGATATCATTTGATTTCCAGGCATGTTGCAATACCAGCTTTAGGGCTCTGCAAATCGTTACAGTATTCGTAAAACTTTGGTTATAAATCATCCGTTATGTATGCCACATGGATTTATCGCCATTTCCTGGTTGCTTGATGGCACCCATAGTACTATCCAGCAATCGGGAGGCCCGATAAATCCCAGTGAAGTATGCTTGCATGCATGTATCATTCTACGGAAGCCCGTAGGTGACAGGTATGAATTAAAATTTATCTGGCGGCCGCAAGATGATTCATCTGGTATCCACCACATAATTATCTGGTGGCCGCCACTTATTCTTTTTCTGGCGACCGCCATGTAATTAAATAGGAGCCGACGGATAAATTAAGTCGCGGCCACCACATAATTATTTGGCAGCCGCCAGATAAATCTTTTGTTTCATTTCATCTGGTTATTTTGCATCTGTCATATCAAAAAAGATTAAAAGAGAGGATGAATTTAGCACCCTAGAAGAGAAAAAAACATGTTATGCATTGATTATGTTTCGATTTATTGTAAATTATGTGGCGGCCGCCAGATAAATTATAATGCATACCTGTCACCTACGGGCTTCCGTATTATTCAAATACAAATATGTTGACTTCTCCTTTGAAATTCTCATATTGCCATGCATACTTTCAAAAGGCAAATCAACCTCTACAAACATCTTACATGTACAATTTTCATTCAAGTCCATTTTTGAAAGTGATCTGAGATATGCCTAGGTAAGTGATACAATGTAATGGTGAAGGAGGAGATGCTGCGAAAAAAAAATCCGATTCAAGATATCTGACAAAGAAAAGATAATAAAATATACCCAGATCATGCAACCACATAGGATATTAATTAATACAAACAATTCTACAAGAGAGGCTCCTAAAGAAGAAGAAGAAAAAAAAAAAAAAAAAACGGTCTACGAAGTAAGAGTTACCGCTCCTTTAAACTGACGATTTCTGCATAATTATAACTTTTCAGTCGACCAAAAGGGGGAAATTAAAAGAAAAATGTTTTATTTAATTAAGATTTTTTAAAAGACGAATCAGACAAATACCGTATTTGTCATGTGAATCTATGGAGCATACGTGCCTCAAGAAATTGGAAGGTATAATTAATCGGAATGCATCATTTTTTGACAAATATACGTGTACACGTGCGTGTTCAGAATTTTATATAACCTTGAAATTATGTGATATTCACTTTTTTTCTCATCATTAACCGATAAAAAAATATTGATTACAACTTATTATTCTTTTTACGTTCATAAGTGGCTATAAACGTAATAATGACGAAGAATTATAGTAATTTCATGCATGTCGACCCTGGAAAATGTTTCAATAATCACCCAAAACATTATTTATTAGTATGACAAACATAAATTTAAGAGCTTATTTACTTTTTGGATTAGATTTCCTTTCTTTGACACGCTGAGTTCACTCTTCCATCTCATAAACAAACATCTATTTTACCTAATCACCAGATGCTGTGATAAGTGCAGTACACGATGACAGCTTATTCAGGCGCCGAACTAGGGGAAGTGCGAGGGGGTAGGTTGAAGTGTAAGAAGCTATTGGTTTGGGGTTGGGTCAAAGGTCGGACTCAAGCACCCCCTCGAGTTTGTACAAATAAATAACAGCTTTAAAATTTGTACAAATAAATAACAGCTTTAAAATTATACAGACATAAAAGGGAAGGAGGAAGGAAAGGCCAAGTGACCTTCTACTTGAATTTGTAACGAAAACCCTTTTCATCACATAATTTTATGAAATCATAAACAGGACTCCCTTAAGGTTGCTTTAACCTCTTCAACCACGAAAAGTAAAGAACTACGCTTATATTCAGGTTACTCTATGATTCAAACGGGAGGAGATGGGGAGATCAATGATTAGGTTCGGCTGTGCTCGACGGTCAGGCTTGTGTTTCTTTCTTGAATAATAAAAGAAGTTTAAAACCATACCGAAACAGAGGAGGTGGGGAAGGGGATGGCAAGGACCCTCCACAGGAATTTACAACGAAAACCCTTCTCTTTTATAAACTTTAGACATAACTATCTTCTTCTCCCCAAACTTAAAAGGTAACTCTCTTCCTCTCCCCATCCCTTTCTTCACCAAGAAAAAGAGAATATTTAAAAATAATAGTTTGTACCTTCTAGCCCCGGGATCCGCCTATGTATCCATACTCTTCATTAACGTGTCATTTTGTTTGATAACATGTATTTCTATCAAAATGCACGACGTATAAAAAGAAAGAAGGTTGGCTCTACACCTACACTCGGCGGAGCTACAAAGAAAGGAGAATCATCAGTGATGGTATGTACAAGAAGATATATGTGTAAGCTTAAAATATACTCTGAAATGAAACTCATTCCATAAACATTTTGATCATTGTTCATGCCATAAATTATAAATGCATTAAAGTGAGACTTTAACATGCTGAGTATAAGCCAACTGTCCCTTTTGGATATAAACTGCGGTCTTCCTTAAGCCCTTAATACATTGAAAAAAAAAAAATAAATGAAAAGAAAATTGACCGCACGACCAAGGGTATATTCATTGTTGTTAACATTGTAACGGATATCATTTTATCTTTTTCAATGTACATATCTTGTGTTTTTAAATTATATATTTACCTACGATGCAATTGGTCAAACTATTCACTTTCCATTAGAAAGACTTTGTAAATGCTTTCTAATAGATTCTTTTATGATTTTACAAAAGTAGTTGAACTTAAATATGTAACATACATGTTTATAAACATGTTAAATAACGATCGAGCTTTTCTTACTGATAAATTGAATTTCACAATAGTTTGTTCAACGTCTAGAAAATCTCATGATAGCCCTCTGACGTCAAACTCAGGCTTCGTCAACATACTTCTTTGCCATTAACCAGAAGTACTCTTAAAAGCCGACTTTAGTACGATATGTCTGATTGGTCGTTTTGAACAGCTGATTGGTATATACCGTTAAATGATTGGATGATGTAGCCTTTTAGACAAGTAATGTGTCTCACAAAGGCTGTCTTTCAGGGTACGAGCAAAACTGAAGAAGAAAAGGATATCTTTTCCCGGCGTTTCCATGGATATCCTAGTCCAAAGTAGGAGAACAGGAGTTCTTTAGAAGTATTATTGATGCCCTTAAGAAGGGGATTATGTAGAAAAATAATGCAAAATGTATAATAAATCGATCAATACGAGGCTCATAATATATCAATCAGTCCTCGTACCTTTACTTTATTTTGAAGAATTTTACAATGTTATCCATATAATAAATGTATTATGTTACACAATCTTTGATTTGTTCTGCACATTTTCACGGTGTTCACAGATAACAATTTGTTTTCCATTCCGTTTATTTCATAGCTTATTTAATAGAATAAATTACAATCTGTTCAAGACATAAATACATGCAATTTATTTGACATCTAGCTTAAAATATAAGATTTGAGCAACCCTTTTCGCAAACAAGTTTACTTATTATTCAATGGTTAAAAGTGAAAATATTTAAGACCTTGTAATATAGAATAGGCACAAACTCACGCGTGGTTTTTAATATTACTTTTATACTGAAACAGAATGTCAATTTTACGGCAAATATAAAAGCGCCGTGATAACTTTGATTTTACGTGCTGTTTTGTTGATTAGAATCGCATCCAGGTAAAGACAAATCTCATGTTACATCTTATTGATAGGCTTCCTATGGTGGCATATTTTACTTCTGCCTCCTACATGCGAGATATTTTTTCTACAGATTATGCCTACAAGCAATAATATGATGTCAAAATGCAAAATAAATTATGTCAACATGCAAGATAATTATGTCAAAATGCAAGATAATTATGTCATCATGCAAGATAATTATGTCATCATTCAAGATAATTATGTCAAGAAGCAAAATAATTAAGTTGCATGTTGACATAGATAAGTTGCATGTTAACATAATTATATCGCATGTTGGCATAATTATGTTTTATGTCGACATAATTTGAAAAAAATATATCTTGCATGTAGGGGTACAGAAGAATGCCACCAAAGTATGCTTCATGCATAATTAATTGTAACTCAGCAACACCACGTTTACATGGAATATCCCGAATACATGTTCAATTATTTATAGATGTAAATTGTATTCGGATGATTATTTATTATGTAACCGCCTATTTAGTTTTGCGGGTGGATCTTTAAAATGCTTTAAAAAATAATACAAATGAATCAAATGGGTATATATAGGATATAAAATGATTTTCTATTTCATACGGTATTTATGAAAGGAGATATGTTCATAAACTCTGTATTGAATAGAAATATCATTTGAGATTCTTTTTATCACATGAAATACGACGTAATTGATCAATTTAACGTCAAAATATGAAAATTCCGACTTCATGTCTTGCAAATAACGCAACAACGTCGCCGTTTCTATTATGACGTCACAAAGGATCTGGAGCGCTTCACCCTTCCACAAAACTCCGTCAAATACCCCGTCATATTTCATTGTTTACTTATCATGTAACAATGGCGAGGTACTTAGAGTTAGCGCTTACTTGGAGCAAGAACAATAAAATAGCGGGAATTGTGGATGGGTGAATGATCACGATCCCAAAGTGATATGAAACGTACGGAAGCCCGTAGGTGACAGGTATGAATTAAAATTTATCTGGCGGTCGCCAGATAATTTATCTGGCGGCCGCCAAATGATTATCTGGCGACCGCCACATAATTATCTGGCGGCCGCCACTTAATTATCTGGCTGCCGCCACATAATTATCTGGCGGCCGCCACTTAATTTAACTGGCCGCAACTTAATTTAACTGGCGGCCGCCACTTTATTTAACTGGCGGCCGCCACTCAATTTAACTGGTGGCCGCAAGATAATTTGGTGGCGGCAACCAGATAAATTAATTGGCGGCCGCCAAATAAATCAAGTGGCGGCCGCCAGATAATTATGTGGCGGCCGCCACTTTAATATCTGGCGGCCGTCACTTAATGATCTGGCGACCTTCACATAATTATCTGGCGGCCGCCACATAATTATCTGGCGGCCGCCACTTAATTATCTGGCTACCACCAAATAATTATCTGGCGGCCGCCACTTAATTTAACTGGCGGCCGCCACTTAATTAACTGGCGGCCGCCACTTAATTTAACTGGCGGCCGCCACTTAAGTTTACTGGCGGCCGCAATATAATTAAATGGCGGCCGCCAGATAATTTGGTGGCGGCAACCAGATAAATTTAGTGGCGGCCGCCAAATAAATCAAGTGGCGGCAGTCAGATAATTATGTGGCGGCCGCCACTTTAATATCTGGCGGCCGTCACTTAATGATCTGGCGGCCGCCACTTAATTATCTGGCGGCCGCCAGATAAATCTTTTGTCAGATTTCTTCCGGTTATTTTGCATCTTTCATACCAAAGAGAATTTTGCATCTTTCATACCAAAGAGATTGAAAGAGAAGATGAATTCAGCACCCTAGAACAGAAAGAACATGTTATGCATTGATTTTGTTTTGATTTATTGCAAATTATGTGATGACCGCCACTTAAGTCTCAGGATAAGGGACGTAACTCAAAATTGATCTCGTGAACGTTTGTTGTCTGGTGTAACGTTACCATCGTTGTTTTCACGACAAGCATCTGTATGACTTAATCATGACGTCATAATAGGGGAATTTCCCGCGCGGTGCACGGAGGTAAACGGGAATTTTTTTTTATGGTTTCTCTATATATCATTATCTATTTTCATAAGTAAGCATTTCATTTTCTCTGTTTTATTTCCTGAAATTGAGCATTACTTATAGATTGAATATGTTTCCGAGATTCATAGGTTTCTTTACTTATTTGATATTTTCAGTATCTACACTAATCCTTTGACCTAACGTAAATGTCGAAAGAAATCTGATGTCATCTGATAATTATGACCATGATTACTTCGATTTTATTTGAGCGTGATTAGTGTAAATAGAGTACATTTACCTTTATACGATACCTTCGTTTGATAAGAAGATCATTTTGAAGAATAAAATGTATCGTAGACAGGGGGAAAGGTATCCGGCTCGGCAATCTGGGACAATTAGTTTTCATTAAAAAAGATACTAAAAAAAAAGGTATGAATTTCAAATCCAATGTTTCCTTTTTTTTTTTTTTTTTTTTTTTTTTTTTTTTTTTTTTTTTTTTTTTTACTTTTTCTTCTTATTCTTATTCTTTTTACGTTACTTTTTGTTTGGTTGCATCCCTTGTTTAATCGTGATGTCAACTGAGTCAAATACACGAATTACGTCCAAATTTTGAAATAATGATAACTGTTATTCATTCAAATTAATTTTACAATTTCGCGTAAGCATATTGATTATAAATTTGCCAACAAGACATTCAACGCTATGCTTAACCTCGACGTGTACGTATCGCGGCGTAAAAAAATGGGGGTAGGGGTAACCCAAATGGCGCTATCTCGGCAAAAATTTGTTCGATTTCCCTGAAATTTGCACAGATTCAAGATAGATAATAAATGTCTTTTCCATTAGTTTTTTATTGAAATTAAATGATACGTTTTTTCATTAGCAATGTAAATGTGACAATTTTCGGAACTTCAGAAAGGTACATGTTTATCCTTATTTTCTATTAAAATCGCTTCAAAAATAAATATGGTGATACTAAAACATCAAAATTTTACTAAAAAAGAAAGATGTATGTATTATCTTTGAAATACAATGCTGATACTTAATAAATTTGCAGGCTCATTGAATATCTGAGAACAAATTTTGTGACAAAGTCGCCATTTTCTGCATTAAAAGGGGGACAAAATTTGGAGATTTTGTATTGCGACCCACGCAGAACGATTAGTTCGATTTCTTCAAACTTTAGGAAAAGATGCATACCATCATAGTAAATCAATATTGCAATTATAAAGAAAATTGAATGTAGGGGTTATGGTGAGACTACCACCTTAAATTATCTGGCGGCCACCACTTTAATTATAATTCATACCTGTCACCTACGGGCTTCCGTAGAGACGTGTTTTCATAAAATTTATATATGAAATGGCTTTATGTAAACGAATAAAGGGTTTATCATGTGATAAATGTAAATATTTCAGAAATGAATACTTCTGACGTGATTTAAGAAGTGAATTACATATTTTTCTGTTGATGCAGAATTGTATCGCCCGAAAAAAGAAATGAACGAAAAACTGCATCAAGGCGCGTAGCGCGTTGATGAAAAAGTTTTCGTCCATTTGTTGATGCATTTTTGACATTTCCTCTGCAACCGCTACACAGAATTTAACGAAATCGATAGGAAACAAGTATTGAAAGTTGTCTACAAATTTGGCAAACTTCAACTATTTGTCCACAGTTGAGCGATTTGGCCCCCTTGGGCCTCTTGTAAAAAATGTAGATTCAATCTTCATCGAAAAACAAATCACGTATTCTAAAAAAAATTTTTAGAGAATATTTCTCCACCCGATAATTGACGAGAAACTGTTATGACTCAACACATTCACATACCTTTTTGCACTTAATTGTGATTGAAATTGCGAAATGCCTTTAAGCTACTAGTTAAAATTTTATGTCTCTAGAATGATATTTTGAATCAAAGTTAGGAATTCATCTATCAAATTTTCTTTACATAATGACTACTCATTTTACCTTGAAATTATGATTTTTTTTTTTTTCATTTTCACGTATAATATGATTTGATTTTTATTCTTACTTTGATATCGAAATGAGTCCTTTTCAGAATGAACACTCGTGATTTGGGAAATTTTTTTTATATTTTTTTTTTCTTAAAGTGATTTTATGTATTCATGTAAACATGAAGCTAACGTAACATCGACAACACATTACGTTTAACTGCGAATTAAAATTCCTTTTTCCCAGACTTAGTTACTGGTGTAAAACTGCTATGACTCAGTCTTTTTATATATCTTTTTTCACTTAAAGGGAACCGGATAAATGCTTTTTCATCATTCTTTTTTTCAAATACATTCATTATTTTGAATCAAAATCTAATTTTCTTAAAAAAAATAGATCAGATTCAGCATAAAAAAAGATGGAAATGGGCTCAGGTACATGTATTTCACATCGACCTCGGTGATCTTCGCAATTTTCCGTGATCGACGTCATATTAATCGAAGGCCAAAATGTGAATAAAGAAGAATGCAGTTGATTAATTACTCTTAAAATATTAGTTACATCCTTTTTTGTTAGTAAAATACTAATTCGATACCGATTAAACAGGGATTTGCGTTTGTGATATAAGAATTATCTTATAATGAAGGTAAAAGCGTGCTAATTATTGACTGTTCGTATATAATCATGACAATTGAATGCATAAGTCATTGCATACTATATTCTCACTCTACCTTGAGTTAATCACAATTTTCATATGCATTTCATTCATAAAACTTATTGAATAACTTATACACGTCACATATCTGTCCAATGAAATCGTTTGATTCCCATGGGGACATATCACTCGCGCTCTTAAAAGATGACTATGACTGTAACTGTCCATTAAGTTACATTTAACTGTCCATTATTTTAATAATGGACAGTTAAAGGTCTCTTCATGGACAATCACATGTAAAATCCCGGAAAGAACAATCATCATTATGATGACACGATATCAAATAGAAACAACTGTTTATATCCCAACAAAAATATATTTCCGAGCTTCTTTGATTATTTAGATATCAAGTTCCATAGCTATCATTCCGTTTTGTAAAACATCTTCCTTTAATTAACAAAAGATAATCCATCGGAAGCGCAGATATCGTAATTTCCACTGCGTGGCATTACAAGATCTTAAGTCGGAAAAATGCATATAAAATGAAATGGAAGTAAATGAAATACACGTAAAATGAAGTAAATGAAACTACAAAATGTTGAAATCCGTCGAAATCCAAGACGAAACATCAGTTCTCTCTCGGTGTCTGTGACTTAAAAAGAAGTAAAATAGTATATAGACAGAAAAAACCAGTCTAGATAGGACAGCAAATGATAATGAGAAAGAACTCAAAGTTAATCAAACTTGCTGAAGATGTGTGAGATCTGTTTAACGCAAAATAATCTCGTTGTTATTTACTAGCAACGTTTACACTCGTCATAAGAATAAATTAATGATGAAAATTAAGATACATCAAACGTTTACATTTGAAAAGTTCTTATTTCATGTTTACATTTTGAATTTTTCAAAACCGATAGCTCTTATTTCATGTTTACAATTTGAATTTTTCAAAACCAATAGTTTTTATTTTATGTTTACATTTTGAATGTTTCAAAGCGGACAGTTCTTATTTCATATTTACACTTTGATTGTTTCAAAACCGATAGTTTTTTTTACATGTTTACATTTTGAATTTTTCTAAACCGATAGCTCTTATTTCATGTTTACATTTTGAATTTTTCAAAACCGATAGTTCTTATTTCATGCTTGCTTTTTGAATGTTTCAAAACCGATAGCTCTTATTTGATGTTTACATTTTGAATTTTCAAAACCGATAGTTCTTATTTCATGTTTACATTTTGAATGCTTCAAAACCGATAGCTCTTATTTCATGTTTACATTTTGAATTTTTCAAAACCGATAGTTCTTATTTCATGTTTACATTTTGAATTTTTCAAAACCGATAGTTCTTATTTCATGCTTCCTTTTCGAATGTTTCAAAACCGATAGCTCTTATTTCATGTTTACAGTTTGAATTTTTCAAAACCGATATTTCTTATTTCACGTTTACATTTTGAATTTTTCAAAGCCGATAATTCTTTTTTTATGTTTACATTTTGAATTTTTCAAAACCGATAGTTCTTATTTTATGTTGCAATAAGTTCTAATCAAGAACATTTCTTCGCTGTAGAACTATAAGGTCGTATCTTACAAATTTTCATTTTTCATTTTTCTGAGTAAAGTGAAAAAAACTGTTCGGCGCCGGTATTTTGATAATAGGAATGGTTTTCTTTGTATATAAGCAAACTTCTAGTGATATATTGTCCGTTTAAGTTGTTTTCATTGACTAAATTGCATGTTTACAACTTTTATGGGGAAAACAATCGAAGCAACCTTTTAATTCACAGAAAATGTGTCAATACACAATGACATAACAAGTCGTATCTGCCACTTACGTCGTTTTCATCAATTTGTCTATAATCAGTATACAAACATGAAGGCCATAAGTGCCACTTACGATATTTTAAATGCATCAATGTGATATTAAGGGTAGTAGTAAGTTCTACTTCCGACGTTTTAAATGTATCAATATGATAATTTTATTAATAAGTGTAGTACTATCATTCATAAACATTGATAGGGTTTGTAATGAAAAATACGAAAGACCTGATGCACTGTCGCTGTGACACCAACAACAGAGAACCACAGTGTGCATTCATGGACCCATGCAAACCAGGTGTGAGACCAGCTAGGTGCATGGGAGAAGTCAGTGCACCCGCTTGTGCAACAAAAAGCTGAATATATAAAGGCTGGTCACTGGATATGAAACTGCAACACACCATAAAAAAGATATAACGTTTGATTCGAACCCCTCGCAGGGAATTTTTCTTCCAGCTTCTAACGGAAAAGGGAAGAAGTTTGACAAAAATGTAAAATACGGATGAACTGATGCACTGTCACTGTGACACCAATAATAGAGTGCCAGAATAGACATTCATGCAACCTTTCAAGACCAGGTTCTTGGCAGAAGTAAGTGTCTCTTGCTTTGCTAGTTACACCTGTCATGGATTCCTGCGCTACAACAAAACTGATTATATAAAGGCTGGACACTTGGTATGTACTAACATTTTATAGAAAGTGTCACAGTCACAACACAACACTAACTAGTGTAATTTAATACTGTACTCAATCAATAATATCAAATCACGATAAATTTAAACTCTTTATTTAACTCTTCAATCAACAGATAAAAATATCAATACGAATATTTCAAAACGACGATGAACTTCATATGAAACCTTACCCTAGTGAAAATTTACTATAGGACACTGTAGTAAACAGTATATGAAACAGGAATTTAACAATCTTTGTAAAAAAATTTCTATATTGACTTAGAGATAGCCTGTTGCTTTTTAATGATAGACAGAGATAAATTGTCCTTGAATAGATAATCTCTTAGATGTTTCAATATGTATCTAATATTGTGAGAAAAAGTAACTGTTTACTATGGTATACTATATTAAATGTTCATTAGAGGTTTTTTAAAACATTAGATGCAGTTTTCATCTTGAAAAGCACAAGAAACCTCAAATACAAACTCCCAACAAGGCAAAGGGCCATTAAAATTAATTTCGAGACCAGAATTATAAATCAACAAAAATTATATCTTGAATTTGAAAATGAAATGGCAAAAGTTAATTAGTGTCAATATTTGACATTGAGACAAAATTTTCTTATTTAGGAACAAAAGGACTTTAGGAAGGCCTAAATCGCATTAAATATAATATCTATGCCTTGATCAGAAGCATTTTTTAAAGTATTTGAATTTAAATGTGAAACACAAATTTATGCTCAGAAATACATGCGTTGTCTGTGAAAATTTGTGACATAAAAGTGTATCAGACGGACAAATAGACGTCAAATAATCGTAAGCACAACTTAATCATATTAATCATAATTGAAGTCACTGTTTGTGACATAATTCAAGATTTTATTATATCCTCATGGGATAGATAGTAAAATAGAACTAGTCTTCCAGGGAAGACATCTGGCGCCAGCAAAAGCAAAGCGTGACAGACGGACAGACAGACCGATCGACAGGTGTACAGACAGACAGACGATGGACAAACTGATCCTTTATGGCGCTTTGCTTCGCTGGCGCCACAAAAATGTCTTTGAAATTCAAACATCACCATTCAGTCTTTCTGTTCACTTCATCGATTGAAAATATATCAGCCACCAGTAAATGACAACAGTTTAATAGTTTGGAAAAGCTGAAACATGTTGCTTCATCAAAAATACTTGATGTTTTAATGAAGTGCATGATTGCCTGTAGATGTTGCTTACAGTGATTATCTCCTTTTCAATGTTTTTCAACTTTTCAAAATACACGGAACAAGCTCTGCATGACAAGTCTGCAAAATGAAATAATTAGTATTATAGAAAGTTGCATATTGCTGCTTTAAATCCTGTTAATTTGATATCTTGTATAGGACAAAGGATTTACAATTTAATCTCTCTTTATCTCTCTCATTCTTTCTATATCTTTCTCTCTCTCTCTTTAATTTAACCCCGATCTCATTCCTTCTCTCTTCCTCATTCTTCCTCCTATTTTCCTCTTTTACAACAGTAAGCTTTATCATCATATGACTGCATAATTTGCAAGTCATTTCAACATTCAAGATCAAATTTCGTCATGTAGTAGTTCTTTACTAATAACATGCATAATAGAAGCATGTACCATACTGACTCCAGGAGTTGGAAACAAAAGGTCGTATCTGCATAAGAGGAGAAAACGGACTCAATTGCATTCGGTGGTATTAAAGGAAAAATAGTAATTACTGTGCTCTGTATCCCAATACATGAATATATACATAAATCTATATTTCAAGTCAGATAAAGATAATGCAAGATTTTGCCAGATTAGGTATGGTGTTTTGGCATTTTGGGGCAATACTTTATGTATGTGGTAAAGGGTCGTAAGTACATGCAAACCATTTTTGTTTTATGCAGACTGTCCAACAACACAGAAAGTTAAGATTTAGGAGCAGTTTAAATAATATTGAGCAACATACTTCCTTTTAAAAGGAAAATTACATTAAATCAGTACTTTGGAACAGCCGAAAATGCTCTTACTCACCTTCTGTCATGCTGCAGCATGCTGCTGTTGTGTTTTGGTGTTTTTGTTCTCCATAAGGTCGTAAGTGACACATACGACTTTATTACCAAATGCCTTGAATATATTTCATGTATTTATGGTAAAGAAACATCATAAGTGGTAGATACGATCTTATATTTCCATCAACTTTTTGAAAGTTTACTTACGACAAAATTTCAAAGGCAGTTACCATGGAAACGCGTCGGTGTATTTAAATCATTTTTTCATATCCTATGTAGAATCATAGGAAGAGTAATTATTTATGAAAATCCTATTTTTGTCGTATCTACCACTTACGACCTTGTAGTTCTACAACGACGATTTTAGTGTTCTAGGTGACTTGACGTCAACTGGTTATTATACAATTCATGTTTTTTCACTTTTATCTGATGGTATATTCGATCACATGATCACTATTTTTGCGTTATGACAGACCTTGCATCATCTTGGGTGGCGGTGAAGACCCTGCCGCCTATTAAGCTAATACAAAAGAGCCCTATGCTCCAATTTCTGATTTGGTTACCATAGCAAATGTTTAACAGACTTAATTTTCTTGTCAAAAAAGAAGAATTCTCTACAAAATAAAATTAGTATAATCATTGCGCATTCAAAACATGCCCAAAAAGGAAAAAAAGGAGCAAAAGTAGACCAAACATGTCACTTTTTAACCCAAAATAGGAAGTAAAAAAATTCTGTGAAAATTTCCTACTATACAAAAAAATCTTCCCCATTCCCTACTTACCAAATTATGTGTTTTCCATGAAACAAGCATGACCACAAAACACATGTTATTTTTAGCATTGAAATCAGTAGATATGAGTGTCTCTCAAACAGAAAGTAGAAAGTGTGAACCAACTCTCGGAACATTTCATACTTCTGCATATGTACTCTTTACCACCTACAATCTGACTAATAAGCATTAAAGAATTACCTAATATCAATTATTCAGTCGCAAAGTCAAGAAGGCGAGGCAATATCATTAGATTTTTCATCGAACCTCGAATTGAATAACATTTCGAAGTGACACCAGGTGTCCGGGGAGATTCAGGACCTCCTGATTGCATGCAACACCCGTCGCAACAGCTTCATGGAAACTTGTCAAATTCGGTAATTATCTTGAAGTACATTTTGATGTACACATCAGGTGAGTATTTCTTGTTTGGTGATGATGACAGCCATTCAATCACAATCCAGAATGTCACTGATCATTCTGGAAAGGGGGATCTGAAATGCTTTTATTATATCCTCGTAGCGACCAAAGAACTTCATCAAATTAAAATGATTTCAGCTCTTGTGCAATATAACCCTGAACAAGTAGCTTTCTTGCAAGCCCTCTGGCTCTATCGACGAAATCTTCATATTTGGAACATGCCCTGGCGTACCGTATGAGCTGCAAAACGAAAACGCTATAAGCAGGAGAAGACGGAATGTCGCTACTCATGAAAGGGAAGTTGGTTGTGTGGATGCTGAAATCATCGTCAATCAGTGAGATGATCAAATGACCGTTTGCGTTGAAAGATAGAAGTATATCCAAGTACGAAGCGGATCTGTCGCTCTCGGTTGTTTCCTTGATTTCTAGTTAAGTAGGATAGATTCCATGAAGATGATCCTTAAAGTTCGGGTTATTGATGGACAACATATCATATATGTATCTGAAGGTAAAATTGAACTGAGATGCGAGGTGCTTTCGCCCACTCGAGAGCAAGGTATTGATGAAGTATGCTTCGTATGAATATAGATATAAGTCCGCAAGCATTGGGGCGCAATTGATAGCCATTGGGATGCCAACTCTTTGCTGTAAAACAGTTTCTCCGAACACCACAAGCATGTTGTCAACCAAAAGCTCAGACATCCGGATGATATCGTCTTCTGTATACTTTTTGTTTGAATCACAGTGTTCCTTCACGAAATAAGTATCCTTCAGCCCTATGACAAGGTATTTGTATCTCCTGTTCCCATTTGAAAAAGAAAGGTTTTGGGAATAGTATTGGCCAGTCTGTTTTTGTGCTTTTGGTGTGGAGTGGTAGTGTAGAGCGTTGAGACATCGAAATATTTTATGCTGGTAATAATACAGAAGTGTTCGAACTCTACACCTCCTTGAAGAAAATTTCAAACCAATTTTCAATAATATGATTGAAATTGGTGGCTTTTAAATTTTCCAAAAGTTCCTCAGAATTCTTTAGGATCCACATCTGATTGATTCCATTTCAGAAATATGTTGTCTCGCAGTATTTTTCAAGACCTCGCTTGAAGCGAGTTAATACATTTATTTTCGTAAGCAAAATGGAGAGGTTTTGTGGAGCACCTGGACGATCCGGCAATGAATCGGTCTTTGTACCTTTTTGGAATCCAGTAGATATGAGGTATTTCAAGATCAGAGTCATAAGTATAAATACCGAAACAAAGGAGGAAATCTCCAACAACACCAGGTTGCAGCATCCACAGCAAAACCCCAAAACACCCAATGCAAAAACACAAAGCAGAAATGCACAGAAAGAGACGAACAAGGGACAAGGAGCGTCACCGCATAACACAGAAACATCAAACGCAAAGGACTACACATAAACCAACGAGACCAATGGGCAACCGGTTCCGACATAGAACGGCCATCTGCCACGGAAATAGCAGAAGGTGTGGCTATCCTGGATTACGTGCGCACAATCCTCCGACTTTTCCGATTACCCTTATGTCTCGAAGAACGTACAATTGTGGTGTAAAACAATCTCCTCACTGGCAGATGACCACACACAAACAAGACCGCAAAACGCAAGGGCCCAAACAACACAGATGAATATGTAAATGGATATCAAAAGAGGGCGTACGTAATACAGTCCGTGCTCTGCCGGCTGTAGCGAGCTCATGTATGATATCACCCGAGGAGTCCGACTGACTTTCAGAGAGGACAGGTGGTCGGGGCACTGTCTTCTCTCCAGAGGTTTGGACAGGGCCCGTCATGGAGTCTCGTCGTCACAGTCAGTCAGAGTGCAAGTTTTAAGAATGCGCTGGTACAAGGCTATAGATTTGTCAAGTAACAAGCCTAGTTTCCTAGTTCTTGATCTACTTGGCGAAATGTTAAAAATCTGCATTGCAAAATGGTAGCAAACAATGACGTCCCCTTGTCCAAAGTCATAAATGATATTCTGACGTAGGCATTTAGTGAAATGACATACCGATTTATACGTTTGTCTCCCATTGTTGGAGTAACCGATTGTGGCCTTTCTACTGAATTAAAGTGGTTGTTGTTGCATGCAAGCAGGAGATGCACACTCTTCTTGGGCACCTGATCTCACTCCTTTGTAGGGATTTCACTTCTCTTCATATGGTAGATTTGTTTTATTTCTGTACCTTTGCCTTAGTTCTGATTTTATCCTGGTTTTGTATGCCCATGGTTAGATGGTTTTTCAATTAACATTTTTTACTTTCTAATAGGGATATGGATTTGTCCATATTTGTCATTACAGTCAATTCTTGAGGATAAATAGCATTTTTATTTTTTTCAAAAACAATTTGGTAGTAAGAATATGATCCAGGTACGTAGGAACAATGAAACATTTCAAATGATGATAGTTTCTTTGCTTTTGAAATATGTTTGGATAAGTTTTTTTCATACATATATAATAATAAAAATGCAACAACATGTGCACGATTAGTACCCATTGGGATCCCTACGACCCGCTTGTAGAGATTCGCACCAAGTCTTACGTAAATGTTGTCCAAGAGGAAGGGCAAAGCAATACACAGGTCACTTCATGTCCATTGTTTTTATGATTTGTATTCTGTAGTGGGGAAGAAACCAAATCTGAATCCCAATTCTAAATTCGAACTTCTCAGAAACGAATCCTTTTGAAACTTTTTTTTAGACGATATAAAAGATAAGCAGTATTGATTTTACAAAGTCATACGTGGGGAAATCCTATCTGAGAAATCCTATTGAACAGACTTTGTTTCAGATGATGCAAGGTACAGAAAAAGTAACGATGCAGAAATAAAGAAATGAAGGAATGAAGTCGAAATTATATCATCTTGTTTTCATTTCATTTGATAAAATGAATATGAAACTAATAAGTATGTGTATTTTTCATCCGATATTAATAAAACTTGTTTGTTTATAATTCTATTGTTAAGACTCTAGTATGTAAAATCACCCGACTAATTTCAATGATGCCCTCGACAAAAATATGCCATAAATATTCTAAAATGTGGAGATGTAACACCCTACATGTACATGTTGACCAACGGAGAACAAAATCTTCAACAGTAGTGTGTTACAATGCCCACCGTAAAACACTCACGCACAAGATGGCATAGCAATCTTACAACGAAAGACAAAGAAATTCTATATCAAGAGATCGAATCAGCCATACACAGCAAGAATGCCCATTTGGAGTTAAGAGTATCGTAGAATAGTGCTTTATTGCCCATAGTCAAGCAGTATCGTATATTTTACATAGGCTTTTACATTTCCATAAAATTGTTTAAGTGTTATATTGTATATATTTGTTCAAAATTTTATTGTATTCCTTTTTCTCGAATTCTAGATTTTCCCGACGAAACTGTGTATGTTGTTATGTGCAGTATTAGTTACACCAGGTTTAACTGTAAGTACATTTATTGACTTTAAGTCTTCCTCTTAATCATCGAAATTGCAGAAAATATAGCTTAATAAATCGTCTGAATAAAAAGGCTATCTTTCTCCACTTAGCATGTTTTACAGTTCGGTTTTTTCGGTGATATGATTCACATTATCATTAGTTAATGGCATTTGTACAACACATGTTAGGCCTTGTACACGATGTTTGCATATTTCTAGCTTTGAAAACATAACAATATATAAATTATAATAATAATATTTCAAGTCTAAATTCGACCTTCTCAGGAACGAATCATCGTAAAACTGTTTTTGGACGATAAAAACGATTAACGATTAACATTTCTACATATTCATACATATTGTGCCTCACATGAAATTCATAAGAAATGAGGATCATGTAAATTTCACATGAAAGTTCATGTAAAATTCATATAATTTCACATAAGATTCATGTGAAAAATATTTCACATGAATTTCACATGAATTTTTCCAAGTGACCTTCACAGGAAACTGATTTCAAATAACATCCATGTGAAAATCTTCACATAATTTCATGTGAAAAATTTAATGTAAATTTCCTGTTCGTGCTCATTTCACATAAATTTCATGTGAACTTTCATGTAAAGTTCATTTGAATTTCACATGAACTTCATATGAGGCATAATTGGCTGTGGAAATCCTTTCTGAGAAAATCCTATGGAACATTCTTCATTTCAAATTGTGCAAGATACAGACAACGTAACGATGGCAAAAACTTAAATTGTAAACAGCCATTCCGATTTCTTATAGAGATAATTGCAGTTTAAGAATGTATATAGTTACATGTATCAAGTAAAGCACACATGGTGTAAAACAACCTCTTAAAAATCTTACATGTATTACTTTATATAGCTGATTTTATAAATAACATGGTATATTGGGAAGATTCATAAATCATAAATCCTAAAATTAAAATCAATGCACGTCTCATATAAATTAAGAAGGACATGCAGAGCAAAAATGTAACATAGTCTTACATGTTCATAATACTTATAAACAGAATATAAACAAGTCTTGTATAAAAGATGTTTTTCCTCCAATAATAATAGACCAATGACCTTGAAGAAGGTCCACCAATCGTTGAAACAAGTTACAACGTGATGGGAGCTGCAGGGGAAACATCGGAGTCAATAGGAAGACAGCAACGCATTCTGGTAAGTCATACCTGTTAAATCCCCTTCAGAAAAGATTTGAAAATGTACATACATGTAATGAATGGTTCAGATTTATTTGTATGGTAAAAATCATAATTTCAACATCGGGCTACATCTTACTTCAAGAAAACAAGAAACAATTGTGTAACCAAGCGTTGAATTGAACTGTACAGTTCCTGTCGTGTTAAATACATTAGACTCGATATATTGTCAGACAATTTACGTAATACGGATAACCGTTCCGTTTGCGACTAAAGTTGCAGATTACCGTCCCTGGTTGTCATCAATTTCCCATGGATCTTATTTGTTTATTTGAATATTTTGTGTTTAGTGTTTTGATTTCGTATTTGGTGTTCCTTGTCCCATATGGCCTCAGTTTTGGTTGTCTTCTGTGTGATATCATTAGGGGTGTGCCGATGTTTTGCTGATCATGCTGCTGTGGGCTCAGCATCTTATTGAAGATGTCATCATTTTTTTACTGGGATCGTTTTCAGTTTTCTTGCGAGCCTTCGGCTTCATTTCTACTTGACCGGTTTGAGATTCATATCACTTGGTATGAAGTATTTTTTTAATGAAGTGAAGTAGACCCTTGTTCAAATTTACGTCATCTGAAGAAAACCTTCTGTATCCTCTGTATAAAGTTTCCAATAAGTTTTGAAAATTAATTTATTAACCTTTGGCATTAATATTTTCGTGAATCATCTAAATTTTCCATTTTTAAATGATAGAATCAGAATTTTGATTTGTATCTCTCTGATAATTTCATAAATCAATGAATTATTCATGTTAAAATATGCGTTTAATTTGATGAAAGGAGGGAGGAGATCTCCAACCAGACCCTGTTGAAGCACTAAGAACAAAATACCAAAACTCCCGACGCGAAAGCAAACGAAGAGACGAAAAAAAAAAAAGACATACGACATTTAATCGTCAAACACAAAAGCCTATACATACACATACGAGACCAATGGGCAACCGGTACCGACTTTGGACGGCCATTTGCCAACTTAGTAGCAAATGGTGTGGTTATCCTAGATTACATGCGCACAACTCTCTCAATTATCCGATTACCCAGATGTCTCGAAGAACGTACAATTATGGTGTAATACAACCTCCTGACTGTTAGATGATCACACACAAACAAGACCACAAAAGAGGGCGTACGTAATTCAGTCCGTGCTCTGCCGGCTGTAGCGCTCTCATGTATGTTATCACCCGAGGAGTGCGAATAACATTCAGAGAGGACAAGGTGGTTGGGTCCTGTCCTCTCTAAAGAGGTTTGGACAGGGCCCGTCATGGAGTCCCGTCGTCACAGCCAGTCAGAGTGCAAGTTTAAAGAATGCGCTGGTACATGACTAGATTGGTTAAGTACCAAGCCTGGTCTGGTGACATTTGGATCATATCCATGAAGTCCAATTTTATAAAATCAAATATCAAACAGAAAAAAATGAAAGATGAGAAAATTGTACTTTCTTTAAACAGACGTTTAATGTTATGGTAAAATTATTTGAGTCCATTGATATCATCACTTAAAATGGCTAACAAAATAATGCTCTGTCCTATGATCGCTTTGAATTCTGAACACATTTCTTTGACGTGTGTTGCATGCAATCAGAAGACAGACGATGACTCTCCCCGGACCTTGTCTCACTTCGGAATGTTATTTTTTCTGAGGTTCGCAACCATTCCAATGGAGATTCTAATGATTTTGTCTCGACTTCTCAACTTTGAGACTGAAAATCTGATAGGTACTTCTTTGATGATTATTTGCATTTTACTGTAATCCACGTTGCCACCATTTGTTGATGTTTTGGCGAATCAGTCTTCGCGGTATCAAACATAATTTTTTCCCTGTCATCTAAGTTCTTAGGAAGTTCATTATTATTCTCAGAGTAATTAGATGAGACATAACATGTATAAAATATACCCTCTGTTATTCTTTTTTGATTAATTAAATAATAATTCATATATGAATATATTGTAATACTTGATAATGCACGGTCTTATACGTACAAATTCAATGGTGATAGGAAGAAGAAGAAGCCGTTGATCTCGAGAAATATAGTAAGGACGAGGGCCATCTTCAGAAAAGAGAATACGTGGATGAAGCTCACGGGAAGAACGATGAATTTTCTCTAAGGTACGACTAAGCTTTTTCTGTTTTAAGATAAATGTAAAGTCAACGGATGGAAGACAAAAAAAAACCCACAGATGAAATTATTTAATGAACTAAATAGGAAACATATACTAGTATACTAGTATTCGAGTGAGGTAATGTTTTATCTTTAAAAAATAAGTCTTAGACTTTTGAAGGAATGAGAGCTTCTTTGATTAAAATTTTGACAGAAATTGGTAGACGTAGGAAACTTGATTGGAACGTAACAAAGCGTGAGATGTCCCAACAGAACATGGCAGGTCGTGGGTATATTATGTACAAACATCCATAACGTGCCAAGGGTTTAAACGTATTGCGCCGTCAGATATCGGAGATTGAGTAGCTGCAGTTCGTCGCGAATACCTTGATATAGACCATGAAAAAACATAACGAGGCCATAAAGAACTTGAATACCAATTTTCAAAAAGTCGTGTTTGCCGGGAACAATATACGCTATTACGGTTCCAGACAGGTAATATGGTATGATATACCCTGTCTGGAATTTATATGTCCCGAGCCGAAGGCGTGGGGAATATTATATGATAATTGCGTCTTTTGAATCTTACAGATCGTATGTAAGCAAGTGTATCGATGACATTAAGAAAGCAAGAAAGAGGAACATATCACCAGATGATCTGCCATGTGTGAGACAATTGTTCACCCAAAAGGTACATGTATTATCAATATCAACACTAGAGTTGCATATGATAAATATGTCAGGTTGACGTAATAGAATCAAAGATAGTGACGTTTTCAGGACATATACGTTTCTATACAGCCGCAGGTTACTTCGTAAATATTAAAAGATTCTCAGATAAAGGTTATAAAATGTAACAGTTGTATTGTATATTAAATTGTCGCTTAAAGCACATGACTTCATTTCAAATGTTTGCCTTAAAAATAGCCTTTATTTCAAAGTTTAACCTTTACAAAGTATCAGATTCTACTATCGCAGCAAAGCAGAACGCTGGAGAGAAGAGGTGTACTGATCAAAGAGGAGGTTAATGGCAAAATAAAGCATTGGCCCGGGAATAAGATACCGTATGTAATGAAAGGTAATGAACGAAAGCAAAATTAGTCTAGAAAATTCAGACTTTTTTAAAAAAAAAATCAACCTAAGATGTAATTTACAAAGTAGCAATAAATATGATATATTTACATTACTAGTAGATTCCACATGTTAAACGCCCATTAGGCAAGTAGAATTGAGTTGCTATTTTGAAGCCACGCTCAAGCTTTCGGTACGCTTTTTCGACATAGTAACTTTCATACTTTTTTGGCATATTATATTTAGATTTGAGAATCACTGACGAGGGTTAAGTACCTGAAACGTGCATGTCTGGTCCATGTTGCCAATTTATCTGTTCTTAAATGATGCTATTCAATTTGAAGACGTTTACATTTACATATAGGGAGAATTTGTCAACGCTAAAATACATTTGACGCTGTTACAGGCAAAATGTGCGATGTTCATGCAATTAGAAATAACTGATAATTAGAATAAATGTAAATATAAGTAATGACTGTCTTATTTTTGGTTTCATTGGTGTATAATTCTGGTTGGACACGTGCAATTTTTTCGAAAATCGCTTCGCTTCTAACGGGAAAAGATAAGCATCTTCTCACAATCTATTCAACGACAAAAATTACACGCACAAAACAGCTACTTTCTAGTCTCATATTGTGGTGATGATGCAAACTAAAGAATGTAACATGTAAACAGAAAAAACAGACCATACTAAAACAAAAACCAAATATGTATTTGAATAAAAAGATAACTAAACGTAGATGTCAGAGAGTAGCTTTCACACCTAATTTACTAAATACAAAATACCGTGACCCCTATTTTCCTTAAAAAAAAACTATTGACGCTAAAAAGGGAGAGCATCCTTGCAACATAAAAATGTCTGAAGACAATAGCCCCAGGGGCACAACGCTCACCTGATACCCATACACACTCTTAACTCACTATTATTGCATTATGATAGTGTCAGTGCCAGAATTTGAATTCTCAGTCTTTATTATATACACATAAACCATTTTTCAAAATTCAAAAAATTCAAAAATATAAAATTTAGGCATGAAATATATACCACAGCAATAAGGAACGTAAATATGTAAAATACATAGTGAAAGAGTGCAAAACGGAAAAAGAAATGAAAATGAAAAAAAAAACAGTTTGATTAAAAACGAATTTTAAGGTATTCAAATGATTTAAAAGGGCATAAAAGTTGACAAAATTGAAAAACACATGAAAAAGGAAGACAAAAATTGGGGTGCGGGGACTTGAACCCACAACCCTTGGGTCCATGTGCACAGTAGATATTTTAGAAGATTCATTTAAATTCTAAAAAAGAAAATTATAGCATGTAATGTATATGAAATCATATAGTAATTTGAATATGACAAACATGCGTTAAATGAGGGCACAAAACCATACATCTATAGAGTTAGTCAGTGAAACAGTTCACAAATGAGCTTGTCTGACAAAGTCCAAAAAGATGTCAAAAACGCGTCAAAATGTTCACTTCGGACTGGAACCAAAAACAAAACGCTTGTTAAGACATCCTTCTAGACCATCCAGATGCTTTCGGTTTGTTGATATGTGCTTCGGTTCTGATGAAGAAGTTTGTCAAAGAAGGGCATCCCCCTTGACCTACTTTTGTCTGTGGTGGCGCCACCTATCGACTGATCCGGACAGAAAACAACACTTGTAGGGGACCATGAGTACCTTATTCCTACCAAGTTTCATCAAAATCCCTTCAGTGGTTTTTGAGAAGAAGTCGAACGACGGACGGACGGAGAGACGGACGACGGAGGCCACGCTATGACAAAAGCTCTCTTGAGCCTCGCGCAGGTGAGCTGCAAAAGAATTATGTCCTACTCTGCTGCCGGAGTGCAGCGTTCTAGACAGAAAAATCTTAATGCGGTGCACCATACGAAGCAGGAAGATTTATCGCCTAACTTATTTCGTCATTTCGTTGGTGTATGACTGTGTTCGATTTTGGATGGTATCCGACGTAAACTCATTATGACGTAATACTATTTTATAAAACCGTCGGTTTTGTAGCGTATTTTCCCGGACTTTAACGTTGGTATCCATAGAATTTGATAACATCACACTAGGTTTTCGTCATATACCGTCTCGAACGCAAAGTAACTCTGTATAACGAAAATGCCGAATAGCTTTTCATGGACGAATTAAAAATATTTCCTAAGGAAATCAAGCTTAACAGGGATCAAGCATTTTTCGTATGTTAGATGGCAAACTTATTTTCACACACCTTCTTATAGTGAACAAAAGGAAATATCAGCACACAAAAGTATTCAGAATCAAAGCTAATTTCAACAATGAGAAATCATCAGAAAATGACTTAATTAAATGTTAGTCATTTTGACGAGAAAAGTAACTTTTTCTCATACAGGATTCACAGAGGATGAAGTCATTGACAGAATCCAGGCACACAAGCACATAGAGTATTGGTCTTGTATCCGATTTGTACAGAAAACAAACGAAGCTAATTGGATTAATCACGTTGAGTAAGTAAATTATTGCCAGCAGTCATGTCTGCTTGCATATTGTTCTCATTCAAGAATATCCTATTGACAATATGATCTGCTGAGAAAACATCAAGATATCAATCTGGTCAGAACACATTACATTAGCTTTCCACCCATCGGCTCATGGTACCATGGGTTTGATAACAATATTATGGAAAAGCTAGCAATTGTGTACTTGCACATCTTACATATTTTTAAACAATTGATATTCTTTCAATGTTTCATTCAACTCAAGTCTACATGGAAATAAATGCCTGCGTCTTCTGCCAACTTCGTGGGTTTTTTTTTTCGCGTATCAAAACAACGAGAAGTGGAGTATTATACCCTTAATGCATTGAGAGATTAGATGACAAGGCAATTGAAAGTCGTTTCAATGCATTTTCATCCAAGAGATGCGTTGAAAAGTTCTTGTACCGAATAACACGCTTTTGAGAAGGATCTCTTTGGTGTATTTTTTAAACAAAGTTTGTGTTTCTTGTGCCGATCAGTCAACAAATAGGATTATGATTTGCTGACGCATTTTTTTATATCTCCAAAACTGATGCTCATAACTTCACGAAACTTTAAAGGAAGCAAAGACTCAAGGGAATCTATTAGTTTTAATGATTTTGACTTCATGTCCATAAGCCAAATTATGAAATTGATTTTATGAGCATATGTGGTTCATGCTGCAAATGTACATGTTCTTAAATGATGCTATTAAATCTGAAGACGTTTAAGATTTAACGGAAAATCCGAAACATTACTTCGTAACGGTGTACATAATAGATACAATACGCTCTCTGATAAGGTATTAAGTGATCAAACTGTAATATTAGACATATATTGCATGGCAGTGAAGGGGATATGAAGATCAATTGTTGTTGTCGTCTGTATACGGTACCTCTATGCACTTGAATTCGTACCACCTCTAGTGTTATCGATTTCCAGTAATGATAATCGTGATGGGAAAAAGAGCTATGCAACCGAAGAGGGGGAAAGGACTCGATTCATATTCTCCCTGATCCCAGGAAAACTCGATGTTCTAGCCAAGCTCGGCACGTGTCCATGTAAAACCAAATAGATAACGGGTTCTATAGAATTATTCATATGAGGTGTTCCAATATCCTTTATATAATAATGACGTTGGCCCATTATTTTTATAATTGTATATTATCTATCAATTTAGCAATGGTGGTTGTCAGGCGAGTATCGGTTTGATTGATAATGGCAAGGAACAAAACGTTAGCTGCTGCGGAGGGGTATGTTAAAATCCAATACAAATGTATTTTCATAACTATTTTTGCTGTGAAAGTATTCTATGATAATAGAAACACTTACACAAAATGAATTAAACAATAGAGAAGTATAATTGTTTAAAATTGATACCATTGTATTCTGACAGTGTGTGAATAGACGAACTGAACACATGATATCAATGAAAATAATAAAGAGTTACGAGAGAATACTGACAATACAACGTTTCGATTAAAATGACAAAAACAAAATATGCACTCCTTTTCTTGTTATTGTCGAAATTAACGGAGATTAACATCTAAGCACTATCTCTCCGATGTTATTTTGAACATAGATTTTATTTGGATAAGCTACTGAATCGACCCTAAGTAAATTAATATTTTCGATTATGAAAAGTATTTTGGCTGGAAGCATCACTGATGAGGATTTTTGAATGTAAGAAACAAGCGTCTTGTTCAGAATAAATTGGTTTGATATTTTCTTGAAGAAAGTATAGATTTCTTTAAGTCGTCCTTTGACATTTGTACCACTTGGTAAGTGTCACTGCTGTTGGACCAGGAGTCCGCGAAAGCACATGTAGCCAAGCTCAATAAATTTCCGTTGCTTCTTTCTTCAACGCTTTAAAAAACATGATGTCGAACTTTCTTGAAATTTCTAAAACATGGGTCCTGTAGCATTATATGTATATCCCACCCATCCTGCTACGTCTTTCGGTACATTTCTGGTCATAAAAACTTTCACAATCTATGGCCATATTACATTGTTAGATTGAGGATCACTGGCGAGGTTTAAGTACTCGAAACGTGCATGTCTGGTCCGTCCATCTGTTTTTAAATGATGGTAATAGACGTGCGACTTTTGACATAGAGGTTGAACCCTTCCGTGTTGTTGTTATTGAACTACATTGGTATAAAAGAGGATAAGTGTGCGGACTGGTCCGTTTTAAAGATTTGGAGCAAATCTTACTGAATGTTACCTTGTAAAAATCACTATATCAAAAACTTTTTTTATCATTTTTTCTACATTTGTATCAAATTAAATCAGACAAATTTATAAGCCGATTATTACATAAATGCTACCTATTTATTAACTACATAAAGATGAGGTCTATGGAACACCATTATGTTTCAATAATAGATGTGTCTTATTGTTTTCAAAGTTTGCTCTTGGTAATCAAATAAAGTAAGTGAAGATATTATTATATTTCTTATAATAAGGAACCTTCGATAACCGGCATCAGTTACTGCATTATCGATATCGATCCCTATAAAATTACATCAGTATGGCGAAACAACAGAAAATTTAAAAGTATCATGTCCTATCTTTAGACAGAGCTACGCGCGATGACACAATTTTGTGAATGTACTTACGTGGCAGATTGCCGTCCTAAGTCGGCACCGGTTGCCAATTGATCTCGTTGGTTTACGTGTGGTCTTCTATGTTTCTTGTTTCTATGGTGTGTGTTGGTGTTCTTGTCCCTTTACGTCTCTTTTTTGTGGACATTTGCTCTGTCTCTTTGCACTGGGTGTTGTGAAGTTTTGATGTGGGTGCTGCAACCGAGTATTGTTGGATTGGGGGATAGCATCTATCTTCGAACATGCGCACATATACATTGAAGACTGAAGCTTTCAAAATAAGTGAGTTTTAAGTTCACCGGGTAGTGACAGATATAGAATCATTATTTTACGTTATGGTAACGTCACGAGTGATACGTGCGTAGCTACCCCCTTCCAATCTTATCCATATGAAATTGCTTCTACGTATACATGTTAAAACAAAACAAAATTATTTTTGGTGAATTTTTTCATGTTACATATATTAAACATAGTTTGTCGGAATTTGATATTTTTTTTCTATTGAGGTGATCATTTGCGTCAAAGTGTAAGGTGAAATCTAGATTTAGAGGTTTTAACAAATGCATTTGCAGGTACATAAAGCTATTGCATTATATTTTCAATTGTAAGCAAATTTGAAAAGTAAAGATGACCAAGTGTTGGAAACTATCTAAATACATAATTATAAGCATTGTATTACAGTTTCTTCTTAACATTTGGTTGTGCAGGTTGGTCATAGAAAAATGTATCATGCAGCACAAAGATTTTTTTTCTATGACCAACTGGAAAAAATCCTTATTCATTGTTATTGATATCAAACTTATATATTTTAGGAACAATGCGTTCACGAATTAATGCACGCTTTGGGACTACATCATGAACATATACATCCGGGTATCCTTGACGTCACCCGTATAAACTACGATACAATGGACAAAAGTAAGTAAACTATATACCTTGTCAAAAAATGACATTCGAACAAGACCCTTAAAAATCAATCACTGAAGACTTCGCTGCATACACCTTAAAAGTTGTTGTATTCTAGATACCTGGCTAACCGGCTGATGGCGTAATCTTAAAACATAGGAGATCTCCAGATATACTCGATGGCAGCAACCAAAACACCAAAAATGAAAACATAGAGGACATACAAAGCAAGAGACACAAAAAGACAAGGAACGATAAACACGACTTTGAAACACCAAGTACAAAAGAGACAAGGACTTAAACCCGAAATCATATACGACATCAAAACTCCAAACATAAAGGGCTACATATAAGCCTACAATACCAACAGGCAATCGGTGCCGACTTATTGTCCAGTTTACTTAATCCAGAGCACCCTGTTTTGGCGATTTATTCTGTCACCTATAGCATTTCCTATAAATTATAGTTTCCGAGAATTGACCTCCTTTAGTCGTAACTTACTCACCAAAGTTTTATCTGAAATCAAATCTGGGCTACAAAAATATTGTTCGACAGTATATTCTCGCAGTGGTATCAACCAGATGTGGATTTTAAAGAATTCGGAGGAACTTTTAGAACATCTGAAATCCACTCATTTTAGTAGAGTCCATTCGATCAAAGCCTTTGATTTTTCGACACTTTACACCTAGGCCTCGACTGATATTTTTCTATATGGAACTCAAAGCGCCACATAATGTTTAATACACTCGAATACCAAACAAGGAACGTCACTCCTGAATTCAGATAAATAAAGATAAACATGATATGTGTAAATGCTTTAACATGACTGCAATTAGATGTGTTTGATATCTTATTTCAGGTTCATGGGAGGCATGGACGCCTTTACTTGACAACCCACAGAATTATTACACAGATCCGTATGATTTAGGGACTATTCTTCATTACAAACCCTGGGTAAGAGGCTTTAGTTTACACAACTTGATGGAGTTCTTCGGTTCTCTACGGGAAACTTATAGAAACATATCCTATTATTTATGTTTCCGCAATGACGGAATGCGCATATGGTGCCCTTGATTTATTTGTAATTTTCAATATTAACAAAGATTGAAGTATTTTTTCACGTTAATGTTCATCTATGATATATATGCAAAATACAGCTGACATTATTAGTTATTTTCGGTAAGATATGACGTTTCTCAGTGCTTTGTTTTTTCCCATCTTATTATGTTAAAGAAACGGGAAGGATCTCCAGTACTCTTCCAGCGAGTAAAAACCCACAAGAGAATGACACATAAATGACATCAGAAAAAACTACAAATTGCAAAAAGACACAATAATATTCACTAGAACAGCATACAAAACAATCGTAATAGACGTACAGAATCATCAAACATTAATGACCACATATAAACGGCAGGAGACCAATGTGCACCCGGCGCCGACTTTGGACGACCATCTGCTATTAGCAAATGGTGCGGTTATCAGGATTACGTGCTCACAACCCTCCAACTTATCCGGATACACAGAGGTTCCCTGTGTATCCGGCTATTAATGGAATGATAAAGAACTAAAGCGATATACTAGCTAGGGCAAATTCCACAATAAGAAAACCCTATAATCGTTGCTATCTCCATTTCCCGTTTGTTCGACAGTAGTAGATTTATCATACCATAAGCGCATTTCTAAAAATGATTTAAGTCGATAAGTATAAAATTCTTACAAAAGAGTTAAAGAAGATCCTGACGATAATCTCAACAGCACTAACAATAGAGCACCAAATTGAGCATCGACGGACCCCTAGCATGCTAGAGATGGTTCAAGGTGTCCGGGAGGAGCAAGCATCCCCTGTTGGCTAGTCGCACCCGCCATCCATGTTCATGCACGAAAATAAAACAATATAAAAATACATGTAAATACAAAAATACATACAAATACATTTATTTGTTATAAAGGGCCATTATTCATTTCTTTATTCTTGAGGAAAAAGGGATTCCATTATCTATTTATGTAATTATCCTTTATAATATGTTCACCTTGACCTTTACCATTGATTATTACAGATGCAACTTACAGCAGTTAATATGTAATATCTAATGTAATATTTAGTTTTCATTACGTAAATCTCTAACTTTGATGTTCACACAGCATGCCACAAATTCCCATCACTGGTCCCTAACTGTCCTGGACCCAGATCAGCAATACCTATTGTATGATTCAGATCATCTACACTTCCTGGCATTTAAGACTCTCAGCAAAATGTTCAAATGTGGAGGTAGGTTTATGTTTGTTTATGGATATGTATTGGGAGAATCCTGACACGACCATAATGAGTTGATGACCGAGGATCAAGCTCGAATAAAAGGAAATGGATCTTAAACAAGACACAGACACAGAGGAGACTTACAAAGCAAGAGACAAGGGGCACCAAATGACATCAGAACACTAAACATAAAATGAGGTGATGACCGAGGATCAAGCTCGAATGAAAGGAAATGATCTCCAACAACACTTACATGTAGTTGCAGCAAACGCAGTAAAAAATAAAAAAAAAAAAACCCAGACACAGAGAAGACTTACAACCACGCCATCTGTTACTATCGTGGTTGATGGTCGTCCTAAGTCGGCATCGATTGCCCATGGGTCTCGTTTGTTTTATGTGTTGTCTTTTATGTTCGATGTTGGATGTCTTGTTAATTGTTCCTTGTCTCTTGCTGTATGTGTTATCACTTGGGGTGTTTTGGTGTGTTGCTGTTGCTGTGTTTGTCTTCTCTGTGTTTTCACTTGGGGTGTTTGGTGTGTTGCTGTTGGTGCTGCAACTTTCTTACAAAGCAAGAGACAAGGGACATCAAAACACTAAACAGCTAAACACTTGCACATAAACAAACGACATCAATAAACAAACATAGCCAACTAAGTAGCAAATGGTGTAGTTATCTGGATTACACGCGCATAACGAATGTAATGGAAAAGGTATATGAAAGCACAGTAATACACTTCGTAAATGAAAGGAGAGGATCTTCAGCAAAACGTCGCACATAAAGACTCGGTTGTAGAACCCCTTACATAAAACCGAAACACCCCTTCGACAAAACAAATGGATACAATGAGAACATTCTCATTACATCATAACAACCTGAAACTGAAATGATTTAATCCTGCACAAATATCAAAATGTTCAAATAGTCAGATTTCCTGAATAAAATTTTGTTAAACTATGGTCCACTCTCGTGAATGATACATAAGAATTCGAAAATATTCTATTCTCATACAATTAATCTGGACTTCACATTGAAAAAAAAACAAAGATAGATGTCCTAATGCAAATAAATCTTGATTTTGTTTCAGTTATTTTTTCCTAAAATAATAACACAATCCGTAATTATCAATTGTAATTTTAGAAGAGCACTGTCCTAACGTAAAGTGTAACTATGGAGGCTATCCGACAATGATCAATGATAGATGTACATGTAGATGTCCTGAAGGTCGGGATCCTGCTCGTTCATGTGATACAAGGTATATTGGAGGTAAGATTTACGCTTAGAAATAAGAACTTGTAGGAGAGCCTATGACAAAGGGTTATAGCATCAAGAGATCTGAAATGAAGAAAATAAATAGTTTACCAAGGTGATATTTTCAGAATAGTACGTAATTATAGCGGGCTTAAGTGCTAGAATTTTGAAGCGTCCCGAGGCGATTGTACCTACTTGATTCCGATCAAGCAAGGACCAATGAAGTTTTGTTAATGTAAATATCGACAATGGATGTTTTTCCATAAACTAAACATTACAAGAGTTACCTCCGTCAGCGGCCATATTGTATTGCAACCTAGCAAACTTTATTCAAAATTCAACCATTTTGTGTTGAACATTTTATAAATGTGGAGCTGAAAATTTATTTTGTTTTACTCTTGTAAATACTTAAAGTGTACTTATTCCAAAATTTAAATGTTCGATGTGAAAATATAGAAGATTGCTACGAACAATGGCCTTAAAATTGGTGAGGAATATGAAGAAATATCACTGTCTTGCCATACAATATTGCCGCGGAGGGGATATAACTCGTCAATTTTGGTCCTGTAACGTCATAGGAAAACCATCTATGCATGTATAAGGTCTACAAATATCGATAATGAATGACCATATGTCCATACACATTACAAAATCGATCATTCAGAATATAAGAAACAGAAGGCATGCACAAAAATCAGGATAAAACAGGAACCAAAGCAAACAAACAAAAACCTTCACCACATGAAAAAAAAAGAGAACTCCCAATATGGGAGTGAGAAGAGGTGACCAAGAAGAGTCAGCATCTCCTGCTTGTATGCAAATGAGTTACAGAAGATCCTGACGATAATCTCAACAACGCTCACAATAGAGCACTAAATTAAGCATCGACGGACCCCTAGCAAGCTAGAGGTGGGACCAGGTGCCCGGGAGGAGTAAGCACTGTCTAGCCGCACCCGCCGTCGATGTTAATGAAGCATGAAATGAAAATATATATAATTCATGCACTGTCTGACGTTATGTCTATATAGAGAGTGCAACACCCATATCCTAAATTCGGTATTAAGGCTGAAGCATTTTGTTGTATTCTTACTTATTTGTCCTTGAACTAAATTTTATTTTCCTTTCACTCATTACTGCAAAGGACCATACATAAAAACAAATCGATTTATTATAATACGGAAGTGTCCCAAGAAAATTTCAAAACAATTTTTCTGCACCAGACACGTGTTTCGAATATCAAATTCTCATCAGTGATACACTGGCATGCAAAAATTTGCTTTTAAATTTAAAATGTCCATAGCTGCATTCTGAAAGTATTGGATTTTTAACTCCGAGCATATTATTACAAGAGAACTCGGGTTTGGAATTAACTAGATTTCATGCCTATTTGTATTAATTCTTACTCATTCAGGAAGTATTTTTGCGAACTGAACATATAATTCTTGCTTGGTAGACGTTGTGTTTTGTATATTTGTAGTATTACTAGTAGTGATTTGTATATTAGCAAATGCTTCAGATCTATGATTTGATGATTGTCAAATATATACGTTGAACACATTCATCTTGTCACACAAAGTTGATGTTTCATGTAATTCTGATTTTATTCTATTTAGCGCAACACATTCCAAGTGCATGGCCTGCCGCTGCTGTAGCCGTTCTAGGTTCCTCCCATGGATCCACCTGTCCATCAGGTTTTCAGAAATCAGATATTTCGCTGGATGCTCCATTAAAAGGAACCTCAGATGAGTTCAGCGTATCGATCAATGGTGACAGCGGATCGGTAGACTTGACGTTTTGTGCTAAAGAACAAACTAGCGAGGCTGGAATGGCAAAGTGGGGAGCAGGAAAGTATTGTTTATTCCGTGTTGGGAATACATGTCCTGAAGGTAAAGCTATATTATATTTTCCTTCATATTATCTGCCGATCAGTCTGTATGACCTTTTGTCTTATGATCAATGTTAGAATTTGTACTGTATTGCATATTTGTGGTATCGAAAATAGTAACTTCATCAACCCGTAACCTAAAATGTCAATGGTTTCTGTTCCTGAAGCGATTGCTCTCTGAGATTTGCATGTTCTTTACTTCTTCTTTTTTTAACATTCCAATTTAGTCTTTGAGTTCGAAGTTATACATTTCTGTTTTTTATTCATTCAAGGATTTAAGCCGGGAAGCATGACATTCAATAGTAAAACAGTACCTTTGAGATCCGGATCACCCGTTCCTAGTTATACGGTTTCTGGTTCTGGAGTAAAGTTTCATTTTTGTTGCCGTAGAGATGCTTTACATCAAGATTCCTTAGAGTTGCCAAGGAGCTCTTCGTTCACATTGCTGCAGTTTAATGGTGATTGTCAACATGTAGTAGGTATGTAGCTTTAAAACATTTACAAATGTATGAAACAGAATAGTTTGATATTGCTACATGAGAATTTCTTGTTTGAAAAGGGGTAAACGTTTTAAACATATACAAAGTAAAAGTACACAATATGTCGAAACATGGAAGCATGCAAAGGAAGCACACACTACCCTAGCACAACAAGGGACACAAAGGTCAAAGAAGGTCAAACATGAATATCAAATACGACATTGACACAAACATTCGCACTCATCAAAAATGTAGAACGATACTATAGTTTACTAGTGCCCTCTTGGAACGGCCATATTTTATGAAAAATGAAAACAATGTCATCAAAGAATGCATTTCTTTTTTTTTTCGAAGACATGGTATCATTTAAGCAAGAGGTGACGTTAGATGTCACATCGACCTGGAGTAAGGAAGGTCTAGTTCCAGATCATTTTAAATATTGGGAAGTTGTTCTGCTGCGCCTTTGTTATTACGCCGCAGTGGAAAGAGGTATATATACTGTTACTACACTTACAATCTTAAAAAGTATTTACTTTTCTCTTGAGTTCTCAATGGAGAATTAAATGTTTATCAGTAATTTCATGTGGAAAAAGGGGAAGAAACAATCCAACAAATGTCACAAATATGTGTTTTATTTACATACTATAAAGTTGAAAAACAATCGTCGTATTTGCATTACAATATATATCCAATCAAAATGGGAAAAGATATAAACAAAGCCATATTATTAACTGAAAGTATACTATGTTAACAGGTAAGGGCAAGAATGTATTCCTGAGGGATTCTAATCCCATTAAAGTTGTACAATCGCCCTCTTACCCTTCATCGTACGATGATGGAGCCGTCTTCTATTACATCATAAAGGTAAGGCATTTATAGTTTGAAATCTCAACAAATGTCGTTTCATATGTCAAATGTCTCAAAGAGGGTAACTTGACATTCATCAACACATATTCATCTTCCTCACCTAGAAATTAGTTTGGCTTCAAAATAACGTATAATCAAGTAGTGATGGGTAATCGGTTCAGATTCATGATCAAAAATCGGTAAGAATCGGTTGGTGTATCTAAATTGACTTGGATTGAAGTAGAACATATTGTAACCGTATGTCAGTCGGAAATATGCAGTCCGTAGAATAGAATGTTTTTTCATGTTTTCTGTTTAATTTATCAGGGAAGTTTTGACCATTAGGCTGAATTTACTCTGATCTTGCCCCCCCCCCCCCATTCATTTTTCCGCTATCGATTATTCTACTATCAAATCGATTATCGATATCGGATGACTTCAACACGCCGCTAATGATAACGCTTATGATCGATTATCGACCATCACTATAATCAAGCGGTGATCATTTGACATTAGAAAATACGTACCCTTTGCACTGTATAGCAATATTTGTTTTGTACAGAGGGCTGCAATTTTCGTGTTTGGTCATATTTTTGTTCATTATAATAGTTAGAAGTTCAGTGCACAAGAAACGGAAGTTTGTAGGATAACCTCATTCATAGCAATTAGAATCCTCCTTTAAAGTAGATTATACATCTGGTTAATAGTCGGGAAAAATCATGCATTGATACCCCATATTTTCTTTTCAAATTATTGCGCATTAGGTAAAACTAATACACGTCTCAAATATTTTTGGGTTCAAAATGTTTCTACAATGTATCAAAAGACACGATGTATATCTAGACCAGACATTTCTGCTTCTATTGTGGCCAAAGAAGAATGCCTCTCTTAAGGAAAGGAGGGGATTATATAAGGGCATTCTATAGTTTTTAAGTTTTATTCGTCCGTATAACATTTTACTTTATGTCATGATCTTGAACTATTCAGACTAAGATTGTTTCATTTTTGGTTTTAGAAGGACACCATGAAGGCGTCATTGAAGCGTAATTTGAAACAGACTTGCACTCTGACTGACAGTGACGACTTGCCCTGTCCAAACCTCTTTAGAGAAGACAGGGCCCCGACCACCTGTCCTCTTTGAGTCTCCGTCCGACTCCCCGGGTGAAAACATACATGAGCTCGCTACAGCCGACAGAGCACCGACTGTATTACGTACGCCCTCTTTTAATGTCCATTAACATATAAATCGGTCGTTTGGGTCCATGTGTTTTGCAGTCTTGTTTCGTGTGGTCATCTAACAGTTACGGGGTTGTTTTAAACCACGAGATCTTCGAAATATTGGAACAGTGGGATGGTCGTGCACACGTAATCAAGAATAACCACACCATCTGCTACTTGCGAGGCAGATGGACGCACTAATTCGACACGGGTTACCCATCGGTCTCGTTGGTTAATGTATTATTTTTTGTGTTTCATGTTTCTATGGTGTGAGTTGGTGTTCCTTGTCCCTTCTGCGTCTCTTTCTGTAGATGTCTGTTCTGTGATTTTTGCATTGGTTTTTGTTTTTTAGTTTTGCAGTGGGTGCTGCAACCGAGTGTTGTTGGAGATTTCCTCCTTTCTCTTATCATTATTTTATCACATAGACAGACCATTATTATTATCTTCTCCCCCTTGAAAACAAATCCTTTTATCTTAAGAGTCCAGAAAATACAAAGATAAAACTAAGTTTTGACGATTTTAACGTGGAGCCTTCTGCTGATGGGACTCGGTGCATAGATTACATGGAAATATATCAGTATATCCCAGGGCAAGAGGGTGCAAAGTAAGTGGATACCTTAACTTTTTTAAACTGAATATGATAAAAGACATACAACCCTCTTATAAATGTTTATTCTATGGATGACTATGAAATACATCGTAAGTAATATGATAGAGTAGCTTTCACTACACTACAGCCAAGCATATACAACATTAAAGGAGGTCAACAACTTAGCACCCTCCCTCCAATGACAAATATGGATAATGACCATATCCCTGTATACAGCACAGAATCGATAATTCAGAAAATCAGAAACCGAAGGCATACAAAATCAGGATAGAACAGGAACCAAAGTAAACAAACAAAAACCTCCACCATATGAAAAGAAGCGAACTCCCGATATGGGAGTGTGACCAGGCGCCCGAGAAGAGTAAGCATTTCCTGCATGCATGCAACACCCGCCGCTTCAATTGTCAACTGTCACATCCGGTTACTTCCATTTCGGAATCTTTGGTTGGGTGGTTCAAATGGTCTATGACAGAATATCATCCACCATTCTGGAGAGTGGGACATCATACTGTTTGACGAGTTCCCAATATCGACCGTAGGACTTCCTCAGTGACGATGTTAGTCGATCACAAACATATCCCTGACTGAAAAGGTTTCATTTGGATATGCTATTGAAAAGACCGTTAACAGGAAATTTGGAGCCGCGCATCCTATGTAAAGTAAATGCAAAAATAAAAAATAAACCTGAGGGAGGTACTGACATTAATCTTGGCTGAAAAAAGCACTTTGGCTGAAAGCATCACTGATAAGTATTTTAATATCCCAAACACGTGTCTGGTGCATAATTAATTAGTTTGATTTTTTTTTTCTCCAAAAGTTATACAGTTTGGGTATTCCGTATCATTGTAACTCGCCTATCAAATTCAGTTATAAAATTATTGATAAAGACAACAATACGGAAGAAGATAAACATTATTTTTTATTTATCAATTCTCTTTTAGGTATTGTGGTAATACACTCGCAAAGACGTTTATATCTGAGACAAATCAACTGAATATGAAATTTGTAAATGCTCTTACCTTCAACAACGCCGAGACTTGGAAGTTCAAATTTACTGTGGAATTAATCACAGGTAAATGTTGATAGGATTCTTTGGGCATGTAAGTTTAACTAAAATCCTTATAATAGGCTTGTCCAATGCTGTAAAATTCACATCTATCAAAAAAAAGGCAGACGCAAATTCCCAAATAATGATTTGATAATGTACAAGGAATATGAAGGCACCACATGCTTGCATCACCAGTGCTAGAACCCTGCCAGAAATTTCGTACAATGAAAATGTTAAATCATATGTTCTTTTGTATGGTTTTTACTTGAAGTATCTCTTAACGTTGTGATAAATGAGAAAACGTTTCCTATGATATTTGCATTGAACGGCATTAAAACATTTCTATCGAGAAAGTGAGTAGCACGAATTCTCTTTCATTATGATCATTTCATTAAAAGAAGTTTGAAAAATCATTTAATTTTTCGGTATAATGAAATTTATTAACAGGTTTCAATGTGAGTGATTTTAAAAATAGCATTGACTTTTAATTAGCATGACTTCAAGCATTATTGGATATCTTTGACAAAGAGAGAGAAGAGAATTTTGTACTTTCTGATAAAAATATAAATATGATCATCAGATTGTTTTAATAACTAAACCCATCAGAATGTAAAGTAGAAACAGACTACACGGCAGAACAATCTGTTATGTATTTATATGTTGATGACTTCATTCTTCTTTTAGATTCCGACTACTGCTACATAGGAAAAGGAGAAAACTACAGAGGCGAGGTATCCGTAACACGTCACTTTGAGACATGTTTGCCATGGGCACTTGTCAAAGATAAATGCTTGAAACATCCATTCGACCAAATGTAAGTTTCTCTCTGGTGCCGACTAAAGAGCTACTCATATTTTACGGGAAAACTTGAAAATGGCCATGACAATATCAACAGATTAAGAATATTAAGATGCGTATTAAAAATAACCCCAAAAACACACAAAAAAGAACACAATGGCTCCTTTCCTCTTGAACAAAAATATATCAAATTGATTTGTGAATCGAATTTTCCTGATATTTATTAGATAAATCTATCCATGTCATTAGTTTTTTTTTCAGTAAAGCAATTAAATTGTTACAATATCTCTATCGTTTTGCATTGAATATCTAATGAAAAGTTCACCCTTCATGCTAAAATAATTATTTATTTTTTAGACATATTGAATGATAATATTTCAATATTATATGTAGACATCTCTGTCATTCATGTATATTTTCATATTTCGCAATTTCTATGGGACTAGTTTCTAAGTCCCTGTTGAGCTTGTGTTTTGATTTTCATTCACAATATAATTTTCAGCATAATGTATTATTTCCTCACAAATTTGTGTGCAGAAAATGCGATATTCTGTTTAACCTTATTTACAAAATACTCGAGGGAAACATCCTAGAATTATCCTTCTTAAGCATTTATTGCACATATCTCATTTGAACTAAATACTGAGGACATTGTCATCGCATGCAATATTTGAATCCGTCCACAGTAAGATTTAACTTAATAAGTATGAACTTCTTGATTACCGTTATCAATATTGAATTCGCTGCGTCTTAAAAAAAGAGAGGGGGTCTCCAGCACCAACAGCAAAACACCCGATGCAAAAACACAAAGACGAGCATACTATGAGACGACAAAGAGACATACGACATATAAACATCAGACACAAAGACTAAACATGAACCAAGTAGACGAATGGGCAACCGATCCCGACTTTGGACGGCCATTTGCCACACAAGAAGCAGACAGTGTTGTTATCCTGGATTACGTGCGCACAACCTTCTCACTTCTCCGATTACCCAGAAGTCTGGATGAACGCACAATTGTTGTGAAACCAACCTTCTCTCTGTTAGATGACCACACAAACAAGACCACAAAACACAGGGGCCCAAGCAACACAAATGCATGTGTAAGTGGATATAAAATGAGTACGTAATACAGTCCGTGCTCTGTCGGCTGTAGCGAGCTGTAGCGAGTCTGACTGACATTCAGAGAAGGCAGGTGATCGGGACCTTGTCTTCTCTAAAGAGGTTTGGACAGAATCCGTTATGGAGTCCCGTCGTCACAGTCAGTCAGAGTGCAAGTCTCAAGAATGCGCTGTTACAAGACTGTGGATTGTTCAAGTACCAAGCCTAGTGTCTATCTGGTGACATAAGGATCATATCCAAGGTGTACAAGGAGTTTCATTACTCTGACACATATTTGATGGTTATGCTGTCTACCTTTGATCATTCAAATTTTGTTTAACATATCACCATAAAAGACAGGTTGTGTAATACCCAAAATAATGTACTCTACTGTACGTGTATGGATCTGAATTTTAAAAGAAGTTGACTGTTATTTTTGTAAATATTTCCAGAAAGTCTTAACTAGTTTTTGAAAGTGGAAACCTTATCCCAGAAGGTTCTAAGTAATTTGTAAATTTCTACTGCGAAAATCCAAAATATTAGTACATGCTCTAGCGTACCGAATAAGCTGTGATATGTTAATGCCGTATGACCGGTAATCTTAAAATATCACCGTCAAGCCGGGGGAAATTTACTATGTTGAATCCAAAATCATCTCTTTTGCCATATACATATGAATCTATGAATCTTTCCGTTTACAGTTTTGATATTTAGGTCCAAAAATGGTGTTTCTGTGTTTGTAATGTTTGCCTTGTTAAGTGTTGATTCTTGTGGATAAATTTCATTCTTATATAAGTTCGCGAATATTGGTGAGGTGTCTGGGTCAATTTTTAGGCTTCCAACCTAAATACATGTATATCAAAAAACTGTGGCTATATTCACTGTTCTATTATCGACTGAAGCCAACTGATCGATGATATCTACATGGATCGTGACCCTTTCCGACAATCAGGCAATATAAATTAAATTTGAAGTCTATACTTTTACATGCATGTACATACCTATTTTACAATGAGAGAATGTCGCAAAAATAATACGCTTACGAATAAAAGTCCGTTCATAGCACATGGAGTTCCAAGCATTACCTATTAGAATTCAAATGTTTTACTTGGAAAAATTTGGAATTTCTGAAGTTGGAAATATCAGCCAGTTGGAGCCCCTGACAGCCATATTTAATGATTGATCGGCACGACAAAATATAAACTGGGTAGAGGACCATGAGTGCTTGTATCCTGTAAGGTTTCGTGAAATTCTATGCAGTGGTTGACGGTGATGTTCCTAGATTACCGTCATATGGTATCTACATTTCACAGCTCGTCCGGTATCCTAGAGTAGGTACTGTTGTTTTGGATTTTCATGGTAGAAATTTACAAATTATGAAGACACTTTTAGGTCAAGGTTTTCGCTTTCACAAATTAGTAAAGACTTTCTGGAAATTTTACAAAAAATATTGTCAACTTCTTTTGAAATTCGGATCCATACAAGCAACAGAGTATATTACTTTGGGTATTACACAACCTGAATTTTATGGTTACACAATTAACAAAATAAGAAGCATCAAAGGTAGACAACATAACCATTGAACATGCGTCAGAATCGCCAAACGCCTCTTATACCGAGGATATAATCTTATTAGACTTTTTTCACCGTGACGAACTTCGCACTATAATGTTAAACGTCTTTCAATTCAATAGCATCATTTAAAACCTGATAAATTTACAGCATGGACCAGACATGCAGACATGCAATGTCATACGTGGGTTGCCGAAAAAAGCGTGCCAGTTGTACAGGAAGTCCAATATACCATTCCATTGAGTATACTAATCAAAATGAAGATAACTCCGCTTATACGTTTATACGCGAACGGCAGCTACTCCACTTTTTCTTCAATGATCGAAGTGCGAAGTTCGTCAAAATGCAATAATGTCTACTGTCACCAGACGGACACTAGGCTTGATATTTCACCAATCTACAGTATTGTGCCGGCAGACTTGCACTCTGACTGACTGTGACGACGGGACTCAATGACGGGCCCTTTCCAAACCTATTTAGAGAAGACAGGGCCCCGATCACCTGTCCTGTCTGAATGTCAGTCGAACTCCTCAGGTGATAACATACATGCGTTCGTTACAGCCGGCAGAGCACGGACTGTATTACGTACGCCCTAATTATATCCATTTGCATATTCATCTGTGTTGCTTGGGCAACTACGTTTTACGGTCTTGTTTGTGTGGTCATCTAACTGTGAAGAAGTTGTTTTACATAATAATTGTACGTTCTTCGAGACCTCAATGTAATCGGAACAGTGGTAGGTTATGCGCATGTAATTCAGGATAACGACACCGCCTGCTACTTGTGTGGCGGATGGTCGTCGTAAGTCGGCATCGATTGCCCATTGGTCTCGTTGGCTTATGTGTAGAATTTATGCTTGATGTTTCTATGTGATTTGGCGTTTATTATACCATTCTCGTCTCATTCTCTGCGTGTCTCCTTTGTGTTTTTGCAGTGGGTGTTTTAATTTTTTAATTTTTTTTTTTGGTTTTGGTGTTGCTGTTGGTGCTGCAACCGAGTGTTGTTGGAGATACCCTCCTTTCTTGCAGATGAGAAATCAAAATTGCGTCAATCAATCAGAGGCCTCGGCGGTCATATTTGTTGACCTATTGACACGAAAAATACAAACTTGATATAAGACATTGAGTACTTGTATCTTGTACCGAGGTTTAGTGAAATTCTGTGAAATGGTTACAGAGGAGAAATCAAAATTGCATCATCTAATAAGAGCCCTCGGCCGTCATATTTGATGACCGATCAGCACAAAAACACAAACTTGGTAGAGGACCTTGAGTAATTACCGCTGAAAGATTACATGAAATTTTGTGCAGCGATTGTAGAGAAGTCGAAAATGCGCAAGGCAATCAGAAGTCATGGCGGCCATATTTGTTGACCGATCAGCACAGAAAAGAACAAACTTGCTAGAGTACCTCGAGTAGTTGCTTCCTGTAATGATTTGTAAAATTCTAGCAACCGTTCCAATGGAGCGGTTGCAGAAAAAAAATCGAAATGTGAAATATTTACTCCGGAGGACGACAGACGCCGGACGACGGACAGCGTACTTTGACAATAGCTCACTTGAGCTTTTTTTTTAACTCAAGTGAGCTAAGAAAAAACAAATAAGGTTCTATTGATATCATCGTTGGATTCTTATTTTTTCATTTGATTTGCTGTTAATTTTTGTAAACTATATATAAAAAGAACGTTATTCATTTAGGTAGATCCCTTTTTGATTATCTATTTCTGCTCAATGCATTACAGGTATTTTGATTCTGGTCTGGAGAGTAATTATTGCCGTAACCCAGGTCATGGCACCAGACCCTGGTGTTACACAGCTCTCGATGGCTGCAGACGGGATTACTGTGATGTCTGTAAATTAGGTAGATACGTGAAAATTGTGAAATGCATGAAAAATGGGGTTAAACACCCAATGCTTTCGATAAAAGTACATAACAGCTTCACATAATTTACGATTATTGAAATGTTATAATTTGCTGATTTTTTTTTTTTTTGGTCACCCAACCTTGCGTCTCAGAATAATTCTGTACCCTTTAAGTATTTGAATACGAATTTTTGTTGAAGTTTGTATCCTTTCAGTGACGTCAGTGAATAGAGATGAATGATTCTATATGTATATTTCTTAGAGTTTAGCAATACATGTACGACAAATATATTTATCTTTTTTTTTTCTTTTCAGAGAAGTGTTATGATATTGAAGCTAAGTGTACAGAAATTATACAGACAAACCCAGACTTCTGTACTTCTGATCCGGAATCAGCTAGAGTTTGTAGGAAATCATGTAATTATTGTGGTAGTACTGTACCTGTACCTAAAGGTAATTCTATCTAAACAAATCTCGTGCTTGGCATGTACATAAATAATGTCGAAGGGTTTCAACTCTTTACCTTCTTGAAGAAAATTCCAAACCAATTTACATGCACCAGACACGTGTTTCCAATATTAAATTCTCATCAGTGATGCTTTCAGCGGAGCCACCATAAATAATTTCAGTAGCGCCCCCTTAAAGTTTTTGAAGTTAGATTTTCACATTTACAGAGAGTGCAGGCTCCAAATTTCCTGTTGGGTCGATTCAGTAGCATATTCAAATAAAATCTATGTTCAAAATAACATTGGGGGGATGGTGCTAAGATGTTAAAGTTAGTTTCCGAAAAAGCAAAAAATATATTGATGTCACATTGATGAAAGGCCAAAACAAAGATTATTTTGGGTGAAAGAGCCTGAAAGAAGTAATTGATACACTTGACAGACATCGGGTCACGGGGAACGATTTTAACTGCTCCACACTGCAATGAGAAATAAGTGTCTATGACTTCCAGTTGACTGAAAAAAAATAGAGTTGTGATATTTTGTATTTCCAAAACCATTTCTTTAGAAAAAAAGGTTTAAGTATACCGATTTGTTACTTTCTTGAATAATATTTTAATCTAATTTTGATGCGCAAGGCACGTTTTTGGGATGGTATATCCTCAACAATACCACTTCACGCCAAGGTGAATTTTAGACACATCAAAATTATATTCTGAAGCACCCTTTAATTTTTTTAAATCTGATAGAAAGGAGGGGATCTGCAACGACACTAGGTTGCAACACCCGCAGCAAAACCCCAAAAACACCCAATACAAAATCACAAAACATACATCCACAGAAAGAGACACAAATGGGACAAGGAACACCAACTCACACCATAGAAACATTGAACATAGAATACCAAACATACCCAACGAGACCAATGGGCAACTGTTGCCGACTAAGGACGGCCTCTGCCATGTAAAAAAACAGACGGTGTGATTATCCTGGATTACTTGCGCACAACCCTCCCTTTATTCCGATTTCCCAGAGGTATCGAAAAACGCACAATTATTATGTAAAACAACCTCCTCACTGTTAGATTGCCAAACACAAACAAAACCGCAAAACGCATGGGCCCAAGCAACACAGATGAATATGTAAATGGATATAAAAAGAGAGCGTACGTAATACAATCCGTGCTCTGATGTACCTATTTTGTAAAAAGTGCCCTCATAATAATCAAAAGAAAATAAATGACTAAAGGGCATTGAATTTCGAGAAATACATTGATGTTATAATGAATATCAATGGCTTGTCTATTTTAGTGACAGAGCACCAGTGTGGTGCTCCACCTTCATTCCCAGATGCGACAGCGAATTCTCAGAGTAATTCGTTTGAGGTTGGAGAAACAGTAAAGTTTAATTGTAATCACGGACTCGGTTCAAAGTCCAGAGTCTGTACGATTTACGGATGGACTGGAGGAAACTATGTATGTGGGCGTAAGTAACCAAATCTTTCATTGTGTCTACTTAATTAATACTTTGATCGCTCTGAACTGAATTGAATAAAACAGAATTTTGTCACATAAAAAGAAAATAAGACAAACAGACAGAGACAATTCGTAAGTTCCACAGAAACTTGAAGGACAAAATATCTAACGTACCATTTCCATTGCAAGTGCGGAAGGCAATTTAGACTGCATTGGATTGCGTAGGGATGACCAAAAAGGAAGCATATCCATAGCCTGTCTGTAGTGCTACCTACAGTTTTGCTGATGGCTGTTTTTTGTTAATCATGAACATCGACGGCGGGTGCGGCGAGCCATACAGGGGATGATCACTCCTCCCGGGCACATGGTCTCATCTCCAGTTAGCTAGGAGTCCGTGGATGCTCAATTTGGTCATTATTCATGCTATTGTATGAGCTGTTGAGATAGATTGTCGTCAGGATCTTCGTTTTCTCATTTGTGTCACATTTCTGTCCTTTGCTGTATGACGTGTTTTAAATGTTTCCACCCTGACATGGTCGCCATAGCACTTTCTGTATAGATTTAAGCTTAGAAAGTGCATGTTTAGTAGATATTGTTTTCATTTTCGTGCGTGATCATCGACGGTGAGTGCAGCTAGCCGAACAGGGAAATGTTTACACCATTCGGGCTCCTGGTCCCACCCCAAGCTTCCATGCTCAATTTAATGCTGTTTGTGAGTGATGTTGAATATGTCTTCAGGATCTTCATCATCTTATCTATTGAAAAAGCGAATTTCCGTCCCATTTGTACTGAGTGCTCTTCGTATGGTGGTTTCAAATTTTTCACCAAATATTGTACATCGAGTTATCTTCTTTCCTTTACATATGAATAATGGGAAAATATCATAATCATTTATTATTTTAATACACAGAATGCCCTACTGACTGGGTTCCACACGGTGATTTCTGCTACAAATTCGTAAAGAAGAATGTTAAATTAGATCAAGCTATCCAACATTGTGTTAATGAAAGTGCCATTTTGGTATCAATAACGAACCAAGAGGAGCAAAACTTCGTACAGAAACTGAGGTAAGTGTTTAATAGAATATTTGAAAAACAAAATACCGAAAAAAAACCATGTTACATGAGCTTCATGCTAAATAGCTCCCTACCGGCAATGTCGAAAGGGACTGTTAGTTTCATCTCGGTATGTTCGTATGTCCGTCTTTCTGTCCTTCCGTCCATCTGTCCAGTTTTCAGTTTTACATACTTTTTTTTGCAACACATACATTTAATACAGATAATTTATTGAAATTTGATACACAGCATGGTCTTGGATAGTTACAGAGCAAGTCCAATTTTCGTCACGCTTGACCAATTTTTCGAGGAGTTGTGCCCTCGCTGATTTGAAAATTTTCGTTAGTTTTCCTGACTTCTTTCTGCGACAAATAGAGATAATCGAGATGTTGAAACTTGATACAACTTGATGCATCTTGATACACAGCTCAGTCTTGGGTAGTTACAGAGCAAATTTGACTTTTGTCGAGCTTGACTTATTTTCCGAGAAGTTAAGTCCCTGGATGACTTGAACAATTCATGACTTACAAAGTTAAGTTTTCCATACTTTTGTTCTGCAACAAATATGTCAATCAGGTGATATTTCATTCCTTTGTCTTGGATAATTACAGAGTACGTTTAACTTTGGGTCACGCATGACCTTTTTCGAAGTTTCATGCCTGTTGATGCCAAAACGAATACTCGGTTTTCCGACTTCTTTCTGCAACACATTGAGTTTGATAAATTAAGCGTGCCTTTGGACAATTACAGAGCAGTTCGACTTACGGAGAAGGTAATTTACGTCACGTTAAAATAAACATAGGAATCTCCCCATCTAAAGCCATTTTATTTGACGGCAAGCGTACTATTGGTCGTACAGACATGTAACATACACGTACAGACATATAACTTACTTGGAGATCCCCTCCCTTCTTACACCATAATAGATAGATCTATCCACTAACATATGATTTTTATGGACAAAAAGTCGATAAAAGATATAAAAACTCAGTTTTCTTATTTCTGAAGTGAGCTGCACGGACATTATGTTTAAATTATTGTTTAATTGAAGAGTAGAGGACTGGCAAGAAAAAAATATGCCGGTAGGGAACTTATATCGCTCATCGATCATGATTTTATTATAAAACATGCACTTTTCAATAGTTTCTTTTCTATCATACTGTATTGTTAAATATAGTTTCCTAAAATAAGGGTTACATGCCATCAAATTGTAAATAAATACTTTGTAAGATAGGTAATAACGTTTAAAAAAAATCCACTACTGGTGCCTCGATTAATATATTTTTCTCTTTTTTATATGAATTGATATTTTTGTGATAAAGTCATTAGTCTAGAAGAACAGTTTGGTGAGAGAAACCAACACTCATTTAATAAAGGGGGGATCGGTTGCTGCACCCCAAGCAAACCCCAAAAACACCCGATGCTAAAAAACATAGAAAAGACACGCACAGACAGAAACGTAAAGGGGTTATTCGGATTACGTGCGCACAACCCTCCTACTTTTCCGATTATACAGTGGTCTCCAAGAACGAACAATAGAGATGTAAAATAATCTCCTCATTTTCAATATTCATTAAATGTGATGTCTAATTTCAATCTAATTACAGAGGTGCACCGTACAGCTTTTGGATTGGTATTACCCCTTGCGTCAATTATGAATGTTCTGCAGCATTAGATGGTGAGCAACGTACTTGGCTAGACCACACACCATTCCAGTGGACAAATTTCGATCGTAAGAAAATATTTCAGTCATTGCTTTCCTATTTGATCAATCAATAACTATGAATTACAGCCAAATACCACTATGTATGAAAAGACGACATCATTACTCGTCTATATCTAAATATTAGAGCTGTCCATATGTACATAAAGCTATGGTTGATATGTGAATCAATCTTCCTATTTCTGTCATTGTCAGTATTTGTCATTTTTACCACTGTCTATGTGTCACAGCTGTTGGACGATTTGTCCCCGAGTGCACTTGTTGGGCATGGATAACGACGGGTGCTGCATGCAAGCAGGAGATGCTGTCACTACCTAGGCACCTGGTCTTACTCCCATGATGGAAGTTCGCTTCTTTTCATGTGGTGGAGATTTTTGTTTCTTAGCTTTGGTTCCTTTAAATCCTGATTTTGTATGTTTTCGGTTTTTGATTTTGCATTTTGCACTAGAATGTTGTCATTGTCCATATTTGTCATTTGAAGCGCTTACAAACAGAACTGAATTATCTAATCATTTTACGTCTATTGTTATTCATTTTGTACTTTTAAGCCTATTTGAACATTCAATGTCTCATCAGTGATGCTCAAGAGGAGAAAAGGAGGCAAACTTTGTAATAAGCGATTAAGATGAGCAATATTCCAAGTTTGATAAACTTCCTTGTGATATTTCACGATATTATACTTTTATTTTTCAGCTACTTGGAACAAAAATTTTAAGCAGTTTTTAATGACGAATTCCGGGATGTGGGGATCCTATTGGGACCCCACTAAAGTTCTGCCGTATATGTGTAAAATGCCTTTACCAACACGTGAGTAAAAGTAAATAAACGTGTTCGAAACTGCTAAAGGGGAGCATACACAAAGTACATTTATTTAAGGGTTTACTAAACACAAAGTTAGCGTGTCAGGAATATCTCGATTATTACAAAAACTGTAGAATTATTCGGCAAAACATCTCCAATAACGAAATAACTGATACAAAAATATTTGGCTTTCATTAAAATTATAGTTTGTACTGTACTATTTTGTGAGTACAGGCATCAATCGAGTTGCTGATTTTCAAAAAAATAGAACAGACGGTAAAAGTCATTAAACAATATAATTTATGCATATATACCTTCTTTGATTCCTTCCCGAGGGCAAGCTAGCATTCAATTTGGGATACTGATTTGCAAATCTATATTTTCCCTATTCAAATAAACCTACCCCTCTCTCACACCTACACTTGATTATCGAACACTCTACCCATTGTGTATTATAATGAAAAGTAATCGCTGTGCATGCTTTGTTCAGGTATCTACACAGGTGTATACAAAATGTATATACATATTGTAGGGTTACACATTTTGGAGTTGGACTACACTTTGTAGAAATATTTTCAAACAATTTGAAAAGTAGCTTGCCCTCGGGAAGAAATTAGAGAAGGTATCTATTCACAAATTATATTGTTTTACGACGTTTAAAGCGAGTTTAATTTTTTGAAAAATTGACAACTTTTTTAACACTGTGCTAACGAAATATCAACGTACAAGCTAAAATTTTAATGAGAAACATTTAGTTACATGAAGATTCACTCACAAATGTGGCTGATTTGCTAAATTATTTCATACTTTTGTGATAATCGAGATTTTCTTTTTGCGTCGATTTTGTGTTTAGTAAACCCTTAAACATTAAATCGGTATGTTTGATAAATATTGCGCTTCTTTCGGGAGAGGTAACAAGATAATATGAACAACATATGTTAAAGCTTACGCATTCTCTTTTGATATATATGTTTTTCGAAATTTAAGAACCACAGAGCTGCATGGACAATATCCCTTCTTGCAAAGAGTTGTTGACATGGAGCCCCACGGCATGTTTTACAAATCCGGACTTCAGGAGATACCAGTGTGCAAGATCATGTGGATTCTGTAAAGATACCGATGACAGTATGTTCTCTTTAATTAATTTGTTTTCTTAGAATGATATGGACATAATGGAAGTGTTCAAACTCTTTACATTCTTGAAGAAAATTTCAAACCAATTTTAATGCACCAGACTCGGATTTCGGATGGTAAAAACACATCAGTGATGCTTGAAGACAAAGTGATTTTCAGACAGAGCCAAAATTAATTTCAGTAGTGTTCTCTGGTTTGATTTTTTTAATTTAAAGCAGTATGTGCATTAACCCCTACAATTGATTTTAATAAACGAATCTTTCAGTATCCCTTTTCGCAATGTTGAATGTTTGTGAAAATACGGCATCATAATATTGAGCCCTCGTATTGTGACAACATTTGACCTGCATGACATAAAATGCAAGAAGATCGTCGTATTTTAAACACAAATATTCCAAATTCATCTAAGCTTCATACCTCGCCCGCAATATTTTTTTGTGCAAATCATGCCGATCAGAAATCCATTGGTTAGTACAAAAACTGCCATGGATAAAGCCTGGAGCTCTTTCGCAATGTTGTATCGAAATTTCGCTCATTTATTGATATATTGAATGATTTCTACGATTTTTATACGTTAGAGCGTCGTAGTATTCAGTATAAGACTGAAACCAAAACAGGTTTTCCGAATTTGGATTCACCATACATTTGACATTAAATAAACAAGAAAATTATGGATATATGAAAAACTTTGAAAATAGGGCCGAAATGGCATGTTACCGCACCTACACCTTTCTGCAATTACCGTGCTCAGAGCGCGCTGCTCCAAATTTCTGTAGAGTCGATTCAGTAGCAAAGTGATCAAAATAGAATTGAAGGGACGGTGATCAGATATTATAATATTACTTTCTTGAAGAAACAGAACAACATTAATGCACCACACTCGTTTTTCAGATAGTAAATCCTCATCAGTGATGCTTCATTCCATATGTTTAACGTCTTCAGATTCTATAGCATCATTTAAGAACGGGGAGGTCTTTCTTTCTAGCTCATTGTTACGTTAAACTTTCAGGAGGCTATTGGTCTTCTCTAAAAGAAAGGAGGGGATCTCCAACAAAACCTAAAGAAATGCTAACAACACCTAACAACACCTAAAAAATGCTAACAGACTAAGTGTGACACTGCAACATCATGACGGTCCGTTTTCAATCCTTGTTAGAAGAAACAGGGCCATGTACATCTTTCCTCTCTGATGATTGCATATATGAGCTCGTCCAAGCCCGCCGACAATGGACAGAATTAAATACGCACTACTGCCTTTGATATCAATTCATATGGCGATTTATTTATTAATTTTTGCCCTGAAGGTTTTGTTTTGTCGATATCCTGTCTTATCCTACAGTGAGGAGGTTATAATGAGTTAAAGAAGATCCTGACGATAATCCCAACAGCACTCACAATAGAGCGCAAAATTAAACATCGACGGACCCCTAGCAAGCTAGAGGTGGGACCAAGTGCCCGGGAGGAGTAAGCATCCCCTGTTGGCTAGCCGCACCCGCCGTCGATGTGTATGAAGCATGGAAATGTAAAAACTTCATGCACTGTCTGACGTTATGTCTATATAGAAAGTGCTATGGCGACAATGTCAGGGGAGTATATTCAAAACACTTACTGTCAAACCCCTCACGGGGAACGTTTTTACGAGCTCCATACGGCAAAGGGCATAAGTATGACACATAAAATGTATTTCATAAATCGATTATTTAATGGAATATTAAATGTAATATAATTCTATTATTGATCTGTTTTCAGCAGCTATAGGTTTGTACTTAGACTGCTGTTATGTTGCGATTTATCATATTTTGCATTTTGCTGAAAAAATATTTTATATGGTGCATCTTTAGTTATTCTTTGCTTTTTCTGACGGCAAATGCTTAAATATTGATTTAGAAATTCCAGCATTTTATTTAATAGAGTCAGGTTTTCTTTCTTGCTTACCCACCAAATTTAGCATATTTAAACGTTAATTTTGAGCCATAGAAACAGTACTAAACTTTGTGTTTACTATACCAGTTTCTCTCTTGTACAAAACTTACGATTGTTGACACCAACTGTTTGATTCTTCATGAAAAAAGGAATTTTACAAAATACTTATAGTCCGAGACTAAATCCAAACAATCAAATACGGCAAGAATATATGTAAATTATATCAACATATACCTAAAGACGTAGCAAGATGGCTTCGATATAATGCTACAAGGCCTAGGTTTTAGAAATTCGACATTTTGTAAACGGAAATATGCGTTTGAAGAAACGACAAAAAGAAATTGATCGAACTTGGCTACTTGTGCCCTGCGGAATCCTGATCCACAAGCAGTGACACTTACAGTGTGGTACACATGTTAATCGTCTAATTGATACAAATAGATACTTATGCTTGCTTCCTACATGTAGATGATACGAATAAAACGTATTTAAACTTATTGCAGGTCTTGCTTGCATAACAAATCTGAAGAGTTTCATTGCCTTACTAAAACATGTAAAAACACCTTTGCTGCTAGAAATAAGATAAATGTATATGAATATTTGGCAATGCATTTATCCATTTCATAAATTTGCAGCTTTCAAGTAATAGAATTAAGCTATTTATTGCCTCTTAATAGCAATTCTCTGTAAGGACCAAAATAATTTCAATAGCACGTGGAAATAGCATGTCTCCAATTTTGGAGATTTTTGGTATGGAAGGTGTATATGATGTATTGAGACAAAAATAAACTTCCTTTTTACAAATTAAGTTTTCGTTGCCATGGAAATCATGTTTGAAATTTTACGCATCAGTAGAATACTTGTAAAATGCCATTTTCACAAGGCTCGTGTCCATGGTAACAGCTATTATAGTCAACTGAAATTTCCTTAATTTTTCTCTTTATACCTTTCATTATATAAATACTTCACAAGAAGTATGCTTCCGCCCGCTAATCTTTTTGTCAGTATGCCCAAAATGTAGGCAAAAACCTGTTTTGAAGAGGCCCTTTTTAAGACCGAAAAAGCTCCTAATTTAACATGATTTTGCTCAATTTTAAGGGAAAATAAACTGAAATGTCAGGCTTACTTGATTTCTACTGCCAATTAAATTTTAAGTTTAATCCTTGATCTTTAAGAAATGGTTAAAATTTGAGTGGGACCTCTTCACAATTTTATTCAAAAGGGTATAAAAAATGGTTACCATGGTGACATTCTGTTCAGTGCTATTACACATAGAGTCATTTACTAGTAAATTTTTAGCTGTCCGTTATATATTTTTAAGCAATTTTTTATTAGTGCATATAAAAGAGCATTATTGATTAAAAAATCACCTTAAAAGTTTTCAAGGTCACAGGACCCAATGTCAAGGTCATCTTGAATGCAATTCACAAAATTTGGCACAATTCGTTGATTTTTAGAAGATATGAGAGGCAGTTACTCATATACCATGTGGTATTGGGTAAAACAAACACCTACATAGTGATTTTGGATATATCCCCTACTTACTTAAGTTGCAAAAATCTCAAAATCAATGATATCCTTGATTTGTAGCTATTATTTCTTGCATACATTTACAAAAATGTGAGATTATCATGATTTTTGTCTGGGGCTTATTTTTTTAGGAGAAATGTTCTGAACTAAAAATTGTAATGTTTTATCACCTACGGGTCCTTATTTTAGAAAAAAGTATTTTTGATACAAATATATGACAGTCAAGCCTAAAATAAGTAACAAAAAATAACAACTAAAATGCAAATTTTATTGAAATTGGAACCTATATTTTGAATTTACCTTGAACTTAAAGTCAATGACCTTGACAAATTTTGGAAGTGCTCAAATAAAGAATAATGTCTTCTGTTGTCCCTACATAAAGCTTAAGCAACATAAGTTATTTAAACCGTGATAACAGTCAATTTGAAAAGATATAGTCATCATATGTCAAATGAAAAGTTGCCATGGCAACCATTTTTGACCTCAAAATGTAGGAAAACAAAAAAAGGTCCCACTTATTTTTTTCATTGATTATATTTGCCACATTAAATCTATTTTGTTCTGACAACAGTGATGGTGTTATCAGCCTGACATGTTGTGTTATTTTTGCTTAAAAATGGTAAAAATTGGACAAAAATAGGCATTAATTTTAACCTTATTTTATGGCAATTTTTGACTGATTTTGATTTGATAGGATTTGGTTAATTGAAAGAAATTTCAAACAATGGTTATTTTTTTTAAAAATAGAGGTTTTAAAGATTATAAGTTGTCAATACCAATTAACTCTTACAATGGTTTCCATGGCAACATAATAACCAAAAATGACTTATTTTACCATTTTTGTAGTGCTATAAATAGACATACCTCGTTTCCATGGCAACCAGAATATTTATTTTCAAAAAATTGTTATTTTTGTATTCAGGGCATTATACATACCATTTATGGAGAAAATCATAAAAATCCGTGACATGCTGTTTCCAAAATATTTTGATCCTTACAGAGAATTGATATTAATTCATAAACGCATATGTATTAAGCGATAAGGTATTGATTAGAAAGGAAGGGGTCTCCAACTGCACTCGGACAAAATATGGAAAAATCATCCATCAAGAATGGCCGTCCTCTATAACATCATACAACAAGGTGAAAATTAAAGAAAAACATCAAACTGAGCGAAACGGTGTATTACCACGCATGCATATTTGAATTTCGAAAGTTTAAATATTAGCAGGTGCCGAGAAAATGTGATCATCTGAACATCACAATTACCACCTCGGCGAGGTATAGCACACCTTTTTAATCGACTTAATATAACCAAACAATTAATGAGTGTCTCTACTCGTATCTCAACAAAGGAGGGGATCTCCAAGAAGACTTGGTTACAAAGAAGCACAAAATAGATAAACACTAGAAGCTTAAAAAAGGGAAATTAATCACTAGAAAAGGGGATGACCTCCAGTATGACCACCCTGCATTCACCCAGCGAAACAAACCAACAGGAACGTGACACATAAATGACATCATACAAACTCCAAATCGCAAAAAAGACACAACAATATTCACTAGAACATCATGCAAAACAATCGTAACAGACTAGATACGGCATCCATAAATCAAAAGGAAATTATGATGTTAGCGTTTCCAAATCCTGCTACATGTCATCTATTGATTTTAATTATGTTGTCTTTAGTTAGTTACTATTATTCATTTCTACAACATATTCCATAAATGATGCTCGTAGCATTTTCAAATTCACGTAATATGTAGAATTTGAAACAATAATACTTAAACGTGTTTTTACCAATGATTCTAAAAAAAATGCGTGAAAAAGTGCTATCGTTAACTAATAATAGAATCTACTGCGTCTCTATCTTTATTTTCGTTTCTAATTTAGTACAATTCCAAGATTAGATTTCTATATCAGGAGATAGTAGCATTCAATAATATTCATTCCTACACTTGACAACCACTAAACAGGATCAGGACAGAATAATATTCGTTTATGTTCAGTATTTTCGTTTTGAAATTTGAAAGATGAATCGGCATCCTGACTTGCATTTTGTTTGTAAAACCGTTATATATGCTGACCTTTTCATGATATTTCAGGTCTAGTGGAAATTATACTTACACGTTTTTCTTTAACACCATGATTAAGTGGAATATAATTGGAATTTAAGCAAATAAAATTATTCTTTGCCGAAGAAAAATAATTATATATCTTTTATCGTTTTATAGAGAATAGATGTTATCAGGGACAACCACGCCCCGTTAATGCAGAAAGAGTTATTCATAATACAGCAGAAGGAACAAAGCGGGAGAGAGTCGGTAGTTATTACCAGTACAAATGTAACGACGGTTATGAATTGTACTCAGGCGACCTATATAGAGCATGTCTAAATGATGGAAAACTAACCGGAGAAGCCCCTATCTGCAAAGGTAACTATTTTACATGTTAAAGTCGCTGTTTGGAATTTCAGCAGACATCCTGGACACTAAGACGGAGATTGGGATGAACTTTGGGTCCTTCCTGCTTGGAAACTATACTTGCATTAGATACAGATAAACATTAAAGAAGTACCTATCGGTTATTCAGTCTCAAAGGCAAGACAAAATCATTAGAATTCCCATAGCAACGGTTGTGAACATCTGAATGAGACAAAGAAGATGAATGAATAATATTCCGAAGCGAGATAATGTGCCCGGGGAGAGTCAGCGTAACATGTGTCATGAGATATATGGAAATAATTTGCATTGTCGAAGGATTCCAACTCTATACCTTCTTGAGGAAAATTCAAAACCAATTTCCATGCACCAGACACGTGTTTCGAATATTAAATTCTCATCAGTGATGCTTCTAGCGGAGCCACCAAAAATCATTTCAGTAACGCTCTCTTTAATTTTTTGAATTTAGAGTTGTGCATTTACATTACAGAGAATACGCGGCTCCAAATTTCCTGTAGGGTTGATTCAGTAGCATATCCAAATAAAATCTATGTTCAAAATAGCATTAGAGGGATGATGCTAAGATGTTAAACTCCTTTAATTTCGATTATATTTATCGGTGAAATAGCTAGTTTCCGAAATAGCAAAAAAAAAATATATATGCTGTCACAGTGATATAAGGCCAACACAAAGCTTCTTTCAGGTGACAGAGCTGGCAAGACGCGTTTTAACAGTGCCACTTACAATACATTCTACAGTGGTGATCGCGGGAGATTACACACTTTTACCGAAGTTTCCGAGGCTTAACCTAAGTTTCCGAATTTCGGAAAAATCCTACCTAAGTTTCCGAATCCTAACTTTACGAAAATTACCGCTTTGACCGAAGTTTCCGAATTATTAAAATTCGGTAGGAAATTTAGGGTAAACCGTGAAAGTTAGGTATTTTAGTTAGGTTTTTTAGGAAAAAGTGTAATATTTCGGGTTTTTCGAGGTAATGGTAGTTTTAAGATTGATTTCAACAAAACGAAATTTCCATTATGTTCACAAAAGGAATGCAACATGTGTTCGGGAATTCTGGGGTGTAATTGAAAGGGGGGGGGGGGGGTATATCCCTTGAAAATTTCCAAACATAGTCATATACTTTTTTATTGGCAATTTGCAATACTAGGGCTCACGCTGTTATAACTCTTCCCCTCCCCTGATTGTCTAGAGTCGCACATACATCATGATGTATACAAGTCAAATTTGGTATTGAATAAATCACAGGGGGCCGTAGCCAGATTATTTTTATTTCCATGAAATCATTCTGCAATCAAAATCCCCCCCCCCCCCTTTCCCTCGATTCATTTAATAAGCTATGTACAACGATTTCCCACAGATTCTATATGAAAGATATATGGAATCTGCGGAAAATCGCTGTACGTTACGTAGCTGATTAAATGGAAAGAGGGACACGTCAGTCATTGAAATATAAAAAAAAACCTTGCTTCGGCCCCCTGTGTACAATGAATAAAAAAAAAAACAGAAAAGATCCGATATTAGAAAAGTATTAAAAGAAAAGATCGTTGAACTAAAGAAAAGATCTTATCTAAGAAAAGATCGTTGAATATAAACAATTCGAATTTCCTCTGATCGACGAAGTTGTACTTTTCGCAGTGGAAACACTTTGGCATTTTCAAAAATTCTTAGAGATTTCTTAATTTCAAATTGAGAAAACTAATGTAATTTCAAAAGACAATAAGTAATATATTATATTCCTACATAAAAAGCCAATTTTACACTGTGTACCGACTATAAACCGAGCTAATGATCGAACTTGTTTGCAAATTTCAGGCAAGTTCTGTGTTTTTTGTTTTTTTTTTTAAATAATTCCTCATCGTGTGTTTGTGTGTGTGGTATTTTTTATTTATTTATTTATTTATTTTTTTTTTTTTTTGATTTTCTAGAATTTCAGCTGTCCTTAGCCGGGGAGGTATATAATACGTCCCTGTCGTGGCTTTTAAAAATAACAGCATTTTGTACAATGGAGAGGCGTGGAGGGTTTTGTTGTTGTTTTTTTTTTATTTTGGAGACCCTCGATCAGGGCAAGGACTGTTTATAAGTCCTTGATCAGGGCCCGATTTTTTTTCTGTTCTTTAGCGGATGCATGACCAAAGATAATTCAGCAGACCCTTCGGGCTAGATTCTTTTTGCAGAGGTGCAAACTTTCTGGACATTTTTCTTGGGGAGGGATGCAGTCTTCCTGCCCCTCCCCTCATAAAAATCATATGGGGTTCCTTTGTCCTTCTCAATATTTTATAATTTGTTCGACAAATCTGTTAATTTTTTTGTCTTACTACCATTATCCATTACATGTACAACTCTATATCTAACAAATTCCTTTCCAAGGTGTTCTCAATCTTATGACAGCCCTTTGCACTAATCAATTGTGATAGGCAGAATGAAAAATGTGGCCGGTCCGGGAATCAAACCCGAGACCTTATGCTATGGAGGCAGACGCTCTTAGCAACTGAGCTAACCGGGCACGATAACCGTACCGTCACACACTATTTATAATTTTTTTACAAGTCCCGAGATACAAATATGTTGCCGGACTCTGTCCGAAAACCTGTGATTGTCTGCAATCTTGAGGTAAAAACTCCTATGCAAGATCTGTCATAAAGGAATGAATTATACCCAACTATTCATTCAAAGTATTCATACTGAATCTTCTAAACAGTTTCACAAAAAAAGTATATTATGACCTTGACCTCTTACTTTTATTTAAGAGCATAATACACCCTTGGGTCCTAAGAGTAATTATGTCAAATGTTTTTGAAAACCATGTAGAGGGGAAATAGTTTTGTCACAAAGTTTTGCCAAGAAAGTCTATTGTTACCTTGTCTATTGTTATCTGATCTAGATTCAGGTCATTAAAAAACCCTTGAGTGCTACATATACGTAGCAATTCTGCAAACAACACAATAAAATTGATAACCAGGAGGACCGGAAACTGATTTTCTCAAGGAGAGGGCAAGTTGCTCGTTGCAGATTGACCCTCAATATGTGACTTTGATTTTGAAGATAACCTTGACATAGATACTGAATAACAGACATTGAATAAAGTTTTCCGCATATATGCACGGTGTATTTGCTTTGCAGTGAGTAAAGTAGAAATCAAAAGGAAGTGTAACATAATGAACTGATGAGCATGATCATGTATAAACAGATATTCAAATAAGTGATCTAATGATTCTAATCACATCTTAAATATAAATTTACATGTATAAACATGATTAATAGACCTTTGGCTGTTCCAACTTCTGTATGTGCTCGGTATTTTTTTTGCATTTTGTGCTGACATGTTTGTGTATATATATTTTTGCAAAGATTTTTAACCCTTTCAATTTCATTGTAATTGTAATTATTATAGCTTATTCAGCTCAAGTACAATGTGGATCAATATTCAACACCTTCTAGGTCAAGAAGGTATAGCTCAAAAAATTAATATTAGATACCAAAACCCAGTTGCTTTACAATTTATTTCCTTTCTTGCAACTGATGAAGTACATGTAGAATACTATCAATCTGACAATAAGAAATTTACAACTGTAACTGTCAAAAGACAGCAAGTGTGAATGGCAGTAGATGGTAAATTACTGTCTACATTTCAAGATTAACACTGTTCAAGAACAGGTATGTCACCTGTCACATGTTTGACCCTAAAACATTGCCTTGACCTTGAAAATGACCTTGAGCTAGACTTTAGCCTCTAAACATACTTCATTATGATGCATATCAATTAGCTATAGATACTGTAGCCATATATATATAATTATGATCATGTATCTTCAATGAACATCCCCCTCCCTTTTCACTTAAGTTCACAACTATGTGACACATGATCTAAAAACCTGTGACATATATCATAGGGCTGGTACAATACTCTGATTCATCAATGCATCACAATATTTTTTTTCTCGATCCAAGTATCGATATATCCAAACACGCCAAAGTTAAAATTTTACAAAAATTTTTTTATTGAATTTTCTGGATTTTTTTCCACCACGCCAAAAACAAAAATAACTTTCAGAGAAAATGAAAGTACATGACTGTAAACATTTTGTTTCCTGGTTTATGAAGTACATGTTATAGGAATCAGAAAATTTCTGGTCAGAAAGCTAGTATTGAATACATATAACCTGTTGAATGAAAAAAAAGCTACTTTATATATAGGATGAATATAAATAGTATCAAATAGGATTTTGAGAAGGTTTTATCAATTTATAAAGTATTGCGATACATATTATATCCGATATCGGGTATCATGATACGTATCATATCGGCTGGGTGCAGTATTGTCCCTGCCCTAATATATCAATGCTGATTTCTTGAATTATACAATGTTTCAAAACATTTTGATGAAAAATAAATGAAATTTTAAAATTTTTAATTAAAAATGCTTCGTAATGATCTTTGACCTTGAAAAATACCTTGACCTGCTGAGTCTCAACATGCTTTACTATCTCTGCAAGTTTAAAAAAAATGTTTGAATGATGTATATCAAGTAAGTTACAGACAAATATGTGACAGACTGACAAACGGACAGACAGTCAGAGACAGATGAACAAACAGCCTAACTAAGTGATTTTTATAAGCGACATTAAATTTCTCAATCTGAGTACATCAGAAACCACATGTTTTTGCCATTCCACATACATGTATTACATGCAATATAAATATGTTAATTTTTCTTCATCTTGTCTTGATTCTGGTATCCAAGATACACAAATTATGAAGGAAGGAAGCTATGCCGCACCAATCCATGATCACTCACTTCTGTTTGACCATGTTGTATGTGTTGACTCTCATTATCCTGAAATAAAACAAGTACAAAAAAAAATGTGATGATAACAAACATCTAAATCACATCATCTAACAATAAATCATAAAGGTAAATTCCTATTATTACCAAATAGATATCATTGTATAGTTCTCACTTAGTCGTAAATTATATGGTTATATGGTAGAGGAATGCAATAATGCAATTATATTTTATAAACAAATAAAACACTGCTAAAGACAGTATGGCCGGATTGCAAAGTAAGTTTTTGTCACTAACTGGGTCAAGGTCAGGTTAAATGTTATGGCATAAATTGAAAGGATTTGTCAGAGGCAACCAATAAGTATAATATTATGTTTCTACTATGTATATAGCTCCTGAGATTTTGGTTCAATGAGACACTTTAGCAAAATCATTAACTAGGTCAAAGCCCTAGGTCAAGGTCACTAGGTCAAATGTTACGAGATAAATTGAAAGGTCTTGTCAAAGGCAACCTACATGTATAACATAAAGTTTCTACTGCATAAAGTTCATTAGATTTTGCTTTAACTAGAAACTTCAACCAAAATCTTTAACTATGTCAAAGTCAAAGGTCAAGGTAAAGTTTCTTAGATTTTGCTTTAACCAGAAACTTAAACCAAAATGTTGACAACGGATGACAGACAGACGGATAGACAGACAGGCGGACATCGTCAATCTATAGACTGGAATTGCTTTGCAATCAAGCCAAATACTTTTTAGATGGGGGCATTTTCAAAGTCTAGCTTGTCTTCGGGCCAGTGGTTGAATTTTTTTGTAAAGACTGGTGGACAGTGATTTAAATCATAATCTCTTAATTTTGTTATTCAGGCACAAACTGTTCTAATATGCTGCTATTTACTGATAGTCCTAACCCGAGTAAGGATCGATTTATCAGTCAATTATATATTATATGCCGTCGACTTACTCGAGTAAGGACTATCGATCAACGGTAACATAATAACCGTTATATTACACTGCCGTTGACTGATAGTCCCTACCCGAGTAAGGATTATCAGTCGACAGCAGCATAATAAAACGGTCCAAGCCCGAATCACAAACAAAATTAAACATCATCAGATCATTTTACATGTCCTACGTGTACTAACCTACCATTGAATTTCCAGAATACCGGGCCGTACGTAGAAACGTACGTCAATCCGTACGTCAATTGTTGATTGTTGGATTGAATGCAGTGGCTCTGACAGTAGTTTGCGATTCCTTCATTATGTTTGGACCATGTTTGTTGTTGTTTTTGATACGTACTATATACGTCCCTGGTACCATTCATCAGTACATGTACATGCATGCCATGATGCAACAATTCTACCATGCACATCTTGCAGATTCTTGGATACCTTGCTGTCAGTACTGACATTTACCAGTCTGTTCTTCAATATGTAACACGGCTATGATCATTCTTCATCAAATTCCTGACTGTTTCGTGCATTTCATCAAGGGAGAAATATAAAACATCAAGTTTTACTGCTACAAAAATTCGATCGTAGTAATGTTTTGAAACCGAAAGTAGACCTAGAACATTCCGAATCCGACAAAATGCAGAGCTATTCATATAAAAAAAAGGGGGGGGGGGAAATAAAATAAATAGAGAGAGAGAGAGATAAAGCTGTTTTATTATCATCATTATGCAATATGTAATTTCTCGGTAGTGAGTGAAAAAATGTACATGTATGTCTGTGTTTGATTGGGGAGGGGGGGGGGTGACCCATACCACGCCGTCTAAAGGCAAAGGAGAGGGATCACTTGTCTAATTTTATATTAAAATTATCCTTGAATATATATTATTTTCTAAAATTTGAGGAAATTAACCTCGACTTATCGGCAAAAAATTACAGATCCGTGGTTTGCAATAATAGAAAACGAAAATGAATTTTATCGCCACTTTATGGTGCAAATGATGCTCGTAAGACAATCAATTTGAATCAGTTGTACATTTGATGCCTTCAAATGAAAAACAATTTCGAAATGATATATTTATAAAAAGAAATAAACAATAATAATAAATATTAACGCAGCCTCGTTTTGGATTTCGGGTAAATACAATTATTTAGGTTATTCCGGTGAAATTCGGAAAGTTAGGAATTTTAGGTAACATCGGTAAATTTAGGGCGGAATTTTGCCCGAAGTTTCCGAATTACCAGTTTTTCCTAACGAAGTTTCCGAGGTGTGCCCGAAGTTTCCGAAAAACAGTGTGTAAACTACTACGATCACCACTGTACAATACCTTCCGCACTTGCACTAGAGACGGATCAATAGATAATACGGAAGGGTTCCAACTCTATAGACAACTTGTTTGTCATGTTTTTGTCATGTTTGTTGTGTTTTCCCCGTTTGTCTGTCCTATTTCCTTTTTCGTGCGGGGAAGTTCTCTATTTATATTTTTCTAAAATCTGCTTTTAATTGTGAATTCTGGAACATGGTTTCGGCTTTTGAGTTTGACATTTTCTATTGTCTATATTCTAAACTTAAACATTCTGTTCGCATTTTATGACTTGTAAGTTTTCCGTTTAAGTCTTAAACTCGGAAAACAACTAATCGGAATTTTAGTAACAAAATATAAAGATGGTATTCAACAAAAAGATTTCTCATACCAAAGTTGTTGACAGACTTACATCTTTTAAGTAATCATTTAAGAACGTGGTATTCGAAATAAATATCGCTAATTTTCTCAAGTCAGTAATCAAAAACCACAAAATCATCTATAATGATGCTTCTCCTGCAGATGAAGTACCCAAGAATACCATAATCATTTGAAAACGTTACTACTTATCAACTTTAGTTTCAGAACTTCCGTCTACAAATACTTATATCAAAAACAATGACAGTGTCCCTAATATTTCATCAAACTTTAAGGTAACATTGAAATATCTTTATTCAACATCCCTATTCCTAAATTGGATATTTCTACTATATACTGCATACCACGACTTCAAATTATCCTTACAAATTTTGATACATTGCTTATTCTAGCAACTGCTCATTGACAACTACAATTTTGTCTAGAAATCTGACGTCAGCACTCACGGCGATAAAGAAATACGCAGCGAAATATTGTGAAACTGTTTAAACTGAAATGATGTAAAGTTCTTTCGGTCTATTAAAAATTCAGGGGATGTGATTGACAAAATGAAATCTTGAAATTTTCAAGCCAATACAATTTCTTCATACCACTTATCAAATATGTACACCACGCTTCCAGACGACGAAATTAATAATTAATCGTCCAAACTCATAAAAGGTTGTATTACGGGCCCTGTCCAAACCTCTTTAGAGAAGACAGGGCCTCGACCACCTCTCCTCTCTGAATGTCAGTCGGTCTCCTCGAGTGATAACAAACATATGTAATGATCGCATATTCACATGTTCATACATCGATCATTTTATGTTCCTTGTTATTTTATTACACGATCTCACTCATGTTTATTATTTTGAGATCGTCCCTCTGTATCGAAATGTCGATATTTTTCAGCTCACGATGCTTCGAAATTGTCAATATTTACTTCATGCATCACTTTTTAGCATATTCCCGGTTATGATTCAATATACTGATTGTTCTGTTACCTGCAACTTCTCTGATTTCTGTTGCATATTGTTTAAAACCTGTTTAATTGTAGAAAATCCATAGTGTCGAAGCGTAGTTCATTATCGTCAACCCGTAAGCACTTTACCCATAATGCACTGGTACGGAAGTCGAACTGTCAAAGTAGTTGTTTGGCGGGTTTTATGAACTTACGAATGTTTTATTTCATCGACAAAATTGTATAATTGTTATTTTGATAATATTAGATAATTATTTGTTATGATTGATTACTTTAATTAGTATCGCATAGCTTTATTTTCGTATTTTACGTCATAGGTCATGGGGTCATTTGGCTAACGGGATGGGAATAAAGGATTTTTATTGGTTTTGAGCTCACGGGCTCCTTACGGGTTCTCGGGTGTCTGTATATAGGAAAAACTAGCTGATTTTCGGCAGACGGCAATATTCCTTAGTTCTAGATAGACCTCGTCTCTTGAGTTTAGATATTTTGAGGTGCATTTTTGGTTGTTTGGGAGAATATTTTTCAGATTTTAAGTTAATTGATAGAAGTTATGCAGTAGTAAAGTTTATCTTCGCGACCGTCTCATTTTAGTTCGATTTTGCCATTTTACCAGTTCTGTGCTGGTTCTTTGGGAACTTTACCAGTTCTGTACTGGTTCTTTAGGAACTTAACCAGTTCTGTACTGGTTCTTTAGGAACTTTACCAGTTTTATACTGGTTTTAATCTACTTATATTTGGAGTATAGTAATATAACGATCGATATATCGTATAGGTACTGCTCAATTTATCAGTTCCGTACTGATCGGAGTAGTTTAGAATTTAGTCAAAACTTACTATAAATACACAGATTACCTACGACGCTTAGGTACTGCAAATAGCATCTAAAATATATCAGTTCTGTACTGATTAGATCAAATGCAGTAATTTAAAACAATTATCAGTTATATGTACTGATTTTAAAGTAAAACGTATTTAAGTCATTGTACCAGTTCAGTACTGGTTGACTATTTTCTAACATATGCACTCCTAGCTAGTCCAAACTATCCCACATACTCATAGATCTGAATAGACATAGATTGTATTTAGGATTATTTTATTTGTTTTATCAAGAGATGCAGACTGAAACCATGTTTATTTTTGTTTATTGTTAGTAGTTAAGTTAATAAATCACAGAAAATTTGAAAACACTTTTATTCTCCAAATATAAGTCAAATCAAAGACTGCAGTAAAGAATCGGTACTTAAGAGTACATGGCATCCCCGGAATAATACAAAACACATAGAACACTTTATTTATCATTTCAAGGTCATCACTCAGTGTAAAGCGACCTATTGCACTCATCCGCTGTCTCGTTACATTTTGGCATCCCCGGCGGGATTCAATATTTCTTTTTGGATTCAGTGATCGAATCTACACTGAGTTGGTTTCCAGAATTTTATTTTGGCACTACGTAATACACATACAATGGCAGGAAGAAGGAGGAAGGGTAAGCGCCGATCAAACTCGAGTAGACAGTCCATGTCACCACTATCATCCAGAGACCCCTCACCAGGCGTAACCAAACCTGCAAATGAAGACCAATCAGCATTAAGAGATGATAGCTCACACTTCAGTACAGGTTCAGTACCTGTTTGTACTGGTTCCAATTTTACCAGTTTTCCTTCTTCACACTTAATTACAGGTTCAGTACCTGTTTGTACTGGTTCTAATTATACCAGTTTTCCTTCTTCACACTTAAGTACAGGTTTAGTACCTGTTTGTACTGGTACAAGTTTTACCAGCTTTTCTTCTCAAAACCCAAGAACAGGTGCAGTACCTGTTTGTACTGGTTCAAGTATTACCAGTTTCCCTACTTCTCATTCATTTACAGGTTCAGTACCTGTCCATACCAACCAAAAGCATGGCAGTATACCATCTACACATGTTACAGGACCTGATCCAGTGTTTATAGTCCCTAGATGTACCAATTCGCCAGTACCTTCTTACCGTGCAATGCCTCAACTTGATGGTCCTTATTACACCAGATCATTTACAGGTTCAGTACCTGTTGAACGAAATTTAGTACCTGTTCCTGTCCATAGCACAACTGGTGTACCTATATCATCTAATGTTGCTCAGATTAGCAATTTACCTGTTTATAGTACTGGTTTTGTACCAGTTACAGGTACTCAGCACATAAATCCATCAACATGCAGTACATTTTATCCGAGGTCAAGTACGAGTTCAGTACTCGTTGACTCTCATTACCAGACTGTTCCTTTGGTACCTGGAGCTGTGGGATACACAAATTTCAATCAACCCAACCCTACTACATTTGACCAGGCTACTTTTCAGAGCGGAAATGGAAGTCCATATAACAGGAATGCAGACTTACCTTTAGGAGCGATGCATGGTGATCAGCAAGGGGCAGATAACTCTTGGCAGCAAGCATTTTGCAGTTTAGCAAAACAAATGCAGGACTTGCAGGCAGTAATCAATCGCATTATCAGCGCTCAGACTACAGACAATTCTCAATCTGAAACAGAAAATGCGAACAACAATAAGCGCCTTAGTTTATCTGGATGGTCAAATGAAACATCTGATGAAGCGAGCGATTCATGCCCATCACGGACAAGACCACAAAGAGCGGAGGCATCCAGAAAATTTGGTAAATTGAAATTACCCTCCTTCACTGGTAAAGAAGAATGGAATGTCTGGATTAGACGTTTTGAAGATGTAGCTGAGAGACGAGGCTGGACTGAAGCTGAAAAATTGGACGAGATACTACCCAGAATGCATGAAATGGCTGGAGATTTTGTATTTGGGCAATTGAATAAGTCAGTGAGGAGAAGTTATTCGGCACTAGTAGCAGAACTAGAAAACCGTTTCAGGGTGGTAGAAACCTGTAAAACATACGGTGCTAAATTTAGCAGCCGAAATCAGAAACCTGGGGAAACAGTGGAAAATTACACAGCAGAGCTGAAACGCCTTTATGATAAGGCCCACCCCAGGAGAAATCGTCAGACAAGAGACGAAGACCTTCTACGCCACTTTCTAGATGGACTATCTGATGAAAAGGCCCAATTTTATGTTGAGTATGTCAAGGAGCCTACCAATATAGATGAATCTGTGTTCCAGGTTGTCAACTTCAATGAAACTGGACGAAAGCAGGATACTAAAACTAGAAACATAAGGGAGGTGAGTGACGAGTCCAATGATCAAGGGCCCCCAAAAAGTCAAAGAAGAAATAAAGGAAAAGGAAGAGAAAACGCAAAACAGGTCAATGTCAACATGGACATACAGAAAACAATTTCTGGGCTCAAGAAGCAAGTGGAGGAACTTAAAAGGGATAGGGATGATAGGCAGAGAGATAATCACAATTATGACCCAAATGTGCCACCATACACGTACCACATGCCTCCCCCTCCTTTACTAATGAACCAACCCCCACCAATTTTTAAGAAGGAAATGAAACAAATAGTTTGTTTCAAATGTGGAGGACCAGGACACTTTGCTAAAGAGTGTCTCTCTGAAAGGCCGGGAGACTGCCCTGTTCAACAGCCCTCATACAGGTACCAGAGGTAGCCGTCCCCTATAATCGGGAGTCCAATGGGAGAATCGGGAGTCAGATGGGGAGAAAATTGACGTAAAGACCAACAGCTTTACTCGCTATGTTAATGCCAGTTTTACTGCATATATCTGCTTGAGGCATTAATTACCATTTGAGAAGAAAATAACAATTAATAAATCAAGGACGATGGAACGGAGAAAGTGGCATATGGCTGTGGAACCTTAGAACTCATAGAGAACGTTTTTGTCGCCGACAATATATACCTATACAGGATGATGTCATATGATATAAATTTTACGTTTAGAGAGAGAGAGGAAGAGGGTCAATCGAATTGAGAGGATTTGATTTTGAAGCCTAAGTGGATTTTTGAACGCGTCATCCGTACTGGTTGGACCAGTTATTCTCGGTATTTCTAGAGTTACGGAAACCTTGGGAGTGATGTAGTACTCTATATATTGTGCCAAGATGCGGTTGGACTGCTTAGGACATATTTATGACTGTATAGTCCGATAGGTTGTAACAGAATTAGCAGAGAATAGGAATGTGACTGTGTGCCCGGGGTACAGATCAGTCGGCAACTCGCGTGGACAAAATCCTGCCTCCACATCTCCGTAAATTATGAGGACTTACTACCATCATAACATTTAGGATCCAGAACAGAATATATATACTGATGACCAAATACCAGTATTATACAGCCTTTTGATGTGTTCCACTAGCCTTGGACAATTATGAGTTATGACAGTCATATTGGACCCTGCCTAGGAGAAAACTGATCCACCAAGATGAGGAATTTCGAAAAATTAAGCTCCCTGGAAGAAGAAGAAATCCATGTGAATTTGACTTTGACTTTATTATTTGGGGGGAAGGTTGTGAATATATTGACATGTATCAATGTTGAATATGATGTAATGAAATTTTGTGGTCTATGTATTATGTGAAACGAATATGCTTATTATTGTTTATCATGTAACTTAATTATTGTAATGCAGTAGAGAAATGGACATCAGATTCTTCTGTGTAAAGTATAGAGTGTTATAAAATTGACATTGATGTTTTAATGTGCATTGACTGATATGTCACATGTATCATATGAATTTGTCATATATTGATAGTATGAACAGTAAGGAACAGGATGTGAGCCTGTGACTTTTCTCATGCATATATATGGTATGGTGAATTTGAATTTGTGTGTACACTGTGACTATGTATTAATGTATAGTGATGTGGCTTGAATAATGTGAATAACTGAATTCACATCTTTTTCATGTAAAGTGTGACAGTGTGTAGTATTTTTGCAGATGAACATATATGCTTCACCTTTATTCTGAATTTTAACATGCATTTATTATTCTTGTAATGGTGATGTATTTATGAGTTGAATGTTGATGGGCAGTGTAAGAAGTTTATGATGCTGTGGAATTTTGTGGGTCCTTAGGTGTTGCTATCTAACCTATTGCTACATATTTTGTATGTATGTCATATTTGAATTTTTATTGTACCATTTATTTACCTTTTTGATGAAATCACATGTCCAATGTTGTAGTCTAGATGTGACAGGTTGCAGTAGTCTGTGAAGGAAAGTAGAAGAAAATGTTATTGATTATTGATATGGTATATTTTTCTCATTGAATACACATGTATTACAGACTATGAAACATGTAGAAATTTGTGTCAAATAATTATATAGAGATATATTGAGCATATTATATTGTCAACTTTGTTCATTAATATGAATTGTTAAACTTTTCCTTACCATGTATTTTTCAACATGTGAAATCCATGTGCTCAGCTCCATGTGATCTGTGTATTGATGTAATTCTGATGACGTCATATTTGTTGAAATTTTTCTTTATTTTCTAATGTCCGTTGGAACTTGGACATTTAAAAGGGGGGTAAATGTAATGATCGCATATTCACATGTTCATACATCGATCATTTTATGTTCCTTGTTATTTTATTACACGATCTCACTCATGTTTATTATTTTGAGATCGTCCCTCTGTATCGAAATGTCGATATTTTTCAGCTCACGATGCTTCGAAATTGTCAATATTTACATCATGCATCACTTTTTAGCATATTCCCGGTCATGATTCAATATACTGATTGTTCTTTTACCTGCAACTTCTCTGATTTCTGTTGCATATTGTTTAAAACCTGTTTAATTGTAGAAAATCCATAGTGTCGAAGCGTAGTTCATTATCGTCAACCCGTAAGCACTTTACCCATAATGCACTGGTACGGAAGTCGAACTGTCAAAGTAGTTATTTGGCGGGTTTTATGAACTTACGAATGTTTTATTTCATCGACAAAATTGTATAATTGTTATTTTGATAATATAACATAATTATTTGTTATGATTGATTACTTTAATTAGTATCGCATAGCTTTATTTTCGTATTTTACGTCATAGGTCATGGGGTCATTTGGCTAACGGGATGGGAATAAAGGATTTTTATTGGTTTTGAGCTCACGGGTTCCTTACGGGTTCTCGGGTGTCTGTATATAGGAAAAACTAGCTGATTTTCGGCAGACGGCAATATTCCTTAGTTCTAGATAGACCTCGTCTCTTGAGTTTAGATATTTTGAGGTGCATTTTTGGTTGTTTGGGAATATTTTTCAGATTTTAATAAGTTAATTGATAGAAGTTATGCAGTAGTAAAGTTTATCTTCGCGACCGTCTCATTTTAGTTCGATTTTGCCATTTTACCAGTTCTGTACTGGTTCTTTAGGAACTTAACCAGTTCTGTACTGGTTCTTTAGGAACTTTACCAGTTTTATACTGGTTTTAATCTACTTATATTTGGAGTATAGTAATATAACGATCGATATATCGTATAGGTACTGCTCAATTTATCAGTTCCGTACTGATCGGAGTAGTTTAGAATTTAGTCGAAACTTACTATAAATACACAGATTACCTACGACGTTTAGGTACTGCAAATAGCATCTAAAATATATCGGTTCTGTACTGATTAGATCAAATGCAGTAATTTAAAACAATTATCAGTTATATGTACTGATTTTAAAGTAAAACGTATTTAAGTCATCGTACCAGTTCAGTACTGGTTGACTATTTTCTAACATTGCACTCCTAGCTAGTCCAAACTATCCCACATACTCATAGATCTGAATAGACATAGATTTTTATTTAGGATTATTTTATTTGTTTTATCAAGAGATGCAGAATGAAACCATGTTTATTTTTGCTTATTGTTAGTAGTTAAGTTAATAAATCACAGAAAATTTGAAAACAGTTTCATTCTTCCAAATATAAGTCAAATCAAAGACTGCAGTGAAGAATCGGTACTTAAGAGTACCTGGCATCCCCGGAATAATACAAAACACATAGAACACTTTATTTATCATTTCAAGGTCATCACTCAGTGTAAAGCGACCTATTGCACTCATCCGCTGTCTCGTTACACATGATCCATTACAGCCGACAGAGCACGGATTGTATTACGTATGCCTTTTTTTATATCTTTGGCACCTTTGTGGTCTTGTTTGTGCGTGGTCATCTAACAGTGAGGAGGTTGTTCTACACCACAATTGTACCTTCTTCGAGACCTCTGTGTAACCGGAAATGTGAGAGGGTTTTGCGCACGTAATCCAGGATTATCACACCGTCTGACGTGGCAGATAACCGTCCTAAGTAGGCGTTGTTTGCCCATTGGTCTCGCTGGTTTATATGTAGTCATTTTTGTTTGATGTTTCTCTGTGATTTCGCGTTCCTTGTACCATTTGCATCTCTTTTGTGCTTGTCTTCTTTGTGTTTTTATAGTGTGTGTTCTCGGGTTTTGCTGTTGTTGCTGCGACTAGGTGTTGTTAGAGACCTCTCCTTTCTTTTAATCGAGAGGGGACAACTTATACTATATGTATAAATCAGAATCAATAGATTTCGTTTTCGCTACAGAGTGCAATGTAGTGACCAGTTACAGAATTATTGTTTTGAAAGTATGAAAAAAGATTGATCAAAAATTTTCAAAAGCAAAGAAAACATGATTGACTGTATCATGTGTCTTTCGTAAGACTTATATTTATTTATATATTTACATGTCCATCTGTGTGTTTCTTTGGCCCCTGCGTCAAGCTGTCTGTTTGCAGGGTCATCTTACATTCAGGTTATTTTACACCACAATTGTTCGTTCTTCGAGACCTCTGTGTAATTGGAAAAGTGAGACGGTTGTGCGCACGTAATCCGGATAACCACAGCGTCTGCTACTGACTTGGGAGATAACCGTCTTTAGTCGGCACCGATTGCCCATTGGTCTCTTTGTTTTAAGTGTATTTATGTTTCTATGTGATTTGGCGTCCATTGTACCATTACGTCTCTTTTCTGTGAGTGTCTGCTTTGTGAATTTGCGGTGGGTGTTCTTGAGTTAAGTTGTTGGTACTGCAACGGGGTTCTTTGTTTTTCCTTCAAACAAAACAAAACATGTTTTTTATCAAATTGGTCTGGTATATATCGGCTCTAATGTATAAGTTTTTTTTTGTCATTTACAAATTGCAACTACGAACGATTCGTCTTATTGCAAAACCAAATTATTTCATCTTATTCAAAATGCATTACCTACAAATCAAAGTTATATCTCTCAATTTCTATACCTGTTTTATTTTAGATATTCAAATAGTTAGTAAGATCATAAGTCTTAGCCCGCTTCCTGTACTTCTGAATAATCCTGATTAAATCTCAGATATTATAACCAACAAAAAAGTATTTGCAAAATTTCGCGTGCATTTTATACAAAATATTCGTCAAACATTTAGATATATTTACTTCTGTAATGTTTATATTAGCAGCTGCCTTCCTGCTTCGAATCTGAATGTTTAACGTCTTCAAATTCAATAGCATCATTTAAGAACAGATGACTTTGCAGCATGGACAAGACATGCACGTTACGGGTACTGATCCTCAATTTAAACAATGTAATATGGTGAAAGAGTATGGAAATTATTACGTCTAAAAATGTACCAAGACGAAGCAGGATGGGTGGGATATGATGCTACAGGACACACGTTTTAGAAATTCCAAGAAACTTTGATCACAGAAATGTTTGAATGCGTTGAATCAAAGGAGGGGGTCTCGAAGATGTAGAAACGATCAACCGAAGTTGATCGAACTTGGCTACATGTGCCCTCGGGGACCCCTGGTGGTATAAATGTATGGTATGAATGTTAAACGTCTTCAACGTCAATAGCTTCATTTAAGAACAGATAAATTTGCAGCATGGACCAGACTTGCACGTTTCGGGTACTTAACCCTCGTCAGTGATCCTCATTCTAAACAAGTACAATTTGTTTATATATTCTATTCTATGGTATGCATGTTTTTGTTTCAGCTACCCATGAGGTTTCTTCCTGCTGTAATATCTTGGAGATGATCCCTCGTGGCTCTATTAATTCCCAACAAGGTTTCATGAATATTATGGACAACGATGTGATGCGTGCGCATAAATCTGGGATTCTCCATCGTATCATATTCTATTCTGAATCTGTAGCAAAAGTGACTTTTCTTGTCTTAAGAAGAAAAAGTGGCAACGTGTGAGTACCTATTGAGTTCATAATAAGATAGTAAAAATTATAATTACTTTGAAAATGAGGATTATGATTTTGGGACAACTTCATGTACGCGCCTTGGATACGATGATTATATGCAAAATATATATTTGAATACGCGAGAACCATTTATTTCAATACACACACAAAATGCTTAATGTTCGTGTGGGGGTTGAAGTAGTAACAGTATATAGTCCAACCTTAATAAACTGCATGAAATGGCAAATGAGTTTGCAAATGCAGGACAACATTTCTAGCACAGTATTTTAAAACTGTTACTATAGAACATATATTCCAATATTGACAATAATACTGATGTCTAACGATTATTCAGTTAACACAGGAGAATATAAATTATCTGATTTGTATCATTTGACAAAATTCATATTTATTGCCGAGTAGAAGCCCGACCATTGGTTTTGACAGTTTTGTACTTCCGCCCATGGTCTCGGGATATCTATCATGTTGTACATGGTAATAAGAGGTCATTAAAAAAAGACAACTTGAGATTTAAAATTTGCACTAAAAGGCAGTGCTGTTTTACCTTCTCTAGATGCGGTGTAATGTATAAATGTCGTATGCATATGAAGCCTTTGTATATCCTCCTTGGCATTATTCATTTAAGCCTCCTCTTCTGATTCGTTAAAAAAACGGTCAAATTACCTTCTAACGTCTTGAGGTGTCACCTACCGATACGTCCCGGGCAACTGATTCCATCTCTATTGTGATGAGGGTCCATCATACTCACTTTGGTGTTCTGTTTTTAGTGATGTTGAGATTGTCGTCAGAATCTCCTTTATCTTTCTTGATAGCTCAATTAGTTAGAACTTCACATGAGCACACTAGCGCAGACGGTATCAATAATATGGGAGTATTCCAACTCTATACCTCCCAAAAGCCATTGATTATGCATCAGACACGTGTTCCGGTTATTAAATCCTCACCACTGATGCGTCCATTCAACGATACTTTTAGAAACTGCCAAAATTAATTTGAGTAACCCTACCGCCATTTTTTCATTTTGTTTAAATTAAGGCATGTCATTTCTGTAGTAAGGAATTTCTACGATTTAATGAAAACCATATTACATCATAGGATTCATGTCAATTAATTTTTTTACGAAGAAAAACTAATAGGTCCTTTATGAAAATTACGACATTTGCTTATTTGGAAAACAGGGTAAAAAACTCCGGAAATATGGAACATTTGTAACGGAAATACGAAAATTTGCAAAAATGCACTCATTGGATTTTAATTTTAGTTCTCTTTGTTTTAACATACCATAGAGCAGGTTAATAACATTGTATAAAACCTAATAATGATAACTTTTCATCGTAGGTACCAAATTAACATCATTTCAAATATTCTCGATTTTACACAAAAATTACGAAAATCTTTTAAGTTTAGGTCAGAATATGAGAGGTACTGAATATCAACGATTTTTTTAAGCACACAGTAAACTGTGCTCCTTAGAAATACAGTTCATAATATTGAAGAAAAAGTATATGTGAGTAATGAAATATGAGAGAACATACACTCACGAATAGTGACATTTTGTGGTTTTCTTGAAAACGTATCAGCGCGGTAAAATTTGCCTTAATTTGGATGTACTTTAAACCGTTTATAATTTTTGGGTATCCATCAGCTGTGCCTTATAAAAAGTTTAAGTCAATATTATTCCACACGTAAAACGAAATTCAGGGTTAGACGAAAAATCAAGAAGCGTTGTTTTTTTTTTTTTTAGGATAGGCGAGATTTACATATACATGTATCAAAAGTATTCTTTCAGATTCCATACTCATAATAAAATACAGATATCGATATTTTAGTATCTTTATTTTACCTGCAAATTGAGGCTTTGCATCATTAGATTTTTTATCATCTTTTATAATAATTATTACAGGTTCACACTGGTGAATTCTGTAGACGTCATGTCCGGATTTAGGCGAGTTATTCATAAAGATGTCAGTGGGTACGGAATCGCCATTAAAGTTGGCGATTATTTGGGATTTTTTTATCCTGACCAGAAACCAAATGTGATAACCTACGACCTATGCAAAGCTGATGAAGATAGAGAGCTCCATGACGGGTTCATGAAGACAGCATTTATGTACAACAACAAGGTTATTCACGACGATGATTACACATTTACATATGATCCGCGCGGTACGTCCTGTAGAATCCATTCCATTAATATGTGCATCATTTAGAATCGGATTCTTCGGAATAACTTTGACGTGCTCTAATTACGTTTAACAGAGGTCTTATACAGATTAACTTTCTGTAAAACAAATGAACTAATCATTTTAAGTAACGATACGAATTCGGTAATTAAGCAGCTAAGGTTACTATTAATGTTATATCTTCAAAAGCATTTATTTTGTGTTTATATTGTTAATATAATATAAGGCCAATTACGACTCATAAAGCTATTCAAAATAAAAGGAAATCCAAATTCATGACCTTGTGTTTTATTTGCTTTATCATTATAAAACGGATGAGCGCTTGACAAGGAGCTGTTAGAGTTAGACATAAAATCTGCCCTGAAAAGTCGAAGTCGAAGTTTTAAAATGCAAAACTTTTTGAAATAAAGTTATTTAACAGACATGGCAACTATTATGGTCCTGAATCTACTGTTAGGTCGGATATATTATTCAATATCCATAATGGGCCGATATGTTAGTTAAAACAACAAATGGGAAACAGAACAGTTTTTCTCAACATTGTACTCTGCTTAGGTGTATATCATTGATCCCCTTTTTTAAACCGAGTTTGGTTGTGTAACTCAGAATGGAACAATGTTCCACGGGGAAAAAACCGAAAAATGGAGAAGGAGCTGTTAATTAAGAATCGGTCTTTAAAGCTGTTACATGTAAATAGATGCAAAGGAATTGGAGAGATATACTACAAGACCCGGTTGCAGCTTCAACAGCAAACGATCAAAACAAGTAAAGTGTTAACACAGAAAATACATACACAGCAAGAGACACAAAAGGGACCAGAAACCGCAAACACAACATCAAAACACCAAACACCAAAAGAAACCGCAAACACAATATCAAAACACCAAACACCAAACACAAAAAACAACACATAAATCAAAAGGAGTAGTAACCGATGTTAGTAGCAAATGATGGGGCTTTCCGGATTACGTGCGCATGACCCTACAACGTTTCCGGTTACCCAAAGGTATCGAAGAACACACAATTGTAGTGTAACATATATAACCTCCTGACTTTAAGATTACCACACCAACATGATAACAAAACACAGGGGCACAAGCAACACAGATGAAAGTGTAAAAAAGGTAAAAAAGGGGGGATAAGTGCTCTGCCGGCTGTAGCATGTTATCAACCGAGGAGTCCGACCGACATTTAGAGAGGATAGGTGAATCGGCACCGTCAGTCAGAGTGCAAGTCTTAATGATGCGCGTGTACAAGGTTGTAAATTGATCAAGTACCATGCCGAGTGTTCGTCTGGTAATATTAGGATCATATCCACGGAGTAACAGACTTTACATGATTGCGACGCATTTGCGATGGTTATGCTGTCCACTCTTGATCCATCTAGTTTTATTTATAATATCACAATAAAATGCAGAATGTGAAATACCCAAAGTATAATATACTCGATAGTTGGTATAGGTCCGAACTTTAAAAGTTACCGATATTCACTTCCATGAGTTTACTACAGACAGCAGAGCACGGACTGTATTATTTATGCCTACTGTTTTTATATCTATTTACATATCCCTCATCGAACCCTTCGTCTTGCTGTCTGTATGTTCATTTTACAGTGAGGAGATTATTTTACATCATAATTGTGCGTTTTTCGAGATCTGTGGATAATCCAGTGGGAGAGTTGTGCGCCCGTAACCCGGATAAATACACCGTCTGCTACTTGCGTGGTGGATGTCCGTCTTTAGTTAGCACTAGTTGTCCATCTGTTTTTCATGTTTCTATGGTGTCAGTTGGTGTTCCTTGTCCATTTTGGGTCTCTTTCTGCGAATGTCAACTTTGTGTATTTGTATTTAGTGTTTTGGAGTTTTGCTTTGGGTTCTGCAACCGAGTTTTGTTTGAGATCACCTCCTTTCTTTCCAATTTAAATCTTAAAAAATATACTTTATTCTGAGTGTAATGCGATGAAATGTGCTACATTTACGTACGTAAAAGCCGATCAGAAGCAAAAGGTCGTACTCAAGAATTTCCTTTTCCATCCTTGATAGAAAAATGTCGAAATGTGCAGCAAGTTCTTTGTAACAACCAAATAACTTAATCAGTGACAATCAGTGTCGTTCTCCTAAATAACCTTGAGCATGCAACCTTTTCCGAGCAACTTTGCCCTCGACATGACATTTTAATACTTAAAACATGCGTAGCGTATTAGTTGTAAGTGACCGTTGTCACTGAAGGATAGTAATATATCAAGATCAATATCGCAAACTTTCGGAAATTAAAGATATTGTGCTATCTTGACGTTTTGTATCTTGTTGATTGTTTATCGCATAATGTTAGGTTTCTTTTTTTTTTTTTTTTTTTTTTTTTTTTTTTTTTAGGTGCTCAGAAAGTTAAGGCTCTTAACAATAAGTATAATTCATAATTCAATTCCTTTTAAATATTTACGTATATATTAGTATGTTAGTCCTATGTGTTAGATAGTGTTTGTTAGGTACATAGTGAAAATCAGCATATTAAACTTAATGAGCCTTGATCATCACTGCAACTTTTTTTTTTCTTTTCTTTTTCTTTTTCTTTCTTTAATGTTTACTCTTTATTAACCTCAATACAAAGCTTTTATATGTTAGGTTTCTGTTGTGGTTGGTGGAAGGCATTCATGCTGGATATCTCTTCTATATTAATAATATCACTTCATCAGATTTGATAGCACATATTATGTTATTCTTAATGACTGTACATTCCTCTCCGATCTATACTATAGTATCTCTTAAACCGTTTGCTGGATCACTTTCATATTTTAGTATGTTGTTGTTTATGAACTGAAGGTTTCACATCACATTGACCCAAGGTCATGTTACCAAAGTCGAGGTCACTTAGTACATATTTAATAAAATTGTTCATAGATTCCTGCTCGGGCTATATCTCTTGAACATTGTGCCCGATCCCTTTTATATTATAATCTGCTTTTGCTAATGACTCGAAGGTTTCACATCACCTTGACCCAAGGTCATCTCTCAATCTCTTCAACTGTTTATCAGTTCACTCTCATGCTTTAGTTTGTATTTGATGATGACCAAAAGATTTCAAATAACGATGATCCGATGTCATGTGACCAAGGTCAAGGTCAATTAGTATATTTGAAATGAAATTGTATATGTTGTTTGTATTACGTTCAGGCGTAATCTTTTGAACCCTGATTATATCACTTTCACATTTAATAAAAAAAATCTTGATTCTTGATTGAATTTCTAAAATGTGGGTCCTGTAGCATCATATCCCACCCATCCCGCTACGTTTTTCGGTACATTTTTAGACATAATAATTTTCACACTCTTTGGCCATATTACATTGTTTAGATTAAGGATAACTGACGAGGATTGAGTACCCGAAACGTGCATGTCTGGTCCATGCTGCATTTGAACTACTTGGTGAGTGGCACTGCTGATGGACCAGGAGTCTCCGAGGGCACATATGGCCATGTTCGATAACTTCGAATGATCGTCTGTCTCTTCAACGCATTCGAAATTTCTGTTTTCAAAAAATCTTGAAATTCTAAAATGTGGATCCTGTAGCATCATATTCCACCCATCCTGCTACATTTTTCGGTACATTTTTAGACATAAGGATCATTGACGAGGATTGGGTACCCGAAACGTGCATGTCTGGTCCATGCTGAATTTGAACTACTTGGTGAGTGGCACTGCTGGTGGACAAGGAGTCTCTGAGGGCACATGTGGCCAAGTTCGATCAATTTCGATTGATCATGTGTCTCTTCAACGCATCCGAAAATTTCTGTTTTCAAAACATCTTGAAATTCTAATATGTGGGTCCTGTAGCATCATATCCCACCCATCCTGCTACGTTTTTCGGTACATTTTTAGACATAATAATTTTCACGTTCTTTGGCAATATTACATTGTTTAGATTGAGGATAACTGACGAGGGTTAAGTAACCGAAACGTGCATGTCTGGTCCATGCTAGCAAATTTATCAGTTCTTAAATGATGCTATTGAATTTGAAGACGTTTAACATTAGCTATGATAATGCTGATAACCCAAAGGTTTCACGCCACCTTGATCCAAGGTCATATGACACAGGTCAAGTAATTATATTTTTAATGAAATAGTAAATGCTTTTAGTCGGGGCTATATCTGTGGAATCGTATACTGGATCACTCTGATACTTTAGTATGCTATTGCTCAGGATTGGAGATTTTTTTATCATCTTGACCCAAGGTCATGTGCCCAAGGCCAAGATCATTTAGTTCTTTTAATGAAATTGTACGTACTAATTTTGTCTTGGCCGTATATCCTGAACCCTTCTTACAATTGTTTTCATATTTGAGTATGTCGTTTCTCAGGACTAAATGTCTCTCATGACATTGTACCAAGATCACATGATTAGGTCACTTCTTACTTTAGTAAAGAAATTGTATATGCTAATCATGTCCAGGCTGAAATTGTCTATGCTTATTATGTTCAGGCTATATGTTTTGAACCGTGTATCCAATCACTGATTCAGTTTTTTTGCTCATGATCCATACAATGTAGTTTTCAGGTCACATATATCCAAGGTCATATGACAATAGTCAATTTCACTAAATATGCTTATAATGAAATTATATATGCTAACCATGCTTGGGCTATACCTCAAACGATATAATGAATTACTTTCATGTTTAGTATGATATTGCCAATGACTCAAGGGTTTCACATCATCTTGGCCTAAGGTCAAAGTAACTTAGAGGAAGGGGGGGGGGTGCAGGGTTATTTTTCTGAAAAAAACATTTTTTTAAATAGAAGTTTTTATATACCACTGTAAAAGAGAGAGTGAAATTAAACGAGCAGACATGTCTCCCTACACAAAATAATATAGAAAAAAAATTGAACTAGGGAGTGCTATTAAAATGAATTAGAAATGTCTGAAAATCAATTTGGCCTGATGTGCCACTGATGATGATTTACTGTCGTGTCTGGTACTTAAAAGTTGGTTTGAAATGTTGTTAAAAAGGTAACAAGCTGTCGACTTCACAACGATCATATGTGAAGGACTATCGAATACATCGCCCTAGTTTTCAATTATATGAAGAGGAAAACTGACTTTAAGATGCTATAACCTGTATTACATGTGTATCATGGAGTTATATTTGGATATATATAAACTGTACTACGAGGGCTGATGGATATGTTGTGAGCCTTGGTTTTCTTGGATGCATAAGATATTCTGCTGATAGATTATCTCTACAAAAGGACAAGCAATCAATGATACATAATATGCGTCACTTCTGACACAGTTACGAGGTAATACAAAATGTATATAGTTACTTAACTTAAGCACCACGGAAAGCTCACTAATTAAAGGTGTGTTTTTCTATCAGGAAATTATTCCTGTAAACAAGTCTTTCACTGCCATGGCTGCCATTCATGATTGTGGCCTTCAATTTGATTGATCAACCGCTTTGTTTACTAGATTTTGCTCCATCATTTCATCTATTCACAAACTGAAATCAGCTGTTTCTGGCACCAACACTTTCAGACCGACGATATAGTCTTACTTGCAGCGGATGGCTTTCTGACCAGTCAAGATAAGGGCTTATTTAGAATTGGTAGAGATAAAACACCCTTAAACACCGGTGGTAAAAGTGTATAGCTACTGAAGGGAATTATGTAGAAAAATAATGCAAAATGTCTGATAAAATTCAAATCAATCAGCCCTCGTAATTAGCACGATATTACGTTTTAACAGCTTCCTGCAATATATCCCGTTCTTGAACTGTACTCTGGAGATTATTAAGTTGTCCTTTGTTTTCTGTGAGGTTGTGGTTGTTGTCTCCGTCTGTTTGTCATATTTTTTTCTCATGGTATATGTTTTCAAGAATGTTGTTATCTTTGGAATCTGATATCGGGTTTTGTGCCCGACATTCATTCACTGATTATTTGACATCATAATTGCTATTTTATTGATCTAGCTTTTCTTTACCATGAATAGAATCCATAACAATAGGGCAGGTTTGGGTCCTGTTTTCTCTGATAAGATTCGGACAGGCCCTTCATGGAGTACCATCGTAGTACCATCGTCACAGTCAGTCAGTGTGCAAGTCTTAATAATGCGCTGATACAAGGTTGTAGATTGGTCAAAGCACCAAACTAAGAAGTAGGGAGATCTCCAACCAGAACATGTTGCGGCGTCAACAACAAAACACCAAATACCCGATGCAGAAATACAAAGACGATCAAACTAAGAGACCAAAGAGAGACATACGACATACCAACATCAAACACTAAAGTATACACATATTAAACCAACGAGACCAATGAGCAACCGGTCCCGACTTTGAACGGCTATTTGCCACATAAGTAGCAAATGATGTGATTATCCAGGATTATGTGCAGACAACCCTCTCACTTCTCCGACTACCCAGAGGTCCCGAAGAATGTACAATTGTGGTGTACAACAACCTCCTCACTGTTAGATGACCACAAAACGCAGAGACCCAAGCAACAAAGTTGAATATGTAAATGGATATAAAAAGGGGGCGTACGTAATACAGTCTGTGCACTGCCGACAGGAGCTCATGTATGTTATCACCCGAGGGGTCCAAGTTTTGGAGTCAGGAGGTTCCTACCCACGGTATTAAAGTTGTTTGATGATTCTATCATAATTTCGATGGTAAATTTGTCTACCTTTGATATCCTTCTTATTTCGTTAATTATCTCACCATAAAGTGCAGGTTGTGAAATACCGAAATATACTCTGTTGCTTGCATGAGTCCGAATTTCAAGAGAAGTCAGCAGTTATTTCTGTAAAATTTCCAGAAAGTCTTAATATGAACTAGTTTAAATTTGTTAAAGCGAAAACTGTATCATATGTATAGAAATGAATAGAAGAAATGGGGGGATTTCCAACAACACTCGGTTGTAGCACCCACAGCAAAATCCATAAGAGGTAAAACATTAAAAGCATTACACAGGTCATCATATACATGTATCCATGATTTGTATGACTTGTAGCCTGTTTTGGATTTAGATGTACAAATATACAGTTTTCCTCTCTTGATCAGTGCACCACTTAATGGGTTTAGGCAATCGATAATTGATTTTGTGAGGAGGACGCGTGTGGTAAATAGGAGAGAAATCGTACTGATTTTGGAATTTCTAGACTTCATTTTGTCATTCATATTCCCTGATTTTATAGACCAAAAACAGTACACAGTATCTTGCGATGTGCTCATTTATCGCTGTAACTGCTGACGTGAGGTTTCTAAAGAAAATATTAGTGGAGTACATGTACTTGCTAGAATTAGCAAGAAATCGATATATCTAGGGAGACTTGCGAAGTTTTGGTTAATAATATATGGTAGGGGATTTTGGAGAAAAGGAGATTTTGAACGAAGATAGCTCATGATTCTTTTTCTTCAAAATGTCAAAGTTATTTTCATTGCGTTTGATAAACGTATTTGTAAACGAAAGTTCGAAAACTAACGTATATACATATAAGTAATAACGCTTTTATATATGATAATAATGATGTTATTGGCTGCTTCATCTGCAGATACAAAAACTTTTTTTTTCATTTAAATGTATGAATTTGGATTTGAAATATCTGTCAGAGGTGGAACGTGGATATACATGTAAATAGACAAACAAAGAATATTTTCGTATGGTTTTATTTTACTAAATTCGAACATTTATAACATATACTTGAATGCAATTAAAAATATAAAGAAACATTTATTTGAATTTTTTTCTAAGTATATCGTCAATAAATGAAAACAACAGGCCCAAGAGGACCATATCACTTACCTGAGTTGCAGACAAAAGAACGATAGTGGACAGTTTGGCTGAGGTATTTGAGTACTTCCTTCCTGCAAGGTTTCGTAAAATTCTATACAGCGGTTGCAGAGAAGTTGAAAACGTATGAGCAAATCAGATACCTTGGCAACCTGACCCCAACCCTAACCATAACCCAACCTGTTTGGCATGAAAAACACAACTGTGGTAAAGGACCTTAACGTGGCTCGCGGCTTTGCTGTCGTCATCTGTTCATGCGTTCGTAAATTTAGACTTTAGCGTAAGTTTTGTGTACTTTCAGTCAGTTACGTCATAGTAAAAAAAGAGCGACGTTACTGCATTTGTTTTGACGGGGAAGTTAGTTGCTGTTGCAAAATTTGAATTCAATCAAATCTGAATGCTTTACTTGAAGATAAACATGATAAAGGAACTTATTTACGTTTACGTTTTTCATATTTTATTCAGACTGGAAAAAAAATAATATTCAATAAGAGATAAACTAAAGAGAGAAAATCAGTCCTTTACAAACTAGCATATACAATTCGGGTCTCTCTCCACCTTCTCGTACATGTATATGTAAAATAATGTAATAAGTAAATAAAAAATGAAACAAATTTATTATAGATTGATATGTAAATAGTTTGATATGATACACACGAACGAATGAAGTCCGGCTTGGAACCACCGTCGCGAGTGAAGAGGAGAATGAGCTACAAATTTAATTAAAGAAAAGTTTTCGAGTGTTGTTGGAGATTCGTGACGCATTTCTCTCGCATTTGTGGGCATTCTTGTCATGCGTGTGCCGTATTTGTCTGCATTAGATCGACGCGAATGTTTTAAACTATTTAAAATTTCCGTGTCTGATTTATCATTCGGCTCACTTCGTGGCGCATTCATGATGCATTCTTCTTCATTCGTGGCGCGTTTTTCTTGCATTCGTATGTATTCATCTAAAAAATTTAGTGAAGAATGAGACTCGAATGTGACACGATTGCGCCACGAATGAGCCACGACCTAGGGGAAATCACGACGACTGAGATAGGAAAAAGCACAAGCCCCAATCTGCCACGACGGCGTTACGAATTTTACACGATGATGCAACGAATGTGACACAAATTAATTTCGTACATGTTCAATAATCAAGTTAAAAAAACTACATAAAACATTGTTATTTCTCTTATCCCTAAACTATTTTTTTACCATAATTCGTAAAGAAAGGGAGGAAATACGTCAAAATTTGCTGCATAAAAATAAATAGCATGTTATTTTTTTTTTTAAATAAATAAAGAATAATCATACAAAACATAAATTGTCGTAAAAAATTGTGTCAGACTCGCGTCTATTATACTTGAGTATCATTAAGCTAGCTGCGTCCGTCTGACATATAAAATTATATGAACTTTGCAAATGGAAAATAAACTAGATGGCTACTGTTGCAAGCAACAGACGGATTCCTCCTTTATTAGACCTTCCTCGGAACTGAAGTGCTAAAATCCAAATAAAGAAGATGGAAAAAAGAATAGTTGCTTTAGTACCATATTAACTTCAGCAAATGAGCCAAAAGAGCTTATGACTAATTTGGGACTCTTATTTATTTATCAACAAAATAGAAGAAAAATAAATGAATACCTTTCATGTTTACGAAAGCTTTAAACTCCATGCTCAATCAATCTCTAATCCTTTACAATGACTTTCTCAAAAAAGAATTGCACAATGATTTTGCAATGAGATGATTTCTATTAATAGAAAATGACAACAACAAGAAACTACTGATATGTAATGCTACTAAGAATAAAAAATAAAGAAACAGAGAACAAGAATAAAAGAGTTATCTATCTTACTACGTAAAGATCAAATAAGAAGTACTACTTGTGTGAAGAATAAATAGTTAAGGACAAAAAGTAAGAATTCTAAAAGAGCAAATGTTTGTTATGGCCTTGCAAAAGTTTATTTGACCTTTAACCAAGGTCATGGATAAAAGATAAGCATTTGAGTTTATTCTCATCAAGATTCCATTTAATCTAATCAAAGCTCAATATTTTATCGACAAAAGTCTGTTGTGACCTTGAAATCGAACAAATGACCTTTGGTCAAGGTCAAGGTGAAAGGACTTGATGCAAGGAATATTTGCGCCAAGTTTGAACTCTCAAGGTCAAATGGTCTTTGTTCTATAGGCAAAAGTTTGTTGTGACCTTGAGAATGAAAATTTGACCTTGGGCTAAGGTCAAGGTGAAAGGGCTTGGCTCAATGATTGTATTTATGAAGTTTGAATTGTCAAGGTCAAATAGTCTTTGTTCTATAGGCAAAAGTTTGTTGTGACCTTGAGAATCATAATGTGACCTTGAAACATGGTCATCATCAATGACTACCTATTAGTAACCTACCATCCAAGTTTCAACTCAAAATCTCAAAAACTGTAGAAATTGGCACTGTGCCAATTTAAAGTTCCATTTTCAACACAAAATAGCACGAAAACTGTAAATATTTTAGCGAGCATGTAAGCGTATAAAAGTTTGTAAATTTCCCAAAGATCAATATAAAACAAATTTCGTTCAAATCGTACGGTTAGTTTAGGAGTTATAAGGTTTTAAAGATTTTGCCTTTGATGACTTCTAGCGGGGGCATATATGAACTTTTCGACAAGAAAAAAATTTTTAATGTAGATCTTTATTTGCTCTTTCTCATGACACTTTCCATTTTATCCTATGGTGCAGTACTTTGTTGTAACGTCTCTGGAATGGTTTGGGGGTAAGAATAATAATAATAAGAATAAAGAAAAGACAATACAATAACAGAAAGGATTCCGACGGAAGTCGGAATCCTTAATTAATTCAGTCAGAGAAAGGGAAAGCGAAAAAAAAAGCATTCTCATTATTCTATTATGAAGGATTTATGAAGAATTTATCTTCCACAGTGAATGGGTATCGAGAGAAAGTATAGCAAAACACGGGCACGTTTTCTATTCATCTAATTCAACGAGATCAAACTTCGATTAAAAAAAATCAGCGCTCATTGAGCGTGAACCATAGATGTCCTGAATGAATTCGTCCATTATCTTATCCAGGGCATTCTCGATGTTTTGGGGGGAATGGTATCCGTACTCTGGAGGGGGGGGGTTAAGACATTTTACTAACAAAGGGGAAATTATTTACTACTGTGAAATGTTTACACCGAATTTTTAACTGGAACAGATTGATTCTTTGTCATTGAAGCATTTCTTTTAACTCCTCAGAGCTTGTTAAATCATATGCCAAATACTTGCGGGGATTTTTTGTAGCAAAGTAGCTTGGTATAATGGGGAATTTTTTCTCCATTTTAGGGGAAAAAACATACTATTTAGTGGGGGACGGGGCCGAATTTCGGCCTCATTTTAGGTCGATCGAGTGCCCTGTCATCACATATTTGTTGTTTTGTGTTTTGGATTAACACCAATGACATTATAAAAGCTATGACTTTCACACATTAGAACTCTCTAATGTGGCCTAAACTTTCACAAAAGATAGGTTGAGAAAGATTGACCAAACTGTTTCAAAAGTGGTCTGATACTGCTCCATTTGCATCTATTTTTCGCAATATTTTCCGGGGGAGGCCATCCTGACAACATCCCACTGCGGGAGGGGATATCGCCGCACCTAACCCCCACCTCGGCGCTTAGCGTCCCCCCTCCTTGACTCCATTAAAACTATCGTATAAGCTTGGGAATCTTGCAAGCGAGCTGACACCTACATTGACGCTCATTCTGCTGACGGTGATGTTAATATTTTGCATCATTTACTAGAAGAAATGCCTAAGTTCATCAAATGTTGAAGAAATGCTTTGTTTCTGTTGAAGATGTGAAAAAAAAAAACAATCAGAAAATAGCAAACAAGTACAAGCATATCAAAAGCTATGTAGAACTTGTAGAGGAAAAGGTTCTTTCCAAGGCACATTTAGCGAGTCCTTGACATCTAGTGGTCTAAACTCTAAACATATACGCATTAATTTACGTACCGTATAGGGGGAGGGGAAGGCTTTCTAGCTGTTTTGAAGGGCAAAGTAACAAAAACTGAATAAGTGGCTACACGCCTTGGTTCATTTTATGACTAAAGTTTTGTCTGTTTCGATTTACATATATTACATGTATTTAGGGTTATGTAGGCAAAAATTGATTTCAATGTGACTCAAAATTTGGTTCAAGAAAACTACGAAACTCTCGTTATAACGATTATATTTATACAAATGTATATGACAAGAATTCATTCAATTTTACCTTTAACACGAAGTTTTAATTATTAATCACATAAAGGAAATTGCAATGACGCCGAATGTTATCTTTTTCTAATGATAACGAAGGCGTGCTTCAAAACGTTCGACGTAATGAAGTGACGTCAAGTGCTACTTTTCATCGTTTTCAGTGACGTTCGGTAAAATGGAATGTTATTTTAAAAATAATGACACTGTTAACATCTATATATTTATACATCAATCGATTTGTCTTATCTTGAACTTCATTGAGGTGAAATTTTATAACTTTCGACCGTAAGATATGAAATCTATTGGCAATTGTACTTAGTTTAGTGCATTCCGAAAATGACATTTTCATACAAAAAAGTGTGTAAAAACAGCTATAAAATTCTTTCTTGTCCTTGAAATTCAACAAAATTCACATAGAAATAATTAATGTAATATTTGTTCAAGAATGTGAACTCCACACGATATCAGCGTCATTAATTTTTTTCATAAATAAGGGATAAAACACTCAATTGACAGAATTCGATAAAAGACGTCACCATGGTAACTTCAAAACATCACAGCGTCTATAAATTGCGGTCGATTTCAGTCAAACCATCACAAGAGAAACTCAAAACATTCCTCTATACATGGTGAAATTTTGAGGGTAGGTAAACAAGCTACTTTGGAAACGCCGCGAGCCACCTTAAATGCCTTCCTCCTGTAAGGTTTTGTAAAATTCTGTACAGGGTTTGCAAAGGAGAAGTCGAAGATATGTCAGCGTCCTCGGCGGCCATATTTGTTGACCTATCGGCATGAAAAACACAAACTTGGTAGAACACCTTGAGTACTTGCTTTCTGTGAGGTATCGTGAATTCTCTGCAGCATTTGCAGAGAACAAGTGGAATATATGTCAGCCAATCAGAGTCATCGGCGGCAATATTTGTTAACCGATCGGCACGAAAAACACAACCTTGGTTGAAAACATTGAGTACTTGCTTCCTGTAAGATTCCATGAAATTCTGTGCAATAGTTGCAGAGGAGAAATCGAAAATGTGTCAGCCAATCAGAGTCCTCGACAGCCATATTTGTTGATCGATCGGCATAAAAAAACAGACTCGATGGAGGAACTTGAGTACTTGCTTCCTGCAACGTTTCGCGAGTTTTTTTGTTTTGTTTTGTTTTTTTTTTTTTGCAGCGGTTGCAGAGAAATCGAAAATGCGTGATGGAGTCAATCAGAGCCCTCAGCGGCCATATATGTTGATCTATAGGCACGAAAAACACAAACGTGGTAGAGGACCTTGAGTACGTGCTTCCGGTAAGGTTTCATTAATTCTGTGCTGCGGTTGTAGAGGAAAAGTAGAAAATTCAGTTTATGCCGGACGGACGACATAGGGATTGGCGACGGACGGCGAGTTATGACAATAGCTTACTTGAGTTTATGTCAAGTGAGCTAAAAAGACATATATATTCGACATGAAAAATTAATATAGATAAAATTGTAGCTATGTATTATAGCAAGAAGTTACATATTTATCATGACGAGAGAACACAGATGTATCAAAATAAATTAATAAGATAAAAAATATCAAATCCGAGATACAAGTATTAGAATAAACATCGAAGAAGTAACCATGTATAATGCAGCCTCCATGTCGAGAAGACTAGACAATATCAATAGAATTTCCATTGGAACAGCCCGAGTCCCGGAATAAACAGTATTCCAAAACTTATATACGTATTTGGTGATCTCTATGTATCCGTATGAATAGGAGGGTTATACCTAATCCGGAAAGCAATATCATCTGTAAGACATTCAGTTCGCACTTAATATTGATTTATCGTGCCCCTCGTTTTTGAACCTAAGTCCCATGTCTAGGGTTATAATGTGGGAGTTTGTTCATAGTCTCTAACTGTTACTAGGTGTGGTAGTTGTGCAGGGTGGTCATGTTGGAGATCCCCCTTTTTTCTACGTGTTGTAGTTGTAGAAATGGTACATGTATCTTAGTTTATTATATGGGAGTTTGTTTAGAGTCTCTAACTGTTACTAGGTGTGGTAGTTGTACTAATGGTATCTTAGTATATTATGTGGGAGTTTGTTCATAGTCTCTAACTGTTACTAGGTTGGGTAGTTGTACATATGGTATGATCCTAGTATATTATGTGGAAGTTTGTTCATAGTCTCTAACTGTTACTAGGTTGGGTAGTTGTACATATGGTATGATCCTAGTATATTATGTGGAAGTTTGTTCATAGTCTCTAACTGTTACTAAGTGGGGTTGTTATACAAATGGACAAATGGTATCGTAGTGTATTATGTGGGAGTTTGTTCATAATATCTAACTGTTACTAGGTGGGGTTGTTGTACAAATGGTTTCTTAGTATATTACATGTATTATGAGGGAGTTTGTTCAGAGTCTGTTACTGTTACTAGGTGTGGTAGGTGTATAAATGGTGTCTACGTATATTATGTTTGAGTTTGTTCAGAGTCTTTTACTGTTACTAGGTGTACTAGGTGTACATATGGTGAGTTTGTTCATAATATCTAACTGTTAACAGGTGGGGTAGTTATACAGATTATGTCTTAATATAATATGTTGGAGTTTGTTCATCGTCTCTAACTGTTATAGGTGGGGTAGTTGTACAGATTCTGTCTTAATATAATATGTTGGAGTTTGTTCATCGTCTCTAACTGTTATAGGTGGGGTAGTTGTACAGATTCTGTCTTAATATAATATGTTGGAGTTTGTTCATAGTCTCTAACTGTTACTAGGTGTTGTATTTGTACAGATGGTGTCTTAATATAATATGTGGGAGTTTGTTCATAGTCTCTTACTGTTACTAGATGTGGTAGTTGTACAAATTATGTCTTATTATATTATGTTGGAGTTTGTTTATAGTCTCTAACTGTTACTAGATGTGGTAGTTGTACAAATCATGTCTTATTATAATATGTGGGAGTTTGTTCATAGCCTCTAACTGTTACTAGGTGTGGTAGTTGTATATATGGTATCTTAGTATATTGTGTTGGAGTTTGTTTATAGTCTCTAACTGTTACTAAGTGTTGTATTTGTACAAATTATGTCTTATTATATTATGTGGGAGTTTGTTCATTGTCTCTAACTGTTACTAGGTGTGGTAGTTGTACTAATGGTATCTTAGTATATTATGTTGGAGTTTGTACAGAGTCTATAACTGTCGCTAGGTGGGGTAGTTGTACATATGGTATGATCCTAGTATATTATGTGGGAATTTGTTCTATTGTTCGCTGTTATTAGGTTTCATTGGTAGTTGTATGTCTACTGTTTGTTGTTAGTAGTTGTATGTGTATTGTTTGCTATAACATGCACTAGGTGTGGTAGTTGAATGTTTTTTTGTTTGCTATAACTATTTGTATGTCTATTGTTTGCTGTCACTTGGTGTGGTAGATGTATGTCGATTATTTGCTGCTACTAGGTACGGTGGATGTATGTCCGTTTTTTTCTTACTACGTAGATATTGTACACACATGTGTTTGTTTGCTGTTACTATTTATGCTAGATATATTTATGTTTTGCTGTTACTAGGTGTGGTAGATGTATGTCTATTGTTTGCTGCTATATCTATAAGTTGGTAAGTCTTCACTGTACACATGTTTATTATCAAGACGATATAATTTTTGTTATCTTTGACAACATATAGTCTTTGTAATATTATTCAGAATTCTTCTCGAAGTTATATAAATCGAGATTCGATGTGGGGCTTTTTTGCAAGTGCACGTTATGAAAGTAAATTCAAATGCAGACTATATACGGAAGCAATTCGGATCATTTATAATGGTTGTCGTGTGTCTTAACAATTCTAAAAGTTTAAAAGTATCGAACTCGAATCACATTATTTCTTCTTGGGACTAAATATTATCATAAATATAGCAGGCAAACAAACTGTACACAAACATTACATTTTGACTTTTTTGGTGAACAGTTAAACGTCTTTAAATTCAATAGCATCATTTAAAACCTGATAAAAATTTACAGCGTGGACCAGACATGCACGTTTCGGGTACTAAACCCTCGTCAGTGATCCTCAGTCTAAACAATGTAATATGGCCAAAAAGTATGAGCATTATTATGATTGTCCGTCCGAAAATGTACCAAAAGATGTAGCAGAATGGGTGGGATATGATGCTACAGGACCCACGTTTTAGAAATTTCAAGAAATTTGTAACAGAAAATTTCAAATTCGTGAAAGAGACAGACGATCAACCGAAGTTGATCGAACTTGGCTACATGTGCCCTCGGGGACTCTTGGTCCACCAGCAGTGACACTCACCAAGTAGTTCAAATGTTAAACGTCTTTAAATTCAATAGCATCATTTAAAACCTGATAAAAATTTACAGCATGGACCAGACATGCACGTTTCGGGTACTAAACCCTCGTCAGTGATCCTCAGTCTAAACAATGTAATATGGCCAAAAAGTATGAGCATTATTATGATTGTCCGTCCGAAAATGTACCAAAAGATGTAGCAGAATGGGTGGGATATGATGCTACAGGACCCACGTTTTAGAAATTTCAAGAAATTTGTAACAGAAAATTTCAAATTCGTGAAAGAGACAGACGATCAACCGAAGTTGATCGAACTTGGCTACAGGCATTTATATCAGAAAGGAAATCACGCAAGGAACTGGGTTCTTAACATATGTATCATACACGTCAATTGTTTGTACTTCGTGTGATTTTATTCTCAGTATAAAATGGAATTACCAGAATGGGAGTTTGTAAACCAGTCATTATGATATTACCCCAAGTTATCATATGAGAATCAATGACATTTTCCAAATTTTGCACGAGAAGAAAAATAATGCCTAATATGGCAATTGAGGTGTACGCAGATTCAAAACGAATGCAATTTTTAACCAAACATAAATTTTCCTTTCCTTTTCTTTTGTTTTGTAAATTATGATACCTGATACGACCAAGGCAACTAGAGAAATAACCAAAGTGGTCATTGCATAGGAAAATATACCATTAGAGAAAAACACCAAACCACAAGAAGTAAGATCTTCAGCATTTGTTTCACTTAGCTGACTTATCATCAAGACAAGTACTATTGGAGCAAACAAGGAGATCCCAATAAGTGAACAGGTATGAACTTTGTTTTTTAGAAGGACTTCATTTGCTGTACTTTTTATTTTGATAACGAAGTAAATGAAACTGGCACTTCCCATGACTGCAGTCGTTTGAATCATAAGAATAAGCGTTCTAGAAATAAGGTCCATGATGTAGCAAATATCGGAAGTGGAGTACTGTTCAATGAATGATGTTACAATCTGGTTAGAGAAGGAGACAAAAAGGAGAAGTAGATAGGAGTATCCCAACACTGTATTACGGACATTGCTTTTCTGATAACACGGTAAAACAGAGCATAGAAATATAAACGATAAGCACGAGAAGACATACCGCATTATGGAGGACACTTTCATATCAGGTTTATTGAAAACGACAAATTTGGGTGACTGGCATTTAACACTAAAAGAATATTTATCCTTCGTGATTACAACCATTCCCTGGATTTCGGGACAATTTCTTGTAGGAAATGATTTGGAACTTTTCATAATTTCAATGACCCTATCCGAACCGTCATATTTCTTCTTAAAGTAACCTACAAATTTACAGTTTGGACACCCATATGTAGAATCAGGTCTAGGAGTTGTTAACTCGTACAAAACTGATCCGTTTTCAAATATCTCAATATACTGTAATTTATGTTTATCGAGCCATGTATTGATCTGTTAAAGAACGTTCTCCGAATTGATCTTCTTTCTTAAATGAACATCAAAAACAGCACTAAAGTTTCCTGATGTCAACGTCTTGTTTTCGAAATAAATGCCTGCATAAAAGTCTAAGTAAGGTTCAAATTCTTTAAGAGCACTGTTTATGCATTTTTGGTAAAAGAATGCAACATTAAATACTTTAGAAGTTGTAGCACTTATCTGTCTTTTCAGCTTTATGTTACGAAACACGACCTTAGCCGATTCCGTCGATTTAATCAGTTTATCATTCTGAAAGAAAAAAAAGTACATTATCATTTACATCAATGAAAAGCAGTATGGTGCATGAGAAATGTCACACTTTATTTTACATTGTTTATAATCGGCTTAATAACAATTTTCTAATGTTAACATTAGATCTCTTCGGCGAGTCCATTATCCGTATATATAAAAGATGGGACTTTGCAAGACTACCGTCATACGACATTTACATATCGCAGCTCATCCGGTACGTTAGAGCATGTACTGAAATTTTGGATTTTCACAGTAGAAATTCCATAAGCTAGTTAAGACTTTCTGGAAATTTTACAAACATTACAGTCAACTACTTTTAAAAGTTGGATCTATGCAGGCAACAGAGTACATTACTTTGGGTATTACACAACCTGTCTTTTATGGTGATATTATAAACAAATTTTGAAGGATGAAAGGTAGACAGCATTACCATCGAAAATGCGTCAGAATCATTAAACGCCTTTTATGCCGCGAATATGATCCTAATATCACCAGACGGACACTAGACGTGGTATTTGACCCATTTACAGTCTTGTACCAGCGCATTCTTGAGACTTGCACTCAGACTGACTGTGACGACGGGACTCAGTGACGGGCCCTGTCCATCCTAATATCACCAGACGGACACTAGACTTGGTACTTGATCCATTTACAGTCTTGTACCAGCGCATTCTTGAGACTTGCACTCTGACTGACTGTGACGACGGGACTCCATGACGGGCCCTGTCCAAACCTCTTAAGAGAAGACAGGGCCCCGATCACCTGTCCTCTCTGAATGTCAGTCGGACTCCTCGTGTGATTATACACATGAACTTGCTACATCCAGCAGGGTGCGGACTGTATTACAATGAACGTATGTCCTCTTTTTATATCCATTTACATATTCATCTGTGTTGTTTGGCCTCTGCGTTTTGTTGCCTTGTTTGTGTGTGGTCATCTAACAGTGAGGAGGTTGTTTTACACCACACTTGTAGGTTCTTAGGGACCTCTGGGTAATTGGAGAAGTGAGAGGGTTGTGCGCACGTAATTCAGGATAACCATACCATTTGCTACTTGCGTGGCAAATGGCCGTGTAAAGTCGGCACTGGTTACCCATTGGTCTCGTTGGTTTATGTGTAGTCTTTTGTGTTTCGTGTTTATATGTCGTGTGTCTCTTTTCCTTCCCTTGGTATGCTCATCTTTAGTTTTTCTTCATCGGGTGTTTTCGTGTTTTGCTGTTGGTGCTGCAACAGGGTCTTGTTGGAGACCCCCTCCCTTCCTTTGTTATTAAGTGAAAGTCATTTCACTAAGTTCGTTATTTCTTTTCAGACCTAAGGTCTGGATTATTTGGATGGACTCCACTGGAAAAGTGTGACAAGTCTGCTCACTACTTATTCAATTAAGAATATATATGCCAGATGACCAATGTACACATAATTTTAATGAATCAGTGTTTAGTCTTAGCATTTGGGTTGTCTTTAGATTCTTGAACTATAAGTTAACTACTATTATTTCATCAACATGTTGAAATATGGATGCATGGGATGGGATTTGTTACATAAGATTACAGATCACAATTAATTTTGAATGTTCGTTGACCACGCAAATAGTTCCTGATTATTTCAATCCCTCGTCTTCTTACATTTAATTTCTACGACTCTATTTACACTAAATGATTCGTTTATTACGTCAATGAGTCGCAGATGAGTTGAAAAAAAAAATATTCTAGCATGTTGAATGATACTGCATCATCCTAATCGCGGAATTTGATCGTCATATTAGTACGATTTACAAAGGAATATATACGAAAAAATAATTGGGGTCTGATACCATAATGGTGAACAATGAACTGTTTTATTTTGATATGTTAACTATGCAAAATAGAATTGTAGCAATGAGAGGATGTTTCTTATGAACAGGGTTGCCAGCAGTCTTGAAAAGTCAGGGACATTGCCTTTTTCTCAAGGTCAAGAAATTGTCAGGGATTTTTTCTAATTTAGTCAGTGAAAAAAGTCTGACAGGGAAAATTTTAGAGCTGAAAAAATATTATCAAAATTTTAACTTTATTAAAGTTGATCACAAAACAGTGAGAAAACTATGTTTACTGTTGGCTTACATTGTATTTCATGTTGTGTTATTGAAATATTGAAAAATAAACATAAAACAGTCAGAAGAAATGGGCAGATTGGGAGGCTAATTGGGAGGTCAGGAGGCCATTTAAATATTTGGCTGTTTTGGTCAGTGAAAAACATAAATTGTTATACATTTTTGTAATATCTTTGGATAATTACATATACATGTACCACATATAAGAAATTGAGTTCTTTTCACTTCAAGGTGAAAGTAAAGTTGCAGTTAACATTTCAAACAAACAGTAATAGGTCTAAAGTTATGCAGATATGAGCTTAAAGTTGAAGAGGAAATTCAGTTAATAAATGATATGATGATTTTAGAAAACATTATGTCATATCAGGATGTGTCATATGGTTTTATGGCCTTTAGTTTACATATTATTCTGATCTTAGAAACTTGACAAAGATCTTTCTTTCCCATTCCATATTATTTTAGAAAGTATTAATACTGATTCTAATAAAAAATATGTGTAGAGCTGTTTGTAGAGCTGGTATGTTGGACAACAATGGACTTCTTCATACAAAATAATGAACAAAGGAGTGTAAATTCTGGTCATTACCACAAAAAACAAAGGAATTGTAACCCCTCAATGACAGGAGAGGGATACAAATATTTATATGTCATCGTAATTGCACTGTTTTATAATCAACAAATGGCAACTTGCAGTTATTTACATGTACATGTATTATAAAAGAGTTCAAAATTCAAATATCAAATCATGCCCCCCCCCCTCCTCCTACCAAATCTTTCTTCATTTAACCTAAAAAGTGATTATGGCATTGTGCCTTCCTCTTCCTCAAAACATGTATACTGAATTGAATCATTAACCTTGAGGGGGGGGGGGTGCATCCCCTAATAGGTGACTGTCAAACTGTGTATTTGTATAGGGTATAGGGAAAGGGGCACTCTGCATCCCCTAATTCTGCAACTGTCAAATTGATGGCTTTTTTCCTGAAGTAAGAAAATAAACAAAAAACATATTTCCCTTAAGAAACAAAACCATGATTGTACCTTCTCCATTTGAAACTCGAATACCTTTCACTTTCCCTCTCTCCTTGACAGTTGCATATCTAAAATTAAATGTCTTGTATTTAAAAAAGAATCCATAGATACAGATAATTATGTACCCAAAGGAATTTGTGAAAAAAACTATTCTTTTAATACAAAAATTCCTAAAAACCATCTCTTTGATCATACTGGAAACGAATTACAACAGGAGTCCCCGAGGGCACATGTAGCCAAGTTCGATCAATTTCGGTTGATCGTTTCTTCAACGAATTCTAAAATTTCTGTGATCAAAATTTCTTTAAATTTCTAAAACGTGGATCCTGTAGCATCATATCTCAACCATCCTGCTATGCCTTTGGGTACGTTTTTGGACAAAGTAACTTTAACACTTTTTGGGCATATTACATTGTGTAGATTTCAGGATCAATGACGAGGGTTACCGAAACGTGCATGTCTGGTCCATGTTGCCAATTTGTCTGGTCTTAAATGATGCCTTTCAATTTGCAGACGTTTAACATTGAATATTCCCAACCCCCTTTCCCTTTGAAATTACAGGTAGCCGATGTTTATCTATTAAAAATAAAAACCAACTTTTTTTTAGTATACATACAAAACAACAACAGGTTGGTTTTATTTCTTTCATCGGATGCCTGTGTTCGAAATATATTTTTCTTTATCAGATTCTAATATTATATAACAAATATATCAAATTTATTTATGATGACTGACTTATTCCATAATTGTCGACCTCAATCGACCGCTATGTAAAATGAAAACTGCCACGTGCACGTGTATCACAAATTCAGCTGACTTGATTCTAAGCTTCAAAGTCATGTTAGGGTGGTATTTTCAGTTTTCTTTAAAAAAAGTTACAGACAAGAGACATTTCGTATGCGGAGGCATTGTATTTATTTCTATAGACAAACATGCTTCGACTGGAATGTACGCGAACGCGATGAAACGTTGTATTTCCCTCTGTTTACATAGTTGCTATGAAAAACCGGAAGTAGGCTTGGATGACTTTTCTGCAAAGTAACCAGATAGGCAGTGCGTTATGTCAAAACGATAACATTGTAGGTGGTGCTGTCTAAAAGTGCTGTACAAAATACTATTTGTCGTAATGATCTCACAAAATGTAAATATAAGACAATATAGAGATGCATTTATCTTGCTATAGCTGTAAGTAACTTACCGGTACTGGGAGCAGTTACAATGATAGGGTAGATATGCATCTGACCAAATATGAAAATTGCGTAAAGTATTAGCAACTTCTCTCCATCCATATTGACGGTCTCAACATCTAACCTCTCTTAATGTATTTGTACATGTCATCGCTGATGAAAAACAAAAAGGGAATGGATTATAATTTGGATTGATTAAATCTTTATTACAATTATGAATTTTGATGAATTATAGATTTGTGCAGCTGCATCTCAGATGATTTGTAAAGAATATTATCTTCATTTGTAGTAATCTAATCTAAAAATGCATCTGTTCTTTTGATGAATATTAAATTTGGCGGCACCTTTTACATAATACATTGAATCGTATCATTAAATCTGGAAATTTCATCTGCTGGTAAATTGGAACCAAATAAAACAGTATATTACCTACCTCCAAGAACATTATGTCATCACACCAGCGGACAAAGCCTCAAATAATTACACATTTACTTGCAAAAATTACTATTTCGACAGTCTAGTTAAAGAGTTGGGTTTATATTCGACACCTGGAAAACCCACTTACACCCCAACAAACCTTTCTGCCTCTGAAATAATAGATAACCACAAATCAGCTCTTGCTTCCTTTGGCTACAACACTAACAAATTAGATTTAGATTTACCATACTCATACTGCATACCTAAAATGCATAAGAATCCGTACAAACAACGTTTCATCGCTGGTTTCTCAAAATGTTCTACCAAAGCGTTATCGATCTTACTCACCAAAGTTTTATCTGAAATCAAATCTGGGCTTCACAAATATTGTTCGACAGTATATTCTCGCAGTGGAATCAACCAGATGTGGATTTTAAAGAATTCGAAGGAACTTTTAGAACATTGAAATCCACTCATTTTTGTAGAGTCCATTCGATCAAAGCCTTTCATTTTTCGACACTTTACGCTACAATTCCACATTCTAAATTGAAAGAAAGACTCCCAAAAATTATAAGTAATGCGTTTACAAGTAAGAACGGTAATCGCAAATATAAATTTATTGTTGTCAACTATGACAAAACCTACTTTGTAAAAGAAAAGTTCGATTCTCAAAATAAGTACACTGAAACAGATATTATTCAGATGTTAAATTTTCTGATCGACAACATTTTTGTGGTGTTTGGAGGAAAGGTCTTCAAGAAAATTGTCGGAATTCCAATGGGGACCAATTGTGCCCCACTCCTTGCCGACATTTTCCTTTACTCGTACGAAGCTGAATTCTTCAATCTTTGGTCTCTGAAGGGAAAAGATACTTAGTTTCTGACTTCAACTTCACTTACAGATACATAGACGATGTGTTGCCCATCAATAATCCAGAATTCGCGGATTACCTCAGCAGTATCTATCCTTCGGAGCTTGAATTCAAAGAAACTACAGAGACAAATAATTCAGCATCCTATTTGGACATAATGTTGTCCTACGACACTGATGGTCACATGAACACCTCACTCTATTACAAACGTGACGACTTCAATTTCAGCATTACAAATTTTCCTTTTCTGAGTAGCAACATCCCTTCATCGCCTGCTTATGGCGTGTTCATATCTCAGTTGATACGCTATGCCAGAGCAAGTACCAAATATAAGGATTTTGTTCAGAGAGCTAGGCGTGAGGAACTCGTCATACACTATGATGTCCCACTCTCCAGAATGATGGATGATATTCTGTCATAGACCATTTGGACCATCCAGCCAAAGATTGTACTCTATGTCTTCCGAAATGGAAGTAACCGGATGTGACAGTTCTACCGAATTAAAGCGGTGGGTGTTGCATGCAAGTAGTGATGCTTACTCTTCCTGGGCACCTGGTCTCACTCCCATATCGGGAGTTCGTTTCTTTTCATGTGGTGGAGGATTTTGTTTATTTGCTTTGGTTCCTGTTTTATCCTGATTTTTTATGCCTTCGGTTTCTGATTTTCTGAATTATCGATTTTGTGCTATATACAGGGATATGGTCATTTTCCATATTTGTAACATTGTTGTGATCTATATCTTACATCGTTATGTTGCCACAAGTATCTATATCTTACATGACAAATATGGATAATGACCATATCCCCATTTCAACAATCCCCAGACTACCTGCATTAGGACAGTCGTAGATAATATGGCAGAGGGGCATGATCCCCCCTTATTCTCTATAGTAACTCAAATGACAAATATGGATAATGACCATATCCCAATACATAGTACAAAATCGATAATGTAGATAATCATAAGCCGAAGGCATACAAAATCTGTATAAAACAAGAACCAAAACAAACAAAGAAGAACGTCCTTTTTATGAATAGAAGCTAATTCCCAATATGGGAGTGAGACCAGGTGCCCAGGAAGAGTCAGACATCCTTCTCAAATTAATTGCTAAATAAACTATGTCTATTTATTGTGTTCTGATTCTAGAGTCATAAATTTTCACTAGATAAAATTTAAGAAATATGACTTCGTCGAAGTTTTTTTTTACCTTTATACAGCCCTCTTTTCTTTTCCAAAAACTCATCACATGACCTCTTACATCTTGTCATACTATCATATCCCACCCATTCCGCTAAATCATTGGGTATATTTTTGGACAAAATAATTTCACTCTTTTTGGCTGTATTGCATCGTTTAGACTGAGGATCACTAACGAGGGTTAACTATCCGAAACGTACATGCCTTGTCAATGCTGTAAATTTATCTGGTCTTAATTGATGCTATTGAATTTGAAGACGTTTAACACTAAACTTATGAGGGTTTTATAACAATTGAAAAGGGACTGTTATGAAAACAACAAGCTCATTATTTCTGCCAAATGTCAAAAGTCATAGATATTTTACTAATAAATCTTACATTGTGTAGCTGTACCCAATCTACCAATTTTTAAAGAAAAGATCATCTCTAGCCAAATTACAAATGCGACACCGCGGATACTTTGTGGTGTAACCTTGAGTCCATGAAAAAAACTAATACGCTGTTGTACTAATTTTTGCACCTCGTCCCATATCTTAATCATTCAAATATCCAGAGAGACACAAGCGAAATAACCACATATAAATGAAATGAACAAGCTACAACAGGCACTTACAGAGGAATACAAGCTACACCAGCCACTTACAGACGGATACAAGCTACACCAGCCACTTACAGACGGATACAAGCTACACCAGCCACTCACAGACGGATACAAGCTACACAAGCCACTCACAGACGGATACAAGCTACACAAGCCACTCACAGACGGATACAAGCTACACAAGCCACTCACAGACGGATACAAGCTACACCAGCCACTCACAGACGGATCCAAGCTACACAAGCCAATTACAGACGGATACAAGCTACACCAGCCACTTACAGACTGATATAAAGTGAATGGATATCTCTAGGATTATGATAGGAATGGAACACCCTTCACATTTGTCGGTGTTTTGAAACCCCTTAGTTAATGTGTGTTCTATTTATATAAGTTACCGTCATAAGGATTCTAAGAGCGAATTTTTTAAAGCCCAGGCTAGCCCTTATAGCTCAAAGTTATAACAAATTTTGATTTTTTCAAATGTAGGTCAAAGTTCAAGGTCACAGTCTCAAATGAAAGGTCTTTTCATTAAAAAAAATCCTTCATGTGAAATATCAATTCAAGAGATATTGTACATGTAAGGATTACAGGGTTTTGAAAAGTGTATCAAACACCAAGGTCACTAGGTCTAATCCCAAGGTCTTAAATATGGACTCTACACGTGGATTATGGAATCTGAACCCATTACGGTTTAAAGGATACAGCCAAAGTTAATGTTTTTGGAAATTTTGTCAAACTTCAAGTTCAAGATCACAAGGTCAAATGGCAATGGCCCAAATGAAAGGTCTTAAGGTGGCTCAATAATCCAAGAATTCTTTGTCAGAGCAAAAAAAAAACATTCTTTTTATTTGACATTCATATCTGATGATTTATATCTGTGATTAAGATTACATATTATCGTTCATTCATTTGACTAGTGGTCCTCTGAATATACACGTGTAAACCAATTCCGAGATCTGTTGCAAAACAATTAATTTTGATAGATAAATACATTATATAGGGAAAATTATTCCACATTGAAACCATTCTTGTGATTATTTTCACCATAATATAATCAAATATGTCTATTCATTTATAGATAATGCTTTCAAAGAGTGAAATAGCTAAAATTGTTCCCGAAACGTACAATTTTGGCACCCCCACACCAAAATGAAAGGTCTTAAGGTGGCTCAATAATCCAAGAATTCTTTGTAAGAGCAAAAAAAAATCATTCTGTTTATTTGACATTCATATCTGATGATTTATATTTGTGATCAAGATTACATATTATCGTTCATTTGATTGACTAGTGGTCCTCTGAATATACATATGAAAACCAATTCCGAGATCTGTCGCAAAACAATTAATTTTGATAGATAAATACATTATATAGGGAAAATTGTTCCACATTGAAACCATTCTTGTGATTATTTTCACCATAATATAATCAAATATGTCTATTCATTTATAGATAATGCTTTCAAAGAGTGAAATAGCTAAAATTGATCCCGAAACGTACATTTTGGGCACCCCCACACCAAAATGAAAGGTCTTAAGGTGGTTCAATAATCCAAGAACTCTTTGTCAGAGCAAAAAAAAAACATTCTTTTTATTTGACATTCATATCTGATGATTTATATCTGTGATTAAGATTACATATTATCGTTCATTCATTTGACTAGTGGTCCTCTGAATATACACGTGTAAACCAATTCCGAGATCTGTTGCAAAACAATAAAGTTTTGATAAATAAATACATGATATAGGGATAATAATTCCACATTTTTTACCATAATATAATCAACTATGTCTATTTCTTTATAGATAATGCTTTCAAAGAGTGAAATAACTAAAATTGTTCCCGAAACGTACATTTTGGGCATCCCCACCCAAAATGAAAATCTAAAAAAAAGTACCACGTTCCCTTATTTGTCATCAAAGTGATAAGAATGACAAATATGGATAATGACCATATCCCTGTATACAGCACAAAATCGATAATTCAGAAATCAGAAACCGAAGGCATACAAAATCAGGACAAAACAGAAACCAAAGCAAACAAACAAAAAACCTCCACCACATGAAAAGAAGCGAACTCCCAATATGGGAGTGAGACCAGGTGCCCAGGAAGAGTAAGCATCTCCTGCTTGCATGCAACATCCGCCGCTTCAATTCAGTAGAAATGTCACATCCGGTTACTTCCATTTCGGAAGACATAGAGTACAAACTTTGGTTGGATGGTTCAAATGGTCTATGACAGAATATCATTCACCATTCTGGAGAGTGGGACATCATAGCGTATGACGAGTTCCTCATATCGACCGTAGAACTTCCTCAGTGACGATGTTAGTCGGTCACAAACATATCCCTGACTGAGAAGCTTATCTGAAAGACGCCTAGCTCTCAGAACAAAATCCGTATATTTAGTACTTGCTCTGGCATAGCGTATCAACTGAGATATGAACACACCATAAGCTGGCGATGAAGGGATGTTGCTAGTCAGAAACGGAAAGTTTGTAATGGTGAAATTGAAGTCATAGAGTGAGGTGTTCATGTGACCATCAGTGTCGTAGGACAACATTATGTCCAAATAGGATGCTGAATTATTTGTCTCTGTAGTTTCTTTGACTTCAAGCTCTAAAGGATAGATACTGCTAAGATAATCAGCGAATTTTGGATTATTGATGGACAACACATCGTCTATGTATCTGTAAGTGAAGTTGAAGTCAGAAGCTATGTATCTTTTCCCTTCAGAGACCAAAGATTCAATGAATTCAGCTTCGTACGAGTAAAGGAAAATGTCGGCAAGGAGTGGGGCACAATTGGTCCCCATTGGAATTCCGACAATTTGCTGGAAGACCTTTCCTCCAAACACCACAAAAATGTTGTCGATCAAAAAGTTTAACATCTGAATAATATCTGTTTCAGTGTACTTATTTTCAGAATCGGATTTTTCTTTTACAAAGTAGGTTTTGTCATAGTTCACCACAATAAATTTGTATTTGCGATTACCGTTCTTACTTGTAAACGCATTACTTATAATTTTTGCGAGTCTTTCTTTCAGTTTAGAATGTGGAATTGTTGTGTAAAGTGTCGAAAAATCAAAGGCTTTGATCGAATGGACTTTACTAAAATGAGTCTTTGTCAGAAGTTACTTTCTTTTACATATTTCTCAACGACAAACCCTGTTCTTCAAAATAATATATAAAAGGGGTACATGTTATCGTTCATCCTGATTCAAAATACTTGGTTGTCATAGTAACGATTTTAAGAGGGAGGGGTAGGGTTCTCAATAATTTTCAAGAAGGGGTGGATCTGAAATAAGTTACACATAATATGAAATTTCTAGATATAGTTATATTTTGAAAGGCGTTAACAATGTAAAATAAGCGGGTTTTTTTTTCAAAAGTACAACGAGGGTGGTAAATAATCTCCGGGTGTATGAATAAGAGAAATAGAAAAAAAGTAAACGAACGCGTTTTAAAACATTTTGACGTTCAAGGTTGATAAGCAGACGTCACTCACCTCCTTCGTTCTCGATAATGCGTACACTTATGTGTAAAATGGATATATCTTTGAACAAAGCAGGGTTAAAAATGAAATTCACATGCTCAAAATGTTTAAATAGGGAAACTTTGTTCGATAATATCTCGCTGCAATGTAGGAAAGTTGATAAAATTGAAGAAAAAGTCTTATTTTGTTTAGATTACTAAACTTAAAATATCTTATCTATGATATCGCTAAAATCTCAAAGATATGTCCTGTTAGATCATCGACTTAAATTTACCTATTTCAATTTGTTCCCAAGCAACAAGCGGTTGAATTTCTGATGATGACGTTATGAAAAGATACGTTAACGGCGGTAACCAGGGTGTCTCACTTACGGGATATTATTGTATATATAGATTTAACTATACATTTGACTAAATACTAGTGATTATTACACTCAGATCAGATTGTATATGTTAATTATCTGGTACCACCGATACCAAACTCGTCGAAATCTGTCAAGAAACAAGCGAATTACAGGAGTTTGAAGACCGAAACCGCACTCGGTACTGTTTGATGTTTCTGTGTTGATTGGGTGTTCCCTGTCCCTTTTGCTTCTCTTTCTGTTGGTGTCTGCTCTGTGTTTTGCATTGGGTGTTGCCCGGGTGTTGTTGGATATCCCCTCCTTTCATTGATATATGGAGGTCTTCTCAAAGGCGTACCTCTTTAATAAAGAAAACAAACTACTTTTCAACAAAGTTCAGTAATATAACAATAATTGTATATTTTGAGAATTTGAGTTCATAAAATTTGTATCTTATAGTGCTGGGCCCCGAATCTTATTTTACCGCATGACGTTTGAATAGGGTCCGTCATAAAGTCTTGTCGGTACATGTGAAGTGACTATGTAGTAGAACATTCTAGACAATTTAACGCAAATTAGGGAAACCTAATCTTACATCTTAAAGATGCCTATCATTCTTTCTTACTTAATTAAAATTCTATTCTGATTCAATACCTTACCTTCAATCCGTTTTAAGTAATGAAATGAAATGAATTCAAAGAAATTCGAAAATTAATGAAAAAGTTTTCAAGATCTTTCAAATATTATCAAATGAGATAATGAAGACCCTGACAACAATCTCAACTGCACTCACTATGGAACTTCAAATTGAGCATCGACGGACCCCTAAAAAGCTAGAGGTGGGACCAGGTGCCCGGGAGGAGTAAGCATCCCCTGTTTGGCTAGCCTCACTCACCGTCGATGTTTAAGCACGAAAATGAAAACAATATCTACAAAACAAACACTGTCTGGGGTTATATCTATAATGTAAAATGTGCTATGGCGACCATATCAGGGTAAAAGCATTTAAAACACCTACTTTTTAAATGCTTCAAAGTCATTCTGAATACATTCAGTCATTCTGAATACATTCACACATAGAGGAAAACAAATGCAGGTTTTTTCCAACTCCTAAAGTCAGCTTGGTCGAGTGTAGTAGCGTAAAAAATGCTAAAAAGGGCAATAGGTTGTATCCGTATAAGTGCGTGATGAACCTTTGAATCTTTGAATGCACTGCAGGTCACTGTTTCCTTATACTTGTCACAGAAATAGTATTGGATAGATTTATATAAAACAAGGCCAATGAAAGGACCAATGACTGAATGTAAATTATTCGTCAATTTCCTGATCCTTATCACATAAGGTCAATAGAAAGATAAATACACTTAATAATCATACCTCTCTATGACATAGTTAGAGTATACACACGTTAATACAACGTTCCCTTACTATTGGTTCAAAATAGTACTTTCAAACTGTTGATAGATTTTTGAATTCTTTGTTTCTCTTAATTTGAAAAAATAGACCAAAAAATGCGAGCATATCGTCAGTTTTTGGTGTCTACAATGCTGTCTATTGTTCTCCTATTTGATTATGGAGTGTGTAAGCTAGATTCATTTTTAGAACAATTGACTCCTGAAAATGAAGGTAAGATGCATTATGTTATACTTGGACTATTAAATTACAGACATAATCTATTGATTTAATTTAATTTTAAAGATGTCTTAGTATTTAGTATTTAGAACTATGAAAATCGAAGACGTATTGTCATTATCTTATTATGAAATATGTAGAGTATCAACTTTTCACCAGGTTTTTTTTTCATGTTTTATGCGTTTCGAGAAATCCATATGAATTGAGTCAAAGTGATATTCTGATAAGTCGTTTGATTATTCTGACATTTATATTATGGAAAAGGCATAAATATGATTTATCTCGCCTTGTGCTACATGAAAGCTTTTAACGTCAATGATAAGCTATGACTACGGTTAGCCATACCGGCATTGAGGAAACGCATATAAAGTTCGTGGGGAACAATTTGGATTCACTCGGTAAAAGGCTATGAAAATAGATGTTTCCATGTTAGAGGGAATCACAACTAATCTTTTGTAAATTTTCTTCATGAGTTTTCCATGGTTTCATTGGTATGTTTAATGTAGCAAATTTCTAACATACTATTTACAATTTCAGTGAGAATAAAGTGAAAGGGACTAGGTATTTCACAGAAAAATGTCTTTAAGCTGTCTTTATATGTTACATGTCTTCAAATTCATACCATCATTTAAGAACAGATATATTTGCAGCATGGACCAGACATCCATGTTTCGGGTACTTAACCCTCGTCGATGATCATCATTTCAGCAATGAAATATGGCCAAAGTCTTGGAAAAGTGTGTCTGAAACACGTAGCAGGAGGGGTGGGATATGATGCTACAGGACAAGGTTCTGGATTTGTTGTTTGGATATCGATCCCTGACTCTTACCTTAAGGAAGATCCATTTCGAAGTTTGAAGTGTTCAACTCCTTTTCGTTTTTATCTGCGTATTTTAAAGTACACTGAAATTGTCAATGAATGAAAATCATTACAGGTAAAACGTCTTCAAATTCGATAGCATTATTTAAAACCAGATAAATTTGCAGCATGGACCAGACATGCACGTTTCGGGTACTTAACCCTCGTCGGTGATCCTCAGCCTAAACAATGTAATATGACCAAAAAATATGAAAATTATTATGTCCAAAAATGTACCGAAAGACGTAGCAGAATGGGTGGGATAAGATGCTACAGGACCAACGTTTTAGAAATTTCAATTAATCATTCAGCAAATATAAGATAAGCATACTCATGAACATGTGCCAATTACATCAACCATGTACAGGAGTAATACACTGCATTGGCGAGATAAGTATTTATTATTTCTTATCTAATCATTTCATGATTATAATTGTTTTCTGGTCCTGTTTTCATTTTCTTTTTTTGAAATTGCAAATCGAAATAAGTAATTAGACTGGAGCTTTAAGAAGGACTTAGTTTTGGATTGACCTATGTACATAATGATTATGTATGAAATTTAAACGTTTTCAAATTCAATAGTATCATTTAAAAAGACATAAATTTTCAGCATGGACCAGAAATGCACGTTTCGGGTACTTAACCCTCGTCAGTGACCCTCAATCTAAAGAATGTTAAACGTCTTCAAATTCGGTAGCATCATTTAAAACCAGATACATTTGCAGCATGGACCAGACATGCACGTTTCGGGTACTTAACCCTTGTCAGTGATCCTCAGTCTAAACAATGTAATGCCAAAAATATGAAAATTATTAAGTCCAAAAATTTACCGAAAGACGTAGAAGAATGGGTGGGTAATGATGCTACAGGACCCACGTTTTAGAAATTTCAATGAATTTTGTAACAGAAAATTTCAAATACGTTAATGAGACAAACGATCAACCGAATGTGATCGAACTTGGTTACATGTGCCCTCGGGGACTCTTGGTCCACCAGCAGTGACACTCACCAAGTAGTTCAAATGTTAAGCGTCTTCAAATTCGATAGCATCCTTTAAAACCAGATAAATTTGCAGCATGGACCAGCATGGACCATACTATCTAAAGATATTGAAGCCAAGTTCATCATATAAAAACCAGCAAACTTATGATATAAATATTCTGGGGGAAAAGAAAGGCGACCAATGCAGAGACCAAATTATGGTCGTCCAAGTATGAAAAAATTTGCTACCATGTATAAAACATTTCGCTTTTAAAATCATCTAATTCAGTTTCACTTTATTACACACAGAACTTACTGATGTCAGTTGCGTTCCGATGGACGAGGAAATTCGAACCAATCCTTTACATTTGAGATGCAGTTTTTACATTACCGGAAATCATCGAATCATTCATCTTCGAAAAATAGATCCAAGACGTTTCTCTATTCCGACGTATTCATTTAACGGGATGCATTTGACTCCTGAACCAGATACCGTCCAGGTATATGTAAAGGTTTTCTTTGTCCTCTATAGATTTGTAACTTTTACCATGTCTTGTTTTAGCAATTTACAAATGACAATATATTTTATCTGTAAAAAGGGGAAATGATGTTTAATATGCAAGCTCAATGACTAATTTTGACTAATTATCGATATTTGAGCTTACTTCATTATGTTTTTCATTTCTTTGTGTTCCAATAGTAGACAGCTTCCATGATATCATTTGCTTAGTTTTCGAGCTTTTAGTGATTTTTTTTTTTTTGCAAGCCGGTAAGTGTTCTGTAAATAGGGATTTATGTTTTGAATCCTTAAAAATTTAACGAAGAAGTGTAAAAATTGAATTGTTCAGTAGACAAGCTTCAACTTTCAAGAACCTATAGTAGAGCGACCAAATTGAAAAAGGGGCTTAGTTTTCGAGTTTAATCAACACCCCTAACATAGGCCTGAATTTGGTCCTAACTTTTAGCTGAATACCCCTGCTTTCAAGAACAGCTGTCGTAAAGAATACATCATGGTCAGATTTTGTTTAAATTGGGTAAAAAGTGATAAAACCGTGAAAAATAAAAACGAAATATTTGTCGGTTACATCCTCTGTATTCCTATATTTGGCTCTATTTTGTATAGAGAGTCATTGCAATTCTTGCATTAGATATGTAAATATGATATAGAGTTATTTTGGAGGTAGAATATTTTCTCCTCTCTGGAAAAATGGCAGTTTTATGCAAATTTCTATGAAATATGAAGAATCCGTGTTAATATATTTAATTTATCTAAAGCCCCGAGACTGAATTTTTCTCTCGAAACATATCGACAAATATATGTATATTATTTCTGAGGCCTTTTTATCGTTAATTTTTCTAGAGGCTCATAAATAAATATAAAAAAAAAATAATGCGTATACACTTTAAAGTTAACAGTCATTTCCTAAAGAAGATTCCGTAGATTAAGATTCGGTTGACCACGTGTTACAGTTTTTATCATATCGTACTTTTTTGTCGGTATAAATACGTATGTTTGATAAAAGTAACTGCCGAAAGAGGAATTATGTCATCCTGTTGACAAATTCATGAAAAATACCTTATTTTGATATGCCATGTGAAGATCACGTATGGAGACCCGTTTGTGACAAGTTGTAATGAAAATACGTGAATTTCAAAACTTCGCAAGAAGTTTCTATTAAATGATAAAAAGTATCTTACGACGTTCATTTTAGAACTACAGTGATGTAAATATATATGCCAAATACATTGGTCAGAGTTTGGACCCTTCGTTTTCTTTGTTTTAAACATTGAAATATGCCTTTCGTTAACGTTGTACAATTTTTCAATCTTATCATCCGTACTTACCCTCATTCAGATTCGTAGCTGTTACAAATTAAGTGGATGCTTTTCATGATGCATTGGGTCAGAGAACCTCCCTTAAGGCGCCCAGGGGATCTCGTGGAAAGTCCTAAAGTGTCACAGAATTATGGGGGGCATTGTTTTGTGATGCTGTACATAGCACAAACACCACATAGTCATACGTAATATTGGTAACGTAATTGAGCAATCCTACATTAATGATGACTATATACATACTTCTACAATACAACAAATAAACAGCTATATATTTCGGAGAGGAAAAGCAGAAAAATGCGTGTTCTGGTCTGTTGACAACGGAAAGTTTGATCGTTTTTCCCGAAGCGGTCCGAATAAAATAAAAAGTATGAAAAAGGTATGAACAGTATGACTGAAGTCAGTGCAATGTATCCAAGTTCCGATTTTCAACTACGAATATTCAAGAGTCCAAGATACTATACAACAATATTAGACTTTTATAACGACGAGACTGGTGTTGTCAGCTCAGCGTTAGTACCAAAAAGAAGATCAACAAGAAAGTTTCAGTGAATAAACACGGTTAAAATGTAATTGATAGAATTAATAGCCGATTACAAAAATTATATCAGAAGTCCAAATTTATTATGTTACATGTATAGCTACAACAATTCGATTGCATCATGAGACAAGTGTAATATATATCCGCAATTTTAGGTGCCTAATATTGAGTAATTTGAATGTCCTATTTCCAACTGTAATACTGGAACCAACAGAAAAGCCATTTTGCACCTGGTTACACTCATTAATTATTTTGAAGTGTTCTTTTTTTGTCGAGCAATTCCATTTTTCAAATCAGAAAAAAATAGTCGGGCGTTATATACGAAAATGTGAGAGGAAGTACATATGAACACCATTTACTATATGTGCATTGTAGGTAACCTACTATAGAGCAGTCATTTCTATTTCAATATCGATGAAGCATGGAAAATAATGAACAGACAGTCAAAACTCTTTTTAACAAATGCATACAAAGTCATATTTTTCGTACGCGGCCAATGTCGTGTAATGTCCAACAACGATCAGCCAATCAGAAACGAGAGATCCAGAACTTGAAATCAGAGTTTATCTCCATTATCATCTACATCTAAATGTAGTACAAATGCCTTTAAGTTACGTTTTAGCGACAAGTGTTTTAACATCGTCAAACGGAGGAAGAAAATGCAATAACTGCCTTGAATGTGAAGGGGTGGTATAAGCAGCTACGCTGATTATCTAACTTGAAGCTTGTGGAAGTAAAACACAATGCCCATTTCCTTGTTTTGTTGATCGCAAAATCTTTGTTTTACTAAATTATTTCTATAATTGGGCGGACAAAAGGCTTCCATATTAAATGTTTGAAATCATCAGAATAGAGATAGTACAGAAAGACAAAAAGCTTTATTTTCAAAATTATTGATGTAAATTTGTCGTCTACTTTAAAATAAAACAATACTTTTATTCATATTTATATGTTAAAATTAGACTTTGCTGTAATTATGTGGTGTTTAACTCCGTAACAGTATCGAGGTAACAGTATCGATGAAACATCTAGTTTATTTTGTAGTGATTGTTTTTAACAATGTTATGGGGAGGGGCAGTTTAACTGCCTGTAACTCTTAAGTTTGTAAATCGATCTCTGTCAAACTTTCCAAAAAACACATTCACATATCAAAATATTGTTTCTTTTTGGTTATTTTTATTTTTGAATCAACATTCTCAAAACTCAAGGGAAAGAATTGATTTTTTCCATTTTACCTATTTATCTTAGAATGTGTGCTCATTCATCCATGAAGTTGGAATTAGAAAAATCAATTTAATCCAAAAAGTTTCTATTGACTTCAATAAGTATAATGACATTTATTTGGGCCACATGGATTATCCATTTGTAAAATGAAGTAAGTTTTTGTTCAAAAATCTATGAATTTGAATTTTACTAATTTTCCGCTTTTCTGTGAAATTACAGAAATTCTGACCATACGAATTTGTTTACGACACCTCATGAAAAATATATCTCTTTGTGTCTTTTTAGGAGGACAACTATTACCAAAATGATGACATGACGATGACAGTGATCGTAAATAAAGTGAATGACCATTTCATATTGGTACACAGCTATTATCATTTCTGAAGCTTTAAATTTATACTTCAATACCATTGTCGTTTACAATCAATGAATGTGATTTTTTGGACAATATACTTTTCACATTTTCTGGTCATATTACATTGTTAAGATTGATGACCACTGACGAGGGTTAAGTACCCGAAAACGTGCATGTCTGGTCCATGCTGTAAATTTATCAGGTTTATCTTTATCTTTTCTTAAATGACGCTATTGAATTTGTGAGTGCTGTTGAGATTATCGTCCGGATCTTCATTAATATACTTAATTAATTATGCCTTTCATAAAGGATTAACTCGTCAGTCAATGAATTACTGTAAGAGTTGAAGGCACATATCGTCTATAACTTCCATGCAATGATATTAGTTCCAAATGTTTGATTAACTTGTTTTCATGGAGACTTCAGTTCTTTGGATATTTGTATTTCAATCTAGAGAGGAACCTATGTTATTGGCGGAACTGTATTCATTTTACAATCAACTGATGACCCCCAGCCAGGAAACAACACGCATAGGATATTTAGCATACACTCTAAAAATAAGAAAGAAACAAAATTCATCACAAAGAATTCAGGTAAACAATAAATGAAATAGTGTATTACATCAAGTTTGTAATTTTAAGATATTGTTGTTTTCTTTTATTCATCATGCTTTTAATTTACTCTTTAGTGATAATTCTCAGGATCGAGGATGTGGAGCCGCAAGAATAAAAATAGATATATGTAGCAATACTTATTGTCTTTGTGTGAATCTCATCATTTGTGTTTGCGGCGGATGCGGCTAGCCAACAGGGGATGCTTACTCCTCCCGGGCACCTGGTCCCACCTCTAGCTTGCTAGGATCCGTCGATGTTCAGTTGTGTGCTCTATTGTGAGTGTAGTTGAGATTGTCGTCAGGATCTTCTTTAACTCATTGAAGTATTATTGTACTGATGAGAATCGAGCATGTCTGGTACATCAAATATAGAAATCATTTGTCAAGATGCCACCCTCTGTAGGCAGAGTTGAGCACCTCATTATTCATTTTATACACGCTCTGATTTGGAAAAATATCCAGAGGAATCTAGTGAACATGTTTTCATTTCGGTAACCATACTAATAATAGTCTAATTTCCTCAAAACATCTATGACCGTTTTCAACCTTTATTTGATACGCACAGACACCGGACAATACATCATTTTCAATAATTTGAATTGTGACGACTTAATACGTTGTTAAATTCTCCATTTTGACATCACAATGAAAATATTGCCAAATTTTGTGATGTATGGTGGTGTCCGCCCAAATGAATCTGCTGGAAATTCGGCTATTGGAAAGCATTTTGACAATTTCACAGGATATTGTCAATCAGTCTCCTCCCCCTTCTGCAACTGTACATGTTTCCAAATTGCTTCTTGAAATGCATATAAAATTTTCATTTTTTTATTAGATCAATCGAAATGGATGAAGAGTCGCTCAGTTGGGGATCTAAGTGACATTTCGTCACAGATGTATACAGTGGAAGTACTTGTCTGGATTGATTATAGAATGTATTCATAGTAAGTTATATTCCCACTTGTTTTTGTTATTGACATAATGGTAACTCAGTTGAAAATATTCACAATTTTAAAAATGATGCTTACTTAATATGCCCTCTCATATTAGAAAAGGAAAGAACTTTTATGTTAGACGTCGTCTAGGATAGGATTTTTTAGCAAGGTCAAATAAATTGATTGATACGTTTTTCACTTTGTGTCACTAAATTGTTAGAGAGCTCACTCCACATTCTTGGCATCAGGTCTCAATATTTGATCGATAACCTCCTCTGTAAGCTGTCTGTTTTATCATTTTGCTACGTTTATTCGCTTCGAGACTGTTGTCTTAAATATTCTGAATTTACTGCTGTACATATGACATAGGCCTACATTATAGTTTATTAAAATGCCAGTATGTTTGACTTAAAATCGTTCTTTCTTGTTTTCTGCTAAAAAAAAACCTGCTTTAATACGACGGTAATGTTGTTGTAAGGCCCAAACGTTTCAAAGTCGGCTATCCAATCGAAAATTCTTATCTTCATATCTTCATATATTATATTACTGAATTTATTTCTATCACCACAACGACAGTGTTAAGTCCAATCTTACAAAGATTTCCAATTCCTCGACGACAGCATCACTTCAGGAATACATTGGCTTCCTTTTTCACTCTGTAAGTAGATGAATACTTTAAATGCATCAGTATAATGTAACTTGGGATCGTAGTTCATTTATGATTGGCATAATCACTCTTTCGATTGTTGATGAAACAATATTTCAAGAATGATTGATGACAGTACATACTCCTCCACCAGGTCCCACCTCTAACTTGCTAGGGGTCAGTCGATGTTCAATTTGGTGTTCTTTTGTGGGTATTGTTGAGATTGTCTTTTTGGATATTTTGAGTCTTTTATTTTGATTTTTGTGTATCTAAATAATTGATTTTTTCTTAAAATTGTCTTCGTCAAATCACATTTTAATGGCCTTTCAGTAAACTGGTGACTTTATCATTATTTTCAGTCCAACATTCCATACAGAGGTCTTACACAGTCTGGTCTACATATCAACATCAAACCTGTTGCGATGATCGTGTCAACGGTAATATCTTAATTATCAATAAGTTTAACGCATGTTGACTATGTGATTACTTCCTTATTGTGATGAATTCATAAAGTTATTTTTCACCTAATATGCATTGTTAAGCAAGATCGATATCTGAACTTTGTATAAAACATAGAAATAAAATTGACACGTACATGACAATTCTCATTATCATTTGTCTGCAATTTTATCTGTTCTGAAATGATGCTATTGTTTAAAGACTTGTTACATTATGGATATCTTTTTCTAAGATAATGTCAATGGCAGTCGACTATAATTATGCGCTTCCAAGTCAAATTTTATTACTACATGTATAACAATTTTACATATCATTCAGTCACCTGCAGCTTCATCTTGGACAGAAAAGAATAAGGTACCATCTGCCACGAAGGATGAGGCAATAAACATCACTAAGACTCTACATAGCTTTGAGGCTTATGTAGACAGTCACACCAATCTCCCTTCTCATGACCACGCCATGCTGTTTACGTAGTAAGAACAATGCTCAATTGCATTTTTTTTCGGGTGAAATGTATTATTTAAGAGATGACTGTCTTACTTTTGGTGTTCATGGTAGTATGATTCTGGTTGGCCACGTGTAAAGTATGTGAATCGCGAAAGGATTATCGGGAAATTTGCACGTGTCCAACAAGAATTACACTACTATGAATACCCAAAGTAAAACAGTTTTTACTTATATTTCCATTTGTACTAAATATTAGAAACCCCGTTTAGCATGAATAATGTATGTATTGAATGTTAATTTATAACGTCAAATGTATCTGAACGTAGGAAAATTCTCCGTACTTTCAAAACTTGAGCGTGACGTCATAGTAGGCAACCAGAGTTATAGTTCATAAATTCTATTGCCTAACGGGCACTTAACAAGGGGATTCTTCTGCAGTGGAAATATTGTGCTATATATATAAACTTTGGAATAAAAAACAGTATCATCGTTTGTTTGTTTTTTTTCTAGAATTTGTATAAGAATTCAACAAAAAACATGTATCATCTCTTCATACTGGATTTTTCGAGGATTTGAATGTAATCTGAATTTGCCTGCAATACAATTTCAAATGAAAATCCCATGGTAACGTCAGGTTTTTAGTAGGCCTTCCAGTGGAAATATATGATTGATTGAAAAAAAAACACGTTTTATTCTTTTAATAAATGTCAATTTTGGAATATTAAGGTAAATGTAAAGTTTACATATGTTCGAAGTACTTAATCTATTAGTTGTATTGATCATGATGAATTTCACTGTGACAGTTTTTGGGAAGATATGTTTTAAATCGAACTAGTAAGTATCGAATATCAATTATATCTATGAACTAAACTTTTACGTCTTTCCATGTGCATGTCATCTATATGTTTTTTGAATTGGTTGTTTTGAGGTTTTGCTGTTGGTGCAGCATTCGGGTGTTGTTGGAGATCCCCTCCTTTCTTTTAATAACATGCATGCATTCCGTGTGTACTCTATTTTCATAGTTATGAAGTTGAAGACAACGATGAGCTCACGGACAACGAGACAGAAGTAGCAGGTGAGGTGTCGAAAAAAACCAAATATATACTTCCCCCTCGGAAAAATCGAATAAAAATATTTTTCTTGTTATTACATTGTAATTCATTTATTTTAGACTATTCAAAATGAAAGTCATTGTTTGAGTACCATCAAATGACATACCTCTTGTTATTGGTAAACACTGAGTTTGCCTTTCATGTAATACCTATGTTTAGAAAGATTTGAAATTTAAATATTACTATACCAGGAATCGCCACTCTTAGTGCAATGTGCGGAAAAAATAGTGCATCTGTTATCAGTGACCAACTAGACTTCGATACAGTGTTTACAGTAGCACATGAAATAGGACATGGGTAAGTTAGAATCACATGGAATAAATGCAAAAAGACACACCCTTTCTGCTGTGAAACTTTATAAATCATTTGAACTAATGTTAATCGTCTTCAAACTCAATAGCATCATTTAAGAACAGATAAATTTTCAGCATGGACCAGAAATGCACGTTTCGAGTACTTAACCCTCGTCAGTGATCCTCGATCTAAACAATGTAATATTAACAAAAAGTGTGAAAATTATTATGTCCAAACATTCACCGAAAGACGTAGCAGGATGGGTTGATATGTTGCTGCAGGACCCACTTTTTGGAAATTTCACGAAATTTTGATAACGGAAATTTTCGAATGCATTGAAGAGACGATCAACCGAAGTTGATCGAACTTGGCTATATGCGCCCTCGGGCACTCCTGGTCCGCCAGCAGTGACAGTCACCAAGTGATATAAATGTTAAACGTCTTCAAATTCAATCCTTAATTGTCTATTTCTTTGAGTTTTTACTCTTACATTTATTGCAAATCTAGCAAAAGTTGTCTTGCGTAGTTATGACGATTATATGAACTTGAATTTCAATGAATAATATATTGCTTTATTTTTTTCCATTTATTATTTTTTCTCTCAGCCTTGGGGCTCAGCATGATGGGACAAATAATACGTGTCTAGAGGAAAGTGGTTTTGTTATGACTCCTGTTATGAAGAGAAATACTACCCACGAGTGGATATTTTCTTCTTGTACAGTTGTATACTTCAAAAACCTCATTAGCAATTTGAACTTGTAAGTAATATTTTCTATCTTCTAGATAAAAGATATCATCCCAAAAACATTTCAAGTTCTGTATCTAAGTAACCTTATTGTTAAAAACTAAGCAAGAGCCCATGTGAGGAAAACAATTTAAGTCGAAATAAATGAAAAACTCTATACTTTAGTTTAAACATATTCATGTGTCACTAAATTTGATAATTTTATTATTTCACATACGCAAGACGTTCTTAACGGATTAGAAAAGAACCTTGCAGTAGCTTGTAAAGATTAATTTCCAAAATCTACACATTGGTACAACAATCTTTATTCAATCAATCGCACATTGATCTCAAAGGATGTTTTACAGTTTTCTCCTATTTTTGATAATCACAATTAAGGAGGTATGAATCTCAAGATACCACATAAAACATGCAAATATTTAAATACATGTAGAAAAAAAGGCAATGTAACATTATACATGTTACACCATTGGGAAACATATAGGAATCTTTTTTTTTTACGAAATACATATCAGGTATCAATAAGGAATTTAGAAAGGGTTCTATAACAGGCTAAAAAATCAAAGAGTACAAAGTCGATTTCCCCGAGGATAACATGAATAAGGGGAGCATGACATGCATCATATTTCTATTTTTCAGACATAACAACAATTGCCTTTTACGGAATACCAATTTGAAATCAGACTCGATGGAATCCTACCTTAATGAATGGTATGGTCAGGTATATACCCCAGACCAACAATGTCAGTTACAATATGGATCTAACTCTTTCTTTGATAGGGTAAGCATTCAAAACTAGAGGTAGAACGGCATAACAAAGAAAATTGTAACGAATTTGAAAAGAAATAAATACAATATAAAGAGATTTAGATCTTCACGATTTCTAAAGTAGATACATCCAACTTAAACGATCATTAAATAATTTCATATAAATGATAAGATAAATAAAACTTCGTTTGATGACCTTCTGCATGATATATATTATAATTATCAAATTCATTTTTTTCATAATATTTCTCATCAAATAAGATATCATATAATAAAAATGTAAATAGACCAATGAGAAGTCGTCCTTCGTCTTCCGGGACATCAATGCAAATACCAATCGGAATTGCTTAGAATCACCGTTATTTCCCTTGATAAAAGCAATTACGACGAAGGTTTGCATTTTTGAAGAGGTTAAACAGTCAGTAATGAAATATTCCATTTCTAATTTGAATGTACATTGTTTTAATGATGTTACAATATAAACAACATGGCTTGGGTGAACAATTATCCGTATACAAATTATCTTAGGGATCAATGTTCCCACATAAAAAATCGCAATAAACTCAACTTTTGCGACATTTTAATAACATTTTGATAAAAGATTACATATAAGGTACTATAACAATAAAAGACGTAGGATTTTAATGTCATTTATTGCTTATATTATTCATTAAATATTAAAAACAACAAACATATATGAGGGTACAACGGACCCGGATCAACGTTCTCCCGGATCAAAGTTCCCGAGGGTACAACAGTCCCGGAACCGATGAAAACGAGGAACATCATTGGTGTATATATGAGAGATAGTTAGCATAACCCATTTACTGAAATCATATAATTATATCTTTTTACAGAGTGATTTTAATTTTACGGGAAGCTACCAAACTAAATTTTGTCTACGGATGGACTGTTATGACGCTATGGAGGACACGTATTACAAGTCACTGCCGGGGGACGGTACACCGTGCGGAGCGAACAAGGTTAACATAAAATGTTTATAAACACGTGGTCTAACGTATCAACCTAACGAACCATAAGTCTGGATGAAATGACAAATATGGATAATGACCATATCCAATAAGTCAAACCAAAAACCTAAAATCCTAATCCGAATTTCATCATCACTTTAAGATAAGCAATAAAGAATAAGATGACTATAAGTAATATGAAATTTCAATAATAGATGAAATTAAGATTACATATATTGCGTCAGATTTTTTCTGAATCATTCTGAGAGAAAAATATTTAAAGCTTAATGATCAAATCGGATCAACTGAAAAAATATTCAAATAATGCAAATTTAAGCATTTTTCGAAAATACTTTTGATACTAATAACATTCCACTTAAATCGCCTATTGTTAATAAAATGTCTTCAGAAATGATAGAAATTGTTTTTTATCTTAAATGCTTCGGTTTTCAAAATATTCTTCTATTTCAGTGGTGTATGGCTGGTGAATGCGTTCAATCCTCGGCGGTATCATCGTCTGTACATGGTCTGTGTGATCCTACTCATGACATATCCTTCTTTAAACTTTTATAACCTCTATTCAGAGATAATTTTCAGTAATATAAAGAAGCCAAAAAAAAAACCCCATTAAGCCCTATGAGAGCTTACGAATATATATGTGTACCATTAATTCATTATGTCTCATTGAATTAGATTCTTGTCCAAATGGAAACGGTCCAGATTTCTTGATTCATGACATATGGGAAAACGATAGGGATATATGGAAGTTAGACTGGACTAAAAGTTGTCATGGTTACATATCTGCACGACCAGAACATTGCTATGGCAACTATGTGAGGGCAATATGCTGTGAGGAGTGCAGACATGTCATAGATTCATATCCAAATGGTGTGTAGTACTTCAATCATAAATTCCCTCCTTTCTTATAGATGAGAATACGAGATGCCCATAATTCTTCATTAGTATGTGTTATAAGTTAACGTCTTCATTCCTTTTTTAAAGGTGATATTTTTGTGTGTTTCTATAGCTTTAGATCTTTTTTACGACTCTGCTTATGCGAATCATTTTGACTTGAAGAGCAACTGAAGAGGATTTATCATCCGACATTTGCATGGCTAGTGCACCGAATTAGTGATGTTCATGTTCAGAAGTGTGTTCTGTGGCAGAATAACTTGGACATATCGGTTTTATGTTTATACAACAATTGTGCGTCTATGGAGACCTCTGAGTATCCGGAGAAATGGAGGGTTGTGCGCACGTAATCCGAATAACCACACCATTTGTTAATAGCAGATGGCCGTCCAAAGTCGGCGCCGGGTGTACATTGGTTTCCTTCCTTTCATGTGTTATCATTAATGTTTGATGTTTCTGTACGTCTGTTTCGATTGTTTTGTATGATGTTCTAGTTAATATTGTTATGTCCTCTTGCGATTTGTAGATTTGTCTTGTGGGTTTTCCTAAATATCATGCTCTGAAGATAAGAGTCATTTGTAAAATCCTTCAACCTTGTATTGGAGAGATTTCTAAACTTATTTCAGTGAATCAATATTAATACAGACCATCAGGTTATGACTTCAAGATCTAGAACCATGGATAATATGCAAATACAATGTCTAAAATATCCCACTGCAAATAATTGTGTTTCTATTAAGTGTAAGATAATGTTTTTAAAACATTGTTTAGATTGAGGATCACTGACGAGTGTTAAAGACCCGAAACGTGCATGTCAGGTCCACGCTGCAAATTGATCTGTTCTTAAATGATGTTATTGAATTTGAAGACGTTTAACATCATAGAACTACCCATCAGTTCTTCAGTGTCAAAGTAAAAAAAAGTAAGACAAAATCATTCGAACTTCCATCGGAACAGTTGCAAAACCCGGAATGAACAACATTCCGAAGTGAGACCAGGTACCTGGGAAGAATCAGCGTTTCTTGTCTGCATGCATTATTGAATTATAAAATTATCATTTAAAGATTTCTGTCTGCACTTACGATTAAGGTATCCCTGCTGCTGTTTATAACAATGTGCCAAGTGTATATGACCAATGCACTTCACTATTCGGTCCTCGAGTTACATTCTGTAAGGTAAAATACATTTTACTGCTTTCTAAAATAAACGATTTTAGATAGACGTGATTGAATCTAACATTCAATTCATTTTTAATATATTGATAGGAAAATTAAGTTATGAATACAGCTTGTTGTATTAAGATAACGTTTAACTATTCATTTGTTTCTAATTCCATTAAAACAGAAGACAAATAATTATTTCTAGGGCACAGATACATATAATGTGTCTTTTGAGCCTGTATGTGATGAACTGAGATGTAAGTATCCCGATGACACGTGCCACGAGACTTATGCAGCAAATGGTACTCCTTGTGGAAAGAAAAAGGTATTGTATAAAGCTTTATGGTATGAGAATAATTGTCATTTTCTTAGATTTCCAAATTGTCTTGTTGGTTTATGTGTTGTCTTTTGTGTTTCAAGTTTATGTCTCTGGCGTCTCATGTTGTACGTTGAAGTATCATACAAATGTCTATTTATGGAAGCTTCGGTGAATCTCCAACAAGACTCATTTGCACCACCCACAGCAAGACACCAAAATACCCCTATGTAAACATAAATGACTACATACATTCTTTTATATTCACATATCGATAGATGAAATCTACAGCAAAATATAATAAGACTAAGATAAAAGAAAAAATGACTCAATGAACCTTTGTTCCTGGGTGTACACAGGACATATGGCAAGTCTTAGCTGCATTGGGTGTACTAGGTTTATGTATCATAAACAGGGGATCAATCAAGATTTCATAAATGAGGGGTGGTGAATTTGAAGGATTATAATCCAGTTGTAGTTTTATTGACACGTAATATAAGTTAAGAAGTAAAGACTGCTTGATTAGATTTTCTTTAAAGAATGAAACGCACAAAATTCAGACAAACAACTACAATTTTACTCCAAATTAATGTGTATCTCATCATATTACATGTAATATTATTGTTTGTCGTTTTAAATAATTACTGTTGACACGTATTTTTTCAGTGGTGCGTACTTGGTAAATGTATGTATGATAAAAACGCCCCTGACTTACCAGGTATCTATTCTACAACATATTCTGCTTGACTTTCATATATTCATATCTCCAAGACTAAAGTTAAACATAATGAAGCTAGATGAAAATTTTCAACAATTAGAGTATACATATTCCAAAAATATATTGTTCAATTAATATTTATCTCTCTTTTCCTATTTCTTTATAATAAGATGATTGCTTGTTTGGGGATGACCTTCACTACACTAAGTATAACATGCACTGTGAGCAACTCATAAAGTCCCGTCCTCAAGATTGTTATAACAGCAATGTAAAAGAGCGATGTTGTCAATCATGCGCAAAAGTTGGATCATCGCCGAGTGAGTAGACATAATACTGTGATAATAGTTCAATATTAGTTACACCAATTTAAGGGAACATTCTTCGGGAACATGCGACATAAAAATTTAGAACAAATTTTGTCGAGTTCAGTACATCAGTTATGTATGATAATTGTTTTGCGATGGGTCTTTTTCATGTTATTCCTAGTACTAAACACTGTGAGCATGCTCGATTTCAGTGGCATCAACCCATTAGTATCATAAGTAAAAAGAAATGGCTGGCTTTAACACAAATTAGTGCTCCACATGATTAATGCTTGAAATGTCATTGGTAGAGCACATGGGGACTATGAGAGAATAGTGCCCTGCAACCGGGCACTATTGCTTTTTGCTTTACAGAGTTACATCGCCTGAGTAGTAATGCGCTATATAAAGGTGTCGCCTCTTCCTCGAAAAAAATGAATATCTATACTTTGTCCTTTTAAAATTGGTGTCGAGGTAATGTGATGCACTATACCCAATAATGCCCGTTTGTGTGGGTACTATTCACTCATAGCGTTGCTTTTGTATGGTAAATAGTGCCCTCGCTAACGCACGAACAATATTCGTTCCAAAATGAACACTATGAGAGAATATTACCCACACAAACGGGCATTAATAGGTAGATATTGATCATTTAACACATCACCGCTGTATTCTTATTTAGTGTTGTTTTTTTTAATATGTCTTGGTTCATGAACAAACAAACCTGAAGATCGAGCGTACTGCCCGAAATGAAAATACATCATTATGTGGCGAATTCTGAAAGCAATAAACTTTCCATGATGTCTTAGATACATTGTAGCTCGAAATTTCTAAGACAAATCATCTTATTCGATAATCATACACAAACCCAAAACAAAGCTGAAAACAGGTTATGATTCCTGTACCGATCATTTATTCAGTCTCAAAGTCGAGAATGCAAGGCAGAACCATTAGATTTTCAATAGGAACGGCTGCGAACTTTGGAATGAATAAAATTCCGGAGTGAGACCAGTGAGTTAAAGAAGATCCTGACGATAATCTCAACGGCACTCACAATAGAGCACAAAATTAAGCACCGACGGACCCCTAGCAAGGTAGAGGTGGGACCAGGTGCCCGGAAGGAGTAAGCATCCCCTGTTGGCAAGCCGCACCCGCCGTCGATGTTAAAACACGAAAATGAAAACAATATATAAAATTAATGCACTGTCTGACACTATGTCTAATATAGAAAGTGCTATGGCGACAATGTCAGGGAAATATATTGAAAACAGGTGACTGGGGAGAATCAGCGTCTTGAGATCCCATATAGGGTTCATTGTGTACCTTGATCGTTTCGTCAACGCATTCGAAAATTTCTGTTATCAAAGTCTCTTGAAATTTCTAAAACATGGGTTCTGTGGCATCATATCCCACTTATCCTGCTTCGTCTTTCGGTACATTTTGGACATAATAACTTATATATTTTTTGCCATATTACATTCTTTAGATTGAGGATCACTGATGAGGGTTATGTACCCAAAACGTGCATGTCTGGTCCATGCTGCAAATTCATCTGCTCTCAAATGATGCTATTGAATTTGAAGAGGTATAACATATAGATTTGAGGATCACTGACGAGGATTGAGTACCCGAAACGTGCATGTCTGGCCCACGTTGCCAACTTATCTGTTCTTAAATGATGCTATTCAATTTGAAGACGTTTACATTTATACCACTTGGTAAGTGTCACTGCTGGTGGACCAGGAGTCCCCGAGGGCACATGTAGCCAAGTTCGATCAATTTCGGTTGATCGTTTCTTCAACGCATTCTAAATTTTTGTTATGAAAATTTCTTGAAATTTCTAAAAAGTGGGTCCTGTAGCATGATATCCCACCCATCCTACTACGTCTTTCGATACGCTTTTTCGACATAGTAACTTTCATACTTTTTTGGGATATTACATTGTTTAGATTTGAGGATCACTGGCGAGGGTTGAGTACCCGAAACGTGCATGTCTGGTCCACGTTGCCAACTTATCTGTTCTTAAATGATGCTATTCAATTTGAAGACGTTTACAATTAGTCCATATTACTTATTTTCTTGAAACCAATTAACCTGTTACTTTTAGTTGATTACACTAAGGTTCCTTCACCCGACGATCAATGTAAAGGGATTTATGGTCAACAATCTTCATTTTGTCAGGTAGATTATTACGTATCTTAAATTATATATGTATCAGTATGCTTCAATGAGAATTATGAACAAATGTGTAAAGGTCAAGAAATATTTGCAATGTGTTCTAGATGTGATATAAGAATAGTGTTGTTATGTAAAATGGACGTATAAGAGGGAGGCCAAGAAGTTATACATAAAAATTCCCTGTGAGGGCAACAGTTAGGAGACTATCATCAAATCTTATAACCTCCAATTAAATTATGTTACTATAACACAGAAAGCAAATAGACAAAGTATGTAAGTTTTAATAAAGCAAAATAGGATTTTAACTCACAGTGCCGACAAGTACTTTTGGAATTTCACAATTGGTAACCACTTGTTGTGTGCAGCAACAATATCATAATTTTTTAGTTGTGAAGCCGTTTACAGAAAAGTGGGGTTGTAATAACAACTAACAAAATACAACAAAATGAATATAGCACAATCTTTCTTAAAGGGTTCAGATAAACTGTGAAGTTGTCATATGTTGAATTAATGAAATGAAATAAAAATCTTTAAACAATGAACTACTTAATACGTATGTGTAAAGAGATCGATAGCTTTTTTCATTCTATAGACTGTGTCAGACTATAGTACCAACTTTCATTCCATGTGTGGGAAAATGTACTGTGAAAAACCAGGAACAGATTTATGCTACAGCACACAAGCGGCTGATGGTACTGCATGTGGTTATAAAATGGTATAAAAGATTCTTGATTAAACTTACCTTGTAAATTATTGGTCAATCAACTTATCAATAAGCTTCCTAAATAAGTCTAAGGATAGAATTAATCTAAGAGAAAGTCTGAGTAAGTCTATTATCTTGATCGGACAAAGTTCAGCAAAGCCTGCAAAGACAAGGTTATCATGATCAAGGCCAAAGCTGATCATAAATATTTACAGAATTGATAAAATTTAAAACAATTCTTAACATTTGATAGTCAAATTGAAAATACCTCATAAATAATCTATTTCACAAACTGCATTTCATGCAATTGCAGGTCTGCTTCAGAGGAAATTGTACTTATTCCGTGAATGGACCTAACTACAGAGGTAAATGAATCGTTTAGAATTGACTGTGGAGCTCGAGTTAATCATCTCACAAGATTATATGCGTATATGTATAATGGAAGCATTCTATATATACACAACCATGGAACATCAAAAAAATGACTGACAGTGTTCAATTTTGAAATATAGATAAAATCCATTATAGACTCTTCTCTCATTGTTCAAATCGTATGATACTTATAACACTTCCGTATTATGTTTCAAAGTTTGAGTTGAAACTATAAGCATGGCATTTCCGTCGGATTTTAGGCCTTTTTGCTTATCTTTTTTCTTTCTCAATGGTTAGTTAGAAAATCTCAGTGGCGATACACATTATTTTTTCTGAAATGACCATATCCCTGTATACAGCACAATTAAATCGATACTTCAGAAAATCAGAAACCGAAGACATACAAAATCAGGATGAAACAGGAACCAAAGCAAATAAACAAAAACCTACACCATATGAAAAGAAGCGAACTCCCGATATGAGACCAGGTGCCCAGGAATAGTAAGCATCTCCTGCTTAAATAAAAACACAATTCTGCGAATGTATATGGCAATTAACAAATATTACTACAACGTGCTACATAATTACGTAAAAGAAACAAGATCGCCAAGTTTGCATTGAGTTAAGTCCATCTGAATAAGCTCTAAATATTTTTGGTTGAATTTAATTTCAGATAATTGCATATTTCCAAATGAAAACGACTGGTGTGACCAGAATATTGTGAGTAAAGAGACGGCATACAAGTGTACGTTTGGACATAATGCTGATGTATGCTGCTTCAACTGCCAGAAATACGTCAATACATCAATGCCAGGTTAATACATTACAATGATAAAGAAAATAACAAAATTCATCTCTCTCCTTTGTAATCGATGTATATAGCAAGTAATTAGTCAAAAACTTCCAATTGATACGTACAAGACAACTTTTTAAGAATGTTCTCTATAATTAATTATCGCTATAAGAAGAAAAAAAGATGAAATTAGATAAAAGCATAATTTTGCGTTGAATCTTCTAAGTATAATACTAGTAATCAATTTATGTGCAAAGGAATACTAAATCAATAAAAATGATAAAACATTTTCTGTCTTGCAACATCAAAACTGATTTTTTGTTACATCGGATCTTAATATTTGTGATACTGCAGCAAATTGTCAGTATGGTGATATGGGTAATTATCGACTGTACCATAAAAGCTGTAAGGAAGTAATCCCTCTGGCACCTCAGGAGTGTTATGATGCCAAGACAAGGAACCACTGTTGTGAATCATGCCATAATATTCCTAAATTCAATCCAGGTAAGATATTTAAGTTTGGTGTTTACATCTACTATATTATTCCTCTAACTAAAAGTGCGACTAGGTACTGAATCTTTATAATCATTAAGCGTGTTGAATATTTTACAGCCACTTCCAATGTTCCAACGGAGAACCATCAATGTCAACAGATATACGGCCCAACATCACGATTTTGCCCAGTGAGATTATGTTTTTTTATATTCTTTATCAAAAAAAGAAAGACATTGTGTACTTTTAGCTTCTTCTTTTCGAACTTAGATATTGGAGGAATTCTCATATTTTTATGTTCAAAAAGTCGAAGCGTTTTCATATTGCCAGTTGCTCTCCGAAGTCTTCATAAACTTGTCATTTGCTTGCAATGCTTCCAGCCTCAATCATCTTTTCTAATTAACAGATATTATACCTTGGCTACCATTTGCATTTCTTCCCTTCAATTTAAAGAAATAAAGGACATTGAAATAATTGTGGAAAACACATAAATAAAGATGCAAAAAGGAATTTTTAGACAGAAAAGAATGAAAAGCATATAAAGCAAATAAGAATCGCTTCAATAACCATGATTACTTTTAACTCATCTTTCGGATGCCTGGTGACCTATACAATTTTCGACATTTAAGGTACCTTGGTCCAAGATTTTTTTAATTCATTATAATCGGAAGTAGTCCTTCTTGGCTTTAATTAGCATTTTCTTTGGTTAATTATATACTTCAAACATGATTTTTTGTGCCTATGTTTGAGTTAACTGAACATTTTACAATGACAATGAAGAATCATTCAATATACTATTAGATATTTCTTATAGCATGTGAGTGTTTACTCAACAAGTCCAGAGAAGAAATGTCAGTCCCTGTATTGTACTAAACCAACTGATAACCTCTGCTATGGGATAATGGCGGCGGATGGCACTCCGTGTAACACCAACAAGGTATCAAGATCCAATCTTCTTAAACCATTATTTAATACAAAGCCAATGCCACATTAATATTATGAATGACGATAAACAAACAGCAAACAAAAGGAAAAATAAAAAGCGCAAACTCCGTTGGGTATTTGTAAAACTTCAAGGTCAAGCTCACAAGAAAGGTTAAAGCGTGTTGTATCAGAAGAAAATTGATGTAACAAGGAATATATATATTAAAGATCCTACACTTTATATTCAAAATAACACCGGTACATTTTTGTAATCACCAAGCACCTTTTATATTATGAATATGATCCTGTTGTCACTAGACGTACACTTGACATATAATAATCTTGAACCAGCACATTTTCATATAAAAATGCACTCTTACCGACAGTGACAACAGGACTCCATGACGGGTCCTGTCCAAATGCCATAAGAAAGACAGGGTCCCGACAACCATCTTTCCTCTCTGAATATCCGCGAAACTCCTTGAGTGATAACATGTTTGTTATGTAAATACTATGTAGTAAAATACCTTTTCATTTTTTTTCAGTGGTGTGTTCAGGGCGCATGCGTATCAAAACATTGAATAACATAAGGATGATAATGATAAACACTTATGAAACTATGTGGAAATGTTTTTTCTGTACTTCTGTAATATCTTTTCAAAATGATTATATGCCACGAAATAAATTTCGAATAACAAGTCTCATAATTATATGACAAGTGTAGAACAATAACTATGGAATAAAACGTGCTAGAAGACCCACTATCTGTTTCTCTTGCGAATCGAATAGATATTATGAATACCAATATGTTAAGATTTATGTTTTTCCAGTGCCTAATTCATTTTTGTAGAAGTTATTCCCCATCAAGAAGGGACTATCTTTCTTGACTCCCCCCCCCTCAAATCAAATAAACCACTATCTATCAAAGCAAATACTCCAAAGCATAAAAAAATAAATCATTATGGCAACATCAATGTTAAACATCTTCAGATTCATTGCATCATTTTAAAGCAGATAAATTTAATACAGCATGGACCAGACATGCACGTTTCAGAGTACCATTTGTACCCGCGGCAGACTTTGAATGGATATACAATTTTATAGTGATATGGAGGCATTTTGTCCGTCCAATTTCATAAATAATTAAGTAAAACAAAGATGTCAGGATCAACAAAACAAAGAAATATTCAATGCATTTTAATTCTACAAGCTTCAAACTAGATAAGCAGAGTGGCTGCCTAGACATCCATGACATTCAAGGTTTTATATGCAAATAATATATATACAGAGGAAAGGAGACGTTCTCCAACAAGCACCAACAGCAAAACAGTGAGAAAGTGAGAACATAGGGAAGACATACATATGAAGAAAATAAAGAGGGATAAGGAACAGCAAACACGACATCAAAAACACCGAACATGAAAGAAAACACATAAACCAACGGGACCAATGAGCAATTGGTATCTACTTAGGACAGTCATCTGCCACGCCAGTAAATGGTGTGGTTATCCGGATTACGTGCGCACTACACTTCCACTTTTCCGGTAACCAAAAGGTCTCGAAGAACGCACAATTGTAGTGTAAAATAACCTCCTTACTGTAAGATGACCATACACACAAATCAGCAAAACGAAAGGTCCAAAGGTTTTCCAAGAATAAAGGAGGATATCTCCAACAACACTCGGTTGCATCATCCACAACAAAACCCCAAAACACCCAATGCAACAGAAAGAGACGCAAAAGGTACAAGGGAAACCACGACGTGCAGGCGTTGTGTGAAAACAACGTTCTCTTATTGTAAGATACCATTATGAGAAACACGTTTTCATTAGCATACCTACCGGCATATATTTTAGTTTAGTCCCAAAATGGGTGCCTCTACAAAAATCAGATCCACACTCTTTTCAGATAGCATGCTCTATGAGTTCTAGCTTTAACTTATAACCTTGAGTCAACATCATTACCAATCCTTCGGTCCTTGGCAACAATTCTTTGAAATATATCTTCAGTTCCATCTTGGCAATGAAAAAAACCATAAACCGTTAAAGGCGGTAAGGCCGGATTGCAAAGTGTTTGTATTAGATGACATATACATTTTTGCATAGACAGAAAGGTCAAAGGTCATTAATACTATTGCGCAATGAAAAAAAGCTATGGTCATAAGGAATCTAAATGTGAAATATCAAACGTATATTTGGCAATGGGCAACGATTCTGTAAAATGTAAATGCAGATTAATGGAAGTAATGAAAAGCAATGGTCCGGACATAACTTTTTACTCTGCATATTCTGTAACCTTGATCTTCGATTTATGAACATTATCAATGACACATCCTTAAGTTATAGGCAGCAATTCAGTGAAATATTCAGATCCTTGCAGACAGTGAAAAGAAATACATGTATAGTCCAGACAAGAAGTGCCATAATTAATAGATTTAAAAAAAAATATCTGTATCATTTTTGGTACACAATTTCTCATCAATGCAACAAATATGTTAAAACCTGCTACATAAATTAAACAAATGACTGTGCATTTTTCCTTTGATCAACAAATTTTCAGACCATTTTGAATTGAAATACATGTAGATGTTTTCATGAATTTCTGATTTTTTTAAAGCTATTTTAAGCCTAAAAGTGACCTTGACCTTTACGAATGACCTTTGTCTTGAAGTTAATAATTGTATATATAAATGAAATTCGCATCTTTCTATCATTACACAAAATTTCAGACCATTTGGATTGAAATACTGATTTTGAATGCTTTTTAAAATCATTTATTTGAAAAATAAGTTATATTTAGCCTGAAAATGACATTGACCTTTGATGATTGACATAAAGAAACCTTGGTCTAAAATGATCTATCTCAAGGAACATTTGTGTGAAATATGATCAAATTCTAATGTAGGAGATATGAGCTTGGACAGACGCATAGACAGACAGATGGATGGACAGACAGACACGACACGACTATATACTCCCCCGAAAGGAGTAGGGCCGCGAAGCCCCTAAGTCAGCCCTATTTCTGAACATTTGAATAAATAGAATATTTTTTTGTGAATCTATACTTGGTAAAGTTCTTTTCTAAATTCATGTGCTGAGATTGTGTAACAGTAGCTTTAAGCCCTTTGAAAATCTCAAATAATTTTCCATGAAATTGCTGCAAAAGTTACATGCTTCTTTGAAATTAAAATTGGCCACATGCATTGAGAAACATGAAAAATTTACAAATGAAGATAATATCATATCTTTTTGTCATAAAAGTTTCATGTTTCTCGACGCATGTGGCCACATCGAAATTTTCCTACTAAAGACACATTTTCTAGCATTTTTTACCATGTTTTGTCAGTAACCTTAAAATGATGTCACTTATGATGTCATACAACTTCCTATGGTGCTTTGGTTGGTGATATGTTCCCTTCTTTAAAAGTGGAAAACATTCATTATATTTTATGTGATATATCGAGAACTTCTTCATTAAGTTTAATTTTAAGGAAAATCGCAGAGCTGTTTCAGGGGCTTCGTGGCCTTACCCCTTTTTCATGTTTTTCTGGGAGCATAAAAAAACATGTATGTGATTGAGAAATATCAAATTTTTGTAAGATTAAAGTTCAGGACAAACTGGTTTGTAGAAAAGTAATATGCCTGGGAAGAATTTAGAAAATGAATAGAACTAAATGAAATATTTCTGGGAATGATTACTTCACTGGACACATAAGCTCTATGGAGAAAAATAGGACACTAACAAATTATTGTTAACTTAAGACAACATTTAATGTCGTAATAATTTATGTATTATTGCACAACACATTTATTCTATCACAAATAATGTCATAAGTAACATCACTACTCTGTGAAAATACAGTTTTAATACAGCAATATGAAATCTACTGACACTGTAGATTCTGAAGTACGTCAACACCAATTTCCGTATTTTTGTGATCTTCCTAGGCAAGACAATTACTGTATTTTACATACATATATTTATTCTATTGTTTTTTCTACATAAGAAAATTTTAACAATCATTATGAAATTAAACAAAATACTTACTGTATGCATGTTATAATCCTTTAATCTTTAACATTATGGGTCATGATCCTTTAAACTGATGAAATTCAGCACTTATCATGTTTGAACACTCCTCTAAATGCATTTTTATGTATAAAATGTCAGTACTATGAATTACCCCCCATTGCCAAGATATGACATGTTAATGAAAGGGTAGTGTTTAAATTCAAAGTTCCTTAGACATACTAGTAGTTAGTGTTTTACAAAACATCTATAAGGAGTTTTTTTTTCCAGAATTCAGAATAAATTTTTGTCAGTTATAGAAGTAGCTAAGTCCAAGGTTAAGGTGACAAGTCAAATATTACATCAGGATGAATAAAATGGTCCTGTCATGGGCAATCTACTTGGGTGTACCATATTACAGTGTATGTTCCTCACTGCATATAGTTTCTGAGATTTAATAAATATTGACAATAGATGGAGACACACTGTGAATCTACAGACCAAAATCAAAGTGAATATAAAAAAGATAAAATAGCTGTTACAGTAATACATGTATATGGAATAATTATCTACCTGATGAAAAGATATTACATACTTGTAAGTAAAGCTTTAGATGAGCCAAGTATTGGATTTACACAGCATTTTTATAAATAAAATCAATATACATCTCTAAATGAGACAATGACCTATAAAGATATTGCACAATTTACACTGAGCATTTTAAATTGAGTGGCACACATACACCTACCTATCTGATACCATATAAAATTATGACCTCAATGTATTTCATCTTCAGCATTTCAATATCTTGCACTATTTACTTTTTCATACATAATGTAAAATGACAAAATGCGTTTTCCAGATTAGAAAACCTACATAACAAAGTTCAGTCATGTTAAAAATATTTAAGTGTAAATTGAAGATAAATAAAATACAGGTTTATCAAACAAATAGTAAAATTCATAAATCTTTGTCCATGATATGTTAATTTCAAAATGGAACAAATTTTCAGGACAATGATACCCAGCATTTCAGCAACTAAACCATTCTGTGGTCAATCTTGATTTTTAAAACTTTTTTAAGATAGATCGAACCCCATAGGTGTAAAGGTACAAACTTACAGTATTTGTGTAAATGTAACATAACAAGGTCATGTGAAGTTCTTTGACCTATAAACCACCAAGGTAAAGTCCAACATTTAAAGACAAAGCTAGTCTTTGACAACAACAAGTTTATACACAACAAGAATTTATACAAGGAATGTTCATAAACTGGTCAATCATTTCAATGACATGTGCAACTTAAAACGCAACACATTGACTCAAAATATGTCTGGACAAGAAGCAAAGTTTAACTTCCTTTTATTATCGAAATTAATTTCTTCAAAGAAATTTCACTTAAACTACATGTACATTTGATTTTTATTAAAGTAAAAATATTCAAGTCTGTCATCTGTATCCCTATATGAATATTGGAAAGCTTTTTAGAGACAAGGTAAGTATCAGGGAGAGAGAATTAGAGAAATGTCATTTACATTTCTACACTAAAACCATGAAGCCTCAGAGTTGAAATTGTAAAAAGACATCAATAATTATTGTCATTGAAGTCATGGTAGGACATGTAAATACAATGACACAAGACCCTTAAAACACATACAGTTGTACATCTAGCACAAAACATTACAAACTAGGAATTTCTTGCCCTTCTTCACATAAAACATACATGTATATGTGAACAGTATATCTAGCACAGAACATTACATATACTAATATTTTCCTGTCCTTTATCACATCTTCTGAAAACAATCCTTTGCACTTGTCCAAATGGCTATGCCCTGAAAAGTAAGCACAAAATTATTTTTTGAAAGAATTTTTTCCTTCGTAAACTTACAGTAATTATCAAGCATGTCAAATCTGTGGTGCAACCAAACTGCGTACCAAAACCATGAGATTCTTCTTAAAACTATTTCTGCAAAAACAATAGCATCAAAGAATTCTGCATTGTCTTTTTTTTGCCATAACACTTTGTTCAAAAATTACAAACTTAGTATAATGACTTTTTATACTTAAATTTGTAAAGTTCAGAATAATGCATTTGAAGTCTAATACTTTGTCGCATCAATGCAGCTTTCACCAATATGATAGCTCAAAGATCAACAATTTTCCACAAAACTTACTGCAAAATCAATACATTTAGTAATTACTTTGTAGGTCTGGTCAAATTGATTGATGTAGCATGAAAACAAAATCTAAATGAAAGATATTCGTGTCATCAAAGTTATATCTATAGTAAGTTAACACAAGGGTTTCAGGAATACATGTATATACCTTCTTGCATTGTTTTATCTGCATCACAGCGTAGTTTGTGAAGATTTCTTTGAGATCTTTAACTTTTTGTCGTTTAAATCTATCTATGTCCCTAAGAGCTGAGTCTACATAATCCCTGCAATAAATCAAAGGTTGAGCAGATGTTAGACCTGTTTGAGTTATCCATTGAATGAATAGTTCATCAATATATTTCCCATGTTTCTATTGCATTTGCTAGCCTGTCTGTGTTATATTTCATAAAACATATTATATACACACGATACATGTACATATAATTATCTGACAGTTAAGTTTTTTATCATCAAAGGTAAATCAAAATTCAAAACATTTCTTTATGCCATGTAAATTACTAAACAAACAACCAGAAAGCCTACGCTCACGCAGCAAGATATGCCCATTGGGATTTTTTTTTCACAACACCAAAATATCTAAGTGCCATAACTCCATAAAAATGAAAATAACATTTGACAGGCTGCTTCCTCTCTACAGTCTAATCATGATGTAGAAATATCTTGAAAATCTGTAGAGATGTATTCAAGTTATTGCGTTCCATGTGCCTATATTTTGCCCTTAGCTTAACATGTACTATACAAAATTGTCCATATACCCCCCCTCCCCCTTCCATTACACATAATTTCTCGATTATGCGACCAAAAAAATTAAACATAGGGTAATCAAAGATTACATAGCTCACCTATACAGGTTTTTGTCACAAACCAGGTTAAAGTTTTTTAAAAGTAGGTCAAAGTCAAAGGTCAAGGATCACTAGGTCAAAGGTCATGGTCTCAAATGAAAGGTCTCGTCACAAAGTATCTACATGTGAAATATCAAAGCCCTACCACTTATTGTTCAAGAGATATAGCCCAGGTTAAAGTTTTGTCTAAGGAACAATGATGACGACAACGACAAGGACGATGATGACGGTATGGCATTAGCTCTCCAGACTTTTTCGTCCCAGCGAGCTAAAAACATGTTATGTGTGTACACAAATTTCGAAAAAAATTTCAACCAAAATACATAGATTTTTAAAGAATTTTTAACCATCTTAGTAAATTTTCACAGTATTTTAAAATTCTGAGTCCAATAACTCCGTAACAACAAATCGGAATAACCTGAAACTTGAAAGTCAGCTTCCTCTTCAAAGTCTGATCACAATGTAGAAATATCATGGAAACCTAGTTGACGCCTATTCAAGTGTTCCATGCGCCTATATTTTGCCCTTAGCTTAACATGTATGTGCATATAACCCCCCCCCCCCTCCCATTACACATAATTTCTCGTTTATGCGAAAAAAAAAAAATGAAAACCCTTTACATATGTCAAAGACCATCCTTTCTACTTGAAGTATACAACATTTCAAATTAAACATTTCGACCAAAAATAGATTTTTAAAGAATTTTAACTATTTTTTAAAAGTATTTCTTCGCTGTATTAAAATATCTAAGTCCCATAACTCTGTAACGACAAATTGGATGAACCAAAAAATAAAAAGGCAGCTTCTTCTGCAAAGTCTGATCACAATGTAGAAATACCATGTAAATCCGTCCCCCTCCCATTACACATGATTTCTCGGTTATGCGATAAAAAAATTAAAAAGCCATTACATATGTCAAAGAACATCCTTTCTACTTGAAGTATACAATATTTCAAAACATTTCGACCAAAAAAACATTTTAAAAAAATTTGTAACTATTATAGTATGTTTTCACTGTATTCAAAATATCTAAGTCCAAAAATAGATTTTTAAAGAATTTTTACTATTTTTTAAAAGTATTTCTTCGCTGTATTTAAAATATCTAAGTCCCATAACTCTGTAACGACAAATCAAATGAACCTGAAAATCAAAAGGCGGCTTCCTCTTTACAGTCTCATCATGATGTACAAATATCATGAAAATCCCTTGAGGCATATTGAAGCTATTGTGGTCCATAAGTGGACGGACAGACGGACGGACCGCGCCATACCATAATACGTCCCATCAAACGGGCGTATAATAAAACCAGAATTACAGTAAGTAATCAATCTAGATCTATTGTACAGATATTTTTGATTTCATTTAGTACATGTATTTGAGCCTGGGTACTACACGCCTCAATTAAAGAGCTATAGTACATGTAGTAGTATCTAGATTTTATATCTCAAAGGTACATGTACTACAAAATGTGTTGCATCTTTACATGTAACTTTCATTTTCTACTTAAAAGGGGGAAGAATTTAATTCAATCACATTATCTACATACTGTGTTTCCTGTGAAGCCCTCTCTACCTCTATCTCTGCTTGTTTGATCTGTTCATCTAACTGCTTTATTTTCTCTGCTCTCTGTTCCGGAGTGTCGCTACCAAATAACTTTGACTTCATTCCACTGAGTGAGAAGGTCCCAGTTTTACCCTGTGCCTTATGAAGTAAAGGAAGTGTTACATATGAATTATTGTACATGTACATGACAAGCAATTTTCGCTCATGATACATGTATATGTAAAGGATGAAAATGTGCAAGAATTGTCCAATTTACACAACACAAAATCTAGAAGGATTTTGAAAAAAGGAGCCTCAGTTTAAGAGTTATCTTTCTTTCAACACAAGCAGTCCAAGTCGAGTATTTGTAATCTTGAAAACAAATGAGTGTATAATAGTTATACATAAGTAGACTTTTAATTTTCCAGTATTTATGTACAGTTTCTGTTTTGTATGCTTTAAAGTACCAAGATGTAATAACTCTGCTTTAATTTTGAAGGCAAATATATAAATTTCAGCTTTCTTTCATAATTTCAGATATCAATAACATACCAACATTTCTTTCTGACTAGACTTTGTTGATAAGTTTTCTTCTGCTCTCTCTAGATCATACTGTAAACACTCAAACTTCTTACAGACTGACCTAATGAAGAAATTTAATGTAATTATATTGATTGACCATCCCTTCATGTACATCATTACAAATACATTATATAAGTATAGGTTAGAAGGTATTTTGAAGTTTCAACATGAATAAGAAGTGGGCGGAGCATCTGCGAAGCCCCTTCTTATTCATCTTATTTGTGTAGGACTTCAAAATACCTTCTAACCGGCAACTACCCTGGTGGCGTAGTGGATAGCGCACTGGGTTACGTGTCGATGTGCTTATTGAAGGTCTCGAGTTCGAGCCGTGCTCAGGATACAAATTTTTCAAGAATATACTGTTCAGCTTGTGTAGGAGGAAGGATCCATGAAGATGGTTATTCACAGATTCTTCATGAATAAGAAGAGCAATTTGAGAGCCTTTGATTGTTTTAGCTTAAATATTGCCATCTAAAATATAGCCATTTATGTGTAAGTGCGACTTCCAGATGGATGGAATGACAGACAAACAGAGTCATTCCTATTCATCCTTTTCGATGAACATACTATGAGGGCTGATTGATATGTTGTGAGTCTTATATTTCAGGATTTGAATTTTATCAGACATTTTGCATTATTTTTCTACATAATCCCCTTCAGTGTCTATACACTTTTGCCACCGGTGTTTAAGGGCCTCAATGCCACTCTTAAAGAACCCCATATGTGGACTGGTCAGAAAGCTATCTACTGCAAGTATGACGTCATCATCTGACTGAAAGTTGGTGCCAGAAAAACATGTAGCAGCTTTCAGTTTTGGAAAAAAATGAAAGCCTGATGGAGCAAGATCAGGTGAATAAGGCGGATGCTCAATCAAATTAAAGCCACAATCAAGAATGACAGCCAAGGCAGTGACAGACTTGTGAACAGGATCATTGTCCTGATGGAACAACACACCTTTACTAAAGTGAGCTTTCCACAGCACTTAAGTTTAACATTTTCCTGGATGCATGTCAGAAGTGAAGCATATTATGTGCCATTGATTATTTGTCCTTTTTGGAGATAATTTATCAGCAGAATACCTCCTACAGCCCAGAAAACCGAGGCTCAAAACATATCAATCAGCCCTCGTAATTAGTTCATATACATGTATATTAAACGTCTTAAATTGAATAGCATCATTTAAGAATAGAAAAATTTGAAGCATGGACCAGACATATCAAATAAGACAGAACATGTCATCCTTACCCTGTAGGTGACATAGAACTAAGTACAGACCTTAGAGACTCGGCAAACGCCATGTATTCCTTCAGTTGATCTGCATACTGTTCTTCTTCCTCTAACTGACTGTCCACAGACTGGGAATACCTACATGGAAATCATATAAATATACAGACTACCTGTAAATGACTATCAGGAAATCATATTACATGTTAATAAGCAGATTTATCTTACTTCAAGTAAACTTGGTTATTTTCGTTTGGGGGAAATTTCGCGATAACGTCAAGAAGTTACGCATATATTGCTTGCATCTTTATATAATGACCTATACTTTGTAAAAGCTTTATCATATTCATATATTGACTTTACTTCAAAATAGCTTCATGGTACATTAACTTACACATTCATGTAGTGACCAGCACTTTGTAATGGACTAGCCATTTCTTTCTCTATCCCGGCCCACTCACAGTAAACACGCCCGTAGTTGGCATGGATCTTATGAATCCCATATAATTTGTCGGCCATTCTCTGTGAAAAAACATCAGAATAATCTTCATAAGTACACAAGTCTTACAAATTGAAGAGTCTGACACAATCTTCTGCTCCAATATCAAAATTTCAAGGGAGCAGGTGCAGTAACATGCAATTCCAGCCACATTTTCAAGTCATCATTTTCTAGTTTACAAAAAGCCAAATGTATGGTGAATCGAAATGAGAAAAGATTGGGGTTTTTTTCACAGCACTATGCTGTATAGTATTATTACGAAGAAGTTCAAAACATCTAAAATCGCTGAAATCAGTTAAAAATATCAATAAACAGGCGAAATTTCGATACAAAATCATAAGATTAGGTAGCCCGCCAGCCATTGCCCATTGTAACTTTAATACCAATTGATCAATTTCTTATCTACCTTTCAATTTGCATTATAAGTTTTAAGGGCGAGGCATGGCACGCACTGGATTTTTAAAGATTTGTGTGCAAAATATGACAATTTTTCATAGTTTTCCATTATTCAGTGAGGGTAAATGATGTCGGAGTATGACGTCATACATCACGCATGTTACGTTATGAGGGCTAAAAATTATTATGCAGTATTTCCTCACCTACTGCATATTGCAATAAGTGATAATTTATCATTTGTTAAATAAAAGCAATTTTGATCACATATGGCTGATTTGAGGGGTTAGCACACCTACTCCTCTCTATTTTCGTTAAACAATGTTAAAATCAAATGAACTTATTGAAAATTTCAATATTACATGTCACTGTAGCTAGCTCTACAATTTTATGAATATCTAACTTGTACATGTATCTATACATCAACATGTTATTCCTTTTCATTCACCACGTCTTTGTTGCTCTGAAACTTCAATATGTCAATTCTTAACTTTGTAAACTTTGAAAACTTCAATGAAATATCAGATATCAGTCCAAATAATAGTTATAATGTGTAATTTTATAACACAAAACCAAAGCAAATCTGATCAAACCAATACTTTTCACGAACTCTGTAGATTTTTGGTCTCATTGTTACACTCACCACTATAACCTTATATAAACATGCTAAGATACTTACTGCCCTGATCTTAAGTAAGTTGTTGATGTTACTTTCCATTTCATTACTGTAGTTCTTCAGTTCATCAAATTTCCTATGGAATAAATTGATCTAATCAATTATTTTTTTCTTTCATAAATATACCTGCTTATCCTAGTTAAAGGAATGTTCAAATAGTTAGAAATGAGAAAAAAACCAACAATATTTCACTTTATATTTTTTCTACCTTGCCTCTTGTACATTTACTTTGAAAATATTTTTGAAAATATACATTACCTATCAGATTTTTTCAACCTAAATGATGCACTCAGAGCCTTCAGCTTTGATTCTGCCTACAATGATAAAGTGAAAGTAAGAGCTAAATTGAAAGTAAGAGCATTAATAAAAATAAATTTGACATAAAATAGTTCTATAACTTACAAAAGATTATCATTATCATTCTTTGAGGCATGAAATACTTCACACTGCTCCGAAGAACATGACATTACCTTGCTCTGAAATTCTGTACCATACACCATGTCTTTCCAACCCTCTGCCTGGAAAAAAAAACAAATGAAGATGAAAAGAAATGACATACAATGTCATGTACATGTGTTGATTTACAGAAAACGATTTTTTTAAAATATGCCACTCCAGAGCCATACTGTACTAGACTAAGTGTATTAACCGATTTACTGAAATACACATACTGTAAAAGTAGTTATTTTCGGATGGGGAAAATTTCGTGATTGTAACATCAAGACTAGTGTTGGGAATCGGATGAAGTAATAAAAATTTATCAATCGGCTAAGTCATTTGATTGATTATCGATTATAATCAGATTCTTATGATAAACTGAAAAACTTTCAAATATTTCATAATTAAATTTTGTCCATAATTAGTTTTTATTGACAGCAAATTTTATGGAAACTCGGCAAAATGTTTCATAGGAGTATGCATACTGGCCTAATTCAAAGATACATGACTTTGTACATCATTTACTTAAATTTGTGAAAATTTAGCATGGGGGAAATTTTCACGAAGTTCCTTTATTCGTAAAAAATTACCACCACGTAAAAATGTCCATGTTTACAGTATGTAAAATGTTAAGTATGTGTATGTATACAAATACATTGTACATGTAATAACTTAATTTAATAGGCTTATGCTCCATGTGAAGAGGTACGTGTACTTGTTGAGATTTGGCTTCTGACAACAAATACCCAACCACATTTGTAAATTGAGGAGTACAGCCAAATAACTGGTCAGCAACAATTTTTTTAAAATCAGAATTTTAGTTGTTTTTTTTTTTTTTTCTTTCGTATCTTCCAACATTTTTTTTATGTCTGTCAATAGCTGAAGTGCATGTCATGCCGCCTGCCAAGAAAAATCCCATAGTTAATACCTTTCTCATTCAGTAGCATACCTTTTGAAGGAATCCTATAAAGATTCTATCTTGTGATAGCTGTGGGTGAGCTGCACATCTTAACAGAAAAATCTGAAAAAACAAAACTCCATGTCACTAATCTCTTTTTATTATTACCCAGTATTCATGAAAATTATCTGTAAGACAATAAATGTGTCAGATAAATTAGACAGTACTGTAAAACCATACCAACAGTTTCAATGTATGTGTATAAGTTTGCAGTCACTGTGGATGGGGTATTGGGGGATGTAAATCATGTAATTTTCAGTGATGTTTGATATCTTACTTCTAGTGCAGCCCTTCTTCTCTCCACAAATTCTGGGTCCAGTTTGTCTGTTGGTGCATTCTGCCATATGTAAGATGCCTGGAAATCAATGTGAATTTATTAATTATTATCAGTCAGACAGTAAAGCATTAACAAACGTGAAGCAAGATAATTAGAATTAAATGCTCTCTAATTCCAAATACTGTATATATAGAATAATATGCTGTGTATCAACATTCCCTACTTTCCTTATTAGTCCTGAACCACCAAAGTTTGTCCCATTGAATGAAAATGCGAAATGTACAGTTCAATAGCATGAGGAATGCATCCCGGATCATTATGAAATGGTTTACTTTTATAAAACCGCTACAGAAGTTTCAGCAAATTATCATTTTACAACAGCTACATCAGTTTTTGTCTCCACATACGTGACGAAAAAAAAACACCATCATCATTTCAAGTAAACATGGTAAAGAGGCTATAAGTTTACCTTCTTTTCTGGTAAGGGTGGTACTACTACATGAGGGTACATAATGTCCAGGTAGTTTCTTAGCAACTCAAACTCACTGTACCGTCGCCATAGCGATGTGGTACCATCTCCAGGACTCTGAATTGAATTGTCAGTTATTCTGTAAAAAAGGTGAAAAAATTGAAGATAAATGCGTGATCAATTTAATCAAAGAATACCACAAACATACTGCATAGTTTGTAATTTTGGGATGCAAAAATTTGTTCTTACCAAATTGAAATATAATTTTAAACAATGTCATGATAAAGATATCGGACACTTTTTACCTCAACAATGCTCAAGGGGACAATTTACTCAGATCAAAATATCATACTGAGTTGAAATGCAGTGCACTATTTATTACCCACCTCTGACAAGTTTGCATGGAAATCCCGGATAGCGATTGGCTAATTACAGTCACGTGAAGACGTGGTATATCTTATACCGGGTGCCTAGCCTTTTTTTATACCAGACCCTTGTGACGTCACAATGTTATCCTTCATGTTGACGCCGTAGCATTAACAGACAATGACGTCCAAACACCCTATGAAAATTGTCAAAATAGGTCATCTGTGGGGTAAATTCGTTACCTAGTCATCTGGTGACCTCGTAAAGATGATACCAGGTCACTAGGTTTTATAAAACCCAGTGACCTGGTATCATCCCGTACCAGGTGACCAGATGACTAGGTACATTTTGTAACTAATTATACCTAGTTTCTATGAGATAGACGATGTATGTGTCCTGTACTTTTAGTGAGGTGACAGTTCTCTTCTCTGGTTCAGCAACAGATATTTCCATCCACTGCAGCAAATTTTTCTACAAAGTTACGATAATATAAAAGTAATAAAATATATACCAAGTCTTCCTTACATGTAAACTAAAAACAATGTGTTGTTGCGACAAAAATACCTTGCATGCAGCTACATGTATCACTGAAGTTAAGCATTTCAAATAATATGTTTCATATAAATTAATGATACTTTTAAATCCAATGACAATAATTCCTCAGTTACTGTAATACTCAGAAAAAAAGTAGGTTAAATGGTAAAAAGTTTGTCACCAAATGAAGCATTTTCTCAAGATCAGGCATTGAAATTAATTTTTTTGACCACAGGCTAAAATAGAAATATACAGGCAATTTAAATCCTGAAAAAATTGCGCACAATGAATTTGGCGGGGACAAATTTGGCTCCTGAAATTTAAGCTGGGCTCCTAAAAATTCTATTGTCAGAGGCCCAGTTGGTGACCAAGGTTTTCAAGTTAAACAAACTCCCTGTCTACCGCTGCCGCTAAAAGAGACTGAATCCCACTATAGTTGTTACAGAACAAAGGATAAAGAAAGATGATCACGTGATATTTGTATCCTTCGTTCTGATTGGTTTTTTCTCCAAACTTTTGCCTTGCCTGTTTGGTTTGGTAGGGAGTTAAAAATTGGCAAAAATGCAACAACGAAGCGAGAAAAAAACACGAGGTGGGTAGAGATAGTTTAATGTTTACTTAAGTGTCACCTGCAAGAAAATCAATACCAAAGGTCTGTAATATGGAAAAATCGTTGGGCAACATTTTCGTCCGACTTTGTTCTGTAACAACCATAGTGGGGTTCAGTCTCTTTTAGCGTCAGCGGGAGAGACTGGATTATTTAGTCTACCCCTTTCACACATCATACAGAAAGTAATTTCTCTCTGCACGTATGTGTGAAGGGGGTGTTAAGCCGGGCTGCCACTGTTGCGAACGCAGAGGCGATAGAGCTAAGATTAGCTGATTTTGTTTAATTGTAGCGCATTCTCCTCTCAATCGCGGGCATTCTCGTCTCATCGTGTCATGTTTTCCTGCATTCTCCTCTATTCACGGCACCGACGCAAATGCTTCAAACTGTTTAAAACATTCGCGTCTGAATTCTTATTCGCCTCATACTGAGTGACTCGCGGCACATGCGCAGTGCATTCACCTCCATTCACAGCGCGTTCTCACATTCGTGTGCATTCTTGTTCCAAAGGTGGAGGAGAATGTCAGCCATGATAGAGCCCCGACAAGAAAGAATCTGACACGAATGTGATGTAAATGCGCCAAGAATGTGACGCGAATGAAAAAATCAACGCGAATCAGCCTCGATCTTGACACGATATTGCCACGACAGTGACAAAAATAATTATCTCAGAGTTGATGTAAAAGTGTGTGGATCAATATTTTGAAATCTTTGATAATGCCTTCCAAGAGAAAAAAATCTGGAAAGAGGTCAAAGTCAACAAAGGGTATTGATGCTCCTGGATATGTCAAATGTTTTTGATTTTGCTCATGTCACATTTGTGGTGATCTGATATGAAGTAGACGTCGCCGAATCTGCTTTCACCGTGCAGTCATGGCAGTTGATAATTGCATTCCAAACCATACAGACGTATACTACTAGAGCTAGAGTTACTTAGACGATTAGAATTTCACCATTAGGAGACCGACGGTGGGCTGTAGACTACAAAGTCGGCAAGTTAGGTTTATTTACTTTACATTCTTGTCATGATCACAGTGCTATCGGGTTAAAGTTGGGTCTCAATCTCCTGCATCGCAGCACTATCGGGTTAAAGTCAGGTCTCAATCTCCTGCACCGCAGCACTATCGGGTTAAAGTCGTGTCTCAATCTCATGCATTCGCCTCTCATTCGCCTCAGTGTCTTTTTATCATGGCACAATTGTGTTGCATTCTTTTCTATTCTTATCATATTTGCCTCACTATTGTACATGTATAGTGTTGTATAATCGGAAAAATTTCATAATTGATTATCGGTTTATAATCGGAGAGGATTTTAATCGATTATTTCGATTTAATCGGAAATAATTCTTCCTTGTTTTTACAGAAAGGCATATGACAAGTATTGAATAAACTTCACTTAATCTTATGCTAATATACATAGCAAAATGTCTAGAAAGAACTCCAACCACAGAATGAAAAAAATCCTGTCTAGTAAATGAAATATTTTGTCAAGAACACAGCAATAATGGAGTCAAAACAAGTTCAGGCTAACAGTACTATGAAATTCACTGACCTTGTCCTTACAAAGCTCAGGCGTAAAAACTAAAGTTTTTTTTCTAGACGAGTATATATTGACATATCAGGGATCACCCTAGGCCGCGATTTTGCGATATTCTCGCATTTTTTGCTCAAATATCGCATTTTTGCTGCTCTGTCGCGCAAAAAAATCGCGTACCTCCTTTGCATAAAACGCACTTAGGTTGATACAATGCAACAGAACAAGAGTTTCGTCTTTAATTTTCAAAATTGTAAGCCGATTATTCGAATTCCGTGTGGGACATCACGTATGTATTTATGAAAACTCGGCAGGTATTGCCGACTCTGTATATATACATACCCAATCTGTTCCCTGAAATTCCCGTTTCTCGTATTGACGTTTGTATGCGGGCATTTTTTTCCATAGATGCGAGCATTTAGTTTTACATTTTTCTAGTGGTTGTAAGCGGTACGTGCTCTTTTGTCATTATAATACCAAAGACTCAATAGAGAATGAAATATTAAAATGCAGTCTCGGTATTGACTTTTGTTTGCATAGAAAATGACAGGAAAAGAAAATTACTATATATAGTACATACAAACATAGTTGAAACACTTTGAAATTCATAGGATTGCGCACGCGAGTAGACCAGCTATGTACTCGAAATGTGTCGGCTTGTGGCCAGTACTCAGCAAAAACTACGGGTTAGTATCTTCAATGACTTGTAAACAGTTTATAAGTCCTTGAAATCGTCAATGTGAACAATAGCTATACAAATTCCTTAAAAATATTTACAATGCGTGAATTTTAAGTCTTGACGTACACCCTAATGACCCCATACTCGCAGATTAGACGTTTCCGTAAAATGACTTGTCACGACACGCTGAAATCCGTTGGAACATTAAAAAAAAAACATTCACAAGACAATGTAATTCCCTTTGAATGAATAGATACTTCATATTTAACCAGCGATTGTTAATGAGGCAAGGCCGATATTTTTCTCTGAAGTTGTGAAAAAAAGTCTCGTCGGCCACAAATTATAGCGGTGTATAAGAAACAAAGAATTAATCTTATTTGACCTCATTTGTCATTTAAAATGGCATTCAAAACAATGGAAAAAATTCCATGGCGATTCTCACATTCAAATAATGTGTTGCTAGATGACCATGTGGACTCCACGGAAATAAAGGGAAACGGAAGTTTGATTTCTATTTCACTTTTTTTTCATTCAAAATCTCATTGAAATCGAAAAAATCTCAATGCTTGTTAGCAAATGAGATTTTTATCTCATTACTCTGCAGGGCTAGGGTGATCCCTGCATATTGCAGGCCCGTATTGCATCTGACGTTGAAGTTTTCTGTAAGAGTACTTGTCATTACTATTAAATAATTCCATCCATTTTATGCCTTTGAGAGTGTATTTATACGCTACGCCCAGAAATTTTTAAACTCGTAGAAACGATCGTTGCTCTACTTTCGTTTTATTCGTACTTTTCATACGCGAATTCGACCGAAAACTATGTCATTCTTTTCCATGTTGAATATTTGCGATTATAATCGATTCTTAAAAACATAATCGATTTATCGAAATCGAAGGGAATTAGCAATGATGTCGCCGATGTCGGCGATAATTGTTACAACACTACTATTGTAGCGGACGCGTAGCATATTTTTGTTGCATCTGCGGCGCTATCGTGTGCCTATCGCGCCAAGAAATACTTCATGAGAACAGACAAGAATGTGACATGATTGTTCATTCACCTCTGATCGTAGCTCATTCTCCACGGGTCATACTATTTTAAGCCTAGGAGAATTATAAGCCTAGGCATACGCCCAGGAACGCCCAGGGGGTTTTGGTAGGGTGTAAACCTAAAATTTCACTTGATTTAGTTAGATAAGCATAAAAATGTATCACATGCAAAAATTCAAGAAAATATATCAACATTTTATATGCTTTATTTGCAACTGAATGTGTACATTTCCTGGGCTTATTTTGAAGAGTCACTTATACCAAAGAAGGATAACTCTGGTATCAATTTCTATTTGGTAATGTACAGGTATATATGCTTTTGGGGGGGGGTGTATAGTTTATCTACTTTCTTTTGTTTTTATTTATTTTTATTAATTTATTTGAAGGCAGGTAGTTACCAGTATGTAGCATCCCATGATGCATGATGACATGCACGATGACAGTGGAGGTTGTGTTAATTACTGTTCTCACCAAAAAGGGATGCAGATTCAAATACATCATTACATGACACGTTTTATATCTTGGTTCTACAGGAGCTGATATTCTTTTTTTTTTGTAATACTTGTTCATTTATTTTTAATGAATTTGTTTTGGTGATAGTGCAGAAACACAAATTATACCACGATCTCACCAAAAAATGAAGGAATTATGTTCTAACTCCCATCTCTGATCTACATAATATGAATCAAGGCAAAGCCTTATGTGCGAGCGGAGGAAAAAGACACCAAAAATTTTGTAAAACCTTAAAACCAAAATCGAAAACTTTTCAAAATCATAACCTTGGGACTCCAGGAATCCTTCACCGCCGGTCAAGCTGGACCTTCCCTTCCCACTGCCAAAAAAAAAAAAAAAAAAAAAAAAAAAAAAAACTGGATCCGTCCCATGTACTTTACACAGACGTAGATCATTAGCAAGGGAGTCTGAAATCCTTCCCCTTTCCACTCTAATTACCTTGAAATCAATTGAAAAAATCAAATCTTTCTTCTTTACCAAATAATTATATCGATCATATCTATCTTCTTTGAATGATACACTGTCAGTGTTAGAAAATCGCGGCTGTTTTGCTTGCATTAGTACAATCGTGTACCATTCTTACACGTATAAATTGGCGCACTGCTACAATGACGTCACATATACAGGAATAATGACGTCAAGTATACTGCAGAGTTACGTACCGTTGTGTCGTCATTAGTGATAAAGATGGCGGATTAGTTGCTGCTGAATTTCTGATTTTCAGACGAACAATTCGGCGAGTTTCACTTAGTTTAATTGCGCCATAAAATAGAAGAATTCTATCCATTGCGAATTTGTCAAGGTATGTTCTCCTGCTCTGTCGTTTAAGGGAATCGAGTCACTTTTACCCGTATCCGCGGGCCTGTTACCATACTATTTCAGCTCCAAGTATGTATATCTTTTGCTCGTGCATTTTCCCATACTTACGTATACGCGTTACCATAAATGCGAGCTTCGAAGGGCCTTTGCAGCGAGCTCCGCTCGCTAATATTATACAGGAGCTTCATGCATGGTTTTCTTACTTCTTTTAATATTTTCCTCATTAATCAGTTACATTAAATTGCTGATTTGATACATAATTTGAATCTTTGAACTTTCTTCTTTTTGCCTGTGAAAAATTCATACCAAAAAAAAAAAAAAAAAGAAAAAGAAAAATTCAAAAAGCAAAGAGATATAGGAAGATGAAGTGACCTACCCTTTCCCTTAAGAATTATATTCAGATTTACCGACTTTATATAGTAACATTCAGTATCTCCAGGTTATGGAATTATTTGAAATTTTGTATACCTTTTCCTGTTTCAAAGAGGTAAATATGGTGAAAAAATTAAATTCCTTCATCAACAATTTGTGGAGATATAAATGAAGTGGATATAATATGTGCCCGGCGATGATATGTACCTGACCAGTAGTGAGAAATAACCCAACAATATTTCAGAAACCACCGATTTGAATATCTCGGGGTAGAAATTCGAATTTACAACGATCACCAACAAAGTGCAGTTAATCAGGAATTTTCTTCATCTTAAGAGAAAAGTTCTAAGTACAAACAAATTTCTTCGCTCTTTTCTAGCTAAGTTTTTATAAGGCCAAAAATAAAATTAAGATTGTTACCCGAAATGCGACCTACCCGCAAAATTCGGCGTGACTCGAATAATTTTTTTGCAATTTTTTTCAAAGAGTTATATTTTTCTGGATTTTATGTATACCCAATTTGGTAAATCATTACTTATCCCTCCAGACATTTGAATTTTTTCTTGTCGCCATCGTAAATAGTGATACGTTTTGTTAAATGAAAGTAATGATCTTGATAAAAGGAGCAAAATATATTTTGACCAAGAGTATGGAAAATACGCCGAAGTAAAAATATCAGCCGCCGGCAACTAAGGAGCAATTTAAATCAACGGCAAAACGTCACTTTATTTACTTTACTGGTATAGCTGCCGTCAACTTAATCTGCAACCCGCTGTGAACACGGTCATATTGTGAATTGCAATCAATAGAATCATTCTGTTTTTGTGGGGGATTATCGGGTAGCTGATGGTCAATGTAACATGAGTACATGCATTTCGATATTCACGTCAGATACCTGGGACCTCTATATGCGTGGCATGAAGCTTAAAACATTTGACGGATTTTCTCCTCAAGTGCAAAATAACGTTTCTGTTGAAAAACTGTCCAACCTACCCCCTTAAAAACTATTTGAAATCGATTAGGTGAAATCGATTCGGAAACGATTTCTGGAACTCAGGAATGTAGCGGTAGAGAAACTTCTGTTGGGACATGGTAAACAAGATCAGAATCTAGATCAGAATCTACAAAAAAAGGGAGTCTGAAATACATTCAGAAATAGATGATTTATGTTGGAAAAGAATTAATTTTGGTGTTAAATCATACACAAATGACTGTTTATTAAAATGGTTCCAATATCGTATTGTACATCGAATTTTAGGTACTAATGTACTCTTATATAAGATAGGAATAAATTCATCAAATACATGTACTTTTTGTCACACAGAACCAGAAACTATTTCGCATTTACTTTATAGCTGTCAATATTCATACAAAATATGGAATGACTTTAAGATTTGGCTATTTGACATTTTTGATATTAGTTTAGATTTAACAACTATAAATATATTATTGGGAGTTTTTGATAAAAAATGTAAAGTACTTGACACTATAATATGCCTTATTAAACAATACATTTATAGACAAAAGATGGGAAAATGCATTCCCACCTTTGAAGGTGCAAAATCTCATATCAAAAACTATATAAAGGGACAATGTTATATTCATAAAAAAAAAATTAAAATTAGAAATCTTTAAGAAAAAATGGGGTGCTTTTACAATTCTAGCAGAGTAAAGATTATCTTTTTTCTTTACAAAACATAATAAACATAATAATAAGTACAAAATAACTGTCAAATAGGGTCTTTCAAAATTACAATTTTTTAAAAGATACTTATGTATGTAAGGTATGTACACTAGGTCTTGTGTGTTTATATTTGTCGGATGTATGGTGTATGCATGTCTTTTGACTTAGTAAACTAGTTTGTGATTGTCTTTATGAATGTCTGAATGTCTCTGTGATTGTCTCATATGCATAAAAATAAAAAAAAAATAAAAATATAAAAAAAAAGAATCTACAAAAAAAACAACAAAAAAACAAAAAAAAAACGAGATATTCCATACCTTGAGAATTAACAATGAAACTTTAACTGAAACTAAACCCCTTATAATATTTTTTTTCTTCAATTTATGGTAAATTACTAGCAGAGTAGTCATTAACTTAAAGAATAAAGTATCCTTCTTCTGAAACCTTCACCCTTAGAATAATTTGTTGGTTGGAGTAACTTACCAAGTATGCCCCTCTTACATAATCCAGGTTGATCACACCTGTCGTTGCAGGCAGGTTATTTGATCAATTAGCCTATTGGTGGCTTCATTATTTCTGGATAATTCACAATTGGAAAACAACGTTGTGACATCAAAGACAATTTTTTTTAAAAGAGAAAAAAATAATAAATACAACAGAAAAAAAGAAGAATATTAATGATATATAAAAATAGATTTAAAAAAAGATCGAAGTAAAATAAAACTGAAGATCTTTATCCTTCAGAATTGAATGAATATCCTCATAAATTATGCTTGATCAGAACAGGAACATATATATATATATATATAACTTATATCTGCAAATTCATACATACAATGTAGAAATAGAATACATTTTTCCGTGATTTTTGTCTCATATAAAACAATACTTTTATACCTACCCAGTCTTCGTGAAAACTCACTAGCCCGACCGCCCTGGCTACCAAATATTTCCTCGGGCTACCAAATTTTGATGCTGAACTAGCCCGACTGGCTAGTGACTTTTAATTAAATGCAGTGTTTTCATTAAGTGCCGACGGCTGGCGATTTCTTGTCTTATAAATACTTAGGGTAAAATCGCCACCTACTTTCCGTAAAAAGTATCAGTGACGTCTCAACTTTTATCGCTGGTTAAGTATGAAATGTTTATTTTATTGAACAATGAACATGCTTAAAATGAAATATTATGATAACGTTTTCCTGTAATATCTGTTCATAAAATATAGTTCTAAGATTCAAGATAAATATTTCCATTTCTGCGCGGTGTGACGGGTTATTGTCGGTACCGACAAATATGCGAGTATAACATGTTCAATTTTAAAATATCTAACACTGAAATAAAGAAATTCTTACGAAAATTTTATAACTATTGGCCAATAGCCGCAAACAACGACCGGCCTTTCAGCGTTCACGTATGATTCAAATAATTTCTTATGTTTTTCATTCTCGGTTCATTTTCTGCAGGCAAAGAATATCATGCATTCATTGTAAAATTGAGTCTATTGTATTGATACATTAATGACGTAGCTGACATCCGCCAGAGAAATGATCGGGTGGTGGTTTAACTTCGTTCGATTTTTAAGTATACTCTATATATGTGTGAACTTTTGCCTACTCAACAGACCTACCGGTAGCTGAGGAAACGATGGGTCTTTATAGCGTTTTGATTTTTCTTCAATGGCTAGTGAAAATTTTGGGTGGCTAGTAGATTTTTGCACTCAACTAGCCCGACTGGCTAGTGGTCAAAAAAGGTTTTCATGAAGACTGCCTACCTGCGGTAAATAAACTATATCGGATAAATCAAATGCTATAGGAGAAATGGAGCTAAGAGTTATCCTTCCTGAATACGTACAGTAAGCCCAGGAAATACACAACTTCAAACACGATAAAAACATATAAAATGTTGCGTAATTTTGTTGAAATTTTTCATGTGACATGTTTAAATACATATTTAACTATATATCAAAGAAAATGATATATTCATAGCACCCAAACGTCCTGGGCGCACCTGGGCTTACGCCTGGGCTTAAAATATTCCCTAGGCTTAAAGTAGTAGGACCGTTCTCCACTACATTCGCGACAGTGGAAGCCCGGCTTTAGCGACGCTGCAGTGCTTCTAAACTCCCCCCCCCCCCCCCCCCAACAAGTTTGCACTGTTGGACTGCAAATCATTGAAATGTGGGTGTGCGTTTGAATGGTGCGTAATGATTCTAACATCTGAAAATGAGTATTAACCTTTCCAGCACGCCTGGCATTTTCTATGGGATCTTCGTCAGGACTACCAGGGGAATTTTCCGGGAGATATCTCGGCACATCTGCCTGCTCGTCGTCAGCCATGTTCGGTAGGCGTCGATAAACCAGAGGGTATTCCGAACCGCGCGGTCTAAAATATTCAGTCGGACTTCTATGAAAATCCGAAATGGAAAAAAATTGAAATCGGATTTATTTGGAAATGTCAATATTACAAAATAGATGAAATTATAGAGATCAGTGGCGGATTCAGGGGGTGCGGAGGGGGCGCCGGCCCCCCGGCACTGACCCCAAATTTTCCAAAAACAGGTATATTTTTGCCCATTTTCAGTAAAAATCGGCAAAATTCGCCCCTTGACCCCCCCCCGGCAAAGGGGGCGCTGGATCCGCCACTGGAGATAGTGGTAATCAGACCTTTTCGAACATCTTGTCTACCGTCTAGTTTTGGCTTTACTACAGTAAAACTTTGTCTATGTTCATTTTATGATTTGTGTGTAACTTCCTTGTAGGGGAGCTCACTTCGAGCTGTCCCACTAAGAGTTTATAGGAGCGCGCACTAAAGTCTTGATCAATGCGTCGCAGTGTGTAAGTGGGATCTGTATCGTGTAACTGTATATCGATTATTTCTATTATTGGACTTGTATTTACACAGCCAATTGTGCCTCACATGAAATTCATATGAAATGAGCATCATGTAAATTTCACATGAAAGTTCATGTAAAATTCATATGAATTTCACATAAGATTTATGTGAAAAATATTTCACATGAATTTCACATAAATTTCCTTCACATGAATTTCAAATGAATTTTTCGAAGTGACCTTCACAGGAAACTGAATTCACTTAACATCCATGTTAAAATCTTCACATGAATTTCATGTGAAAAATTTCATGTAAATTTCATGTTCGTGCTCGTTTCACATAAATTTCATGTGAACTTTCATGTAAAGTTCATGTAAATTTCACATGAATTTCATATGAGGCACAATTGGCTGTGTAATAAATTAGTGAACTTTTATTGCGCCTCTGATTTCAACAAGGATTATTAGATTTACTTTGTTTATTCAAATTCAAATTCAAATTCTTTATTGACTTTCACCATATTGGCATATATCAACATAACACATGATATGCATAAAATGACCAAAACGTAATATTTGGTTCACATGTGCATGTATAAAATTTAATCAATCAGTCATATAATATACAGCAATAAAATATGTTAAACTAGCGGTATATTAATTTTGTACTATGTTTTAATGAAGTCATCTCTTAAGATAATATAGCATTCTTTCAAAAACTTGCATGTTTTATTCATCATTGTTAAGGTTTTAGGATTCATAAAATTAAGAAAAAAGGTATCATCATTATTAGTATTTTAAAATAAACAATTATATTTAGTTCTGATATTAATATATAGTGGACATTTTAGCATGAAATGCTTTTCATCCTCAATTTCATTCGTACAGTATTTGCAAAATCTTTCTTCCCTCGAAATCATTGGCCGTGAATATCTCCCTCTTTCATTTGTAGCTTATGAGCACTGATGCGCATTTTTGTTGAAAGGTTTCTCTCCTTAGGATTAATAGGAAATGTTAAGTATTTTTGCAATTCAAATCTTTCTAATATAGTACTGTAAAAGGTTAATTTTCCTGTATTGCTTATTCTTATTCGATTAAGATCATCAAGCATTCTTTTTTCATACAGGGACTTAATGTTATTGAAAGCTGACCTTTGTTAATTAATACTTGTTACATCAATACCGAGTAACTCCGAAAGTTTTGTAACAGTGGAATGAATTGAATCAATGAATGGTTCTGCGAGATCTACGTTACTTTTGTCCAACATTGGATGTTGCGACAGTAATTGAGCAGAAGACCTGCTCTATCATTTATCAGGAATGACCGCTCGGTATACTTCGCAGATTGTTTACTTAAGAAATGACTGTCTTACTTTTGGTGTTCATGGGTGTATAATTCTGGTTGGTCACGTGCAAATTCCGTGAATCGCGTCATTTTTATTTGCATGAACATCGCACATTTTGCCTGTAACAGCGTCAAATGTCTCTTCGCTTTGATAAATTCTCCCTTGGCTACATGCGAAACTTGCACGGGACGTCACGATAGCAACCCAAGTTATTGGAATATAATTCTAGTTGCCTAATGGGCGTTCAACATGGAGAATTGACTAGTAATGTAAATATACAACAATGACAATATACAAGGGTACAAGACAGACTTACGCGACAAGTAAACTTAGTTGTATAATTCGCTCTGTTCATATTGTTATATTTTTTTCTAGAGCACACAATTTGTAAATGTGAGTGAGTGAGAGCGAGAGTGAAAGGGGCATAGAAATATTCAAATCAGTAACTGATATATGACCGCTTATATTAGTTATAAGGTTTCTAACTGACGTACTTTTGAAATATAGGGGGTAAGCTGTGACCATGGTAGGGTGAGGCGAAGCTTACCACCTATATTTCCATGGTAGTCCAGTTATAAACTTAATAACGAATTTACTGCATCGAGGACAATTTCTATCTATAAATTAAAAAAAAAAATGAATGATAACCGCTATGGCGAATGAATACGTCTGACGAGTAGCAAGATCAAGGCTTGGAGAATGGGGGTAGGTTATAGCCTCATTGGAGACAATCACGTGACTTGATATACGCAATCATATTGGGAGAAACAAGATCGATGTGCAATAATATGATATATCTGATTTTGAATGATTCTGAATGATAAAAAAAAATAATAATAAAGATTTAAATCAACATGTATGATATAGAAATTGTTATGGCGACCATGTCAGGGAAGGCACATACTAAGGAAAGGGAATGATCTCCAGCATGACCACTTGCACTCACACAGCGAAACAAACCCACAAGAAAGTGAAACATAAATGGCATCATACAAAGCTAAAAATCACAAAAAGACACAACAATATTCACAAGAACATAATAAAAACAATCGTAACAGACGTACAGAAACATCAAACATTGATAACAACACATAAAAGGAAGGAGACCAATGTGCACCTGGCGCCGACTTTGGACGGCCATCTGATATAAGCAAATGGCGTGGTTATCCGGATTACGTGCGCACAACCCTCCAACTTATCTGGATACACAGAGGTCTCCATAGACACATAATTGTTGTATAAACATAAAACTTCTCACTGTAAGGTGACATCACAAACAAGATAGTTAAACGCAGCGGCCTCTTGTAACACAGACTCTGTGTAAATGGATCTAAAATATTCTTTGGCATGCGTATAACACTCTGTGCTCTGCTGGCTGACGCGAGCTCAAGATCAATCACCCGAGACTTCTGACCAACTCTCAGATAGGACAGAGAATCAAGACCCAGTCTTCTCTAACGAGATTTCAACAAGGCCCATCACGGAATCCCGTCGTCACGGTTGACCGGTGTGCAACTGGTACAAAACTGTAGATTGGTCCAGTACCATGCCCAGGTTTTTGTAATGACTTTAGGATCATATCCTCGTTAATGCAGGCGACCGACTATTTTCTTACATTTGTGATTGAAGTTTGATATGCCTTTTGATTTTTGTTTATAAGGTCACCGTAAAATGAAGGCAATAACTCTTGGAAAACTAGGTCAATCAAAAGCAAACTCAAACTTGATCTGTATCACATTGAGATATATCCACATACCAAAAATGAGTTCAATATATGCAACAAAAGTGAAAAAAGTCTGGAAAACTGAAAATGGGACAGACAGACAGACAGACAGACGGACGGACAGACAGACGGAGAGGAAACTAAAAGTCCCCTTCGGCGTTGCCCGTCTCATTAGGGGTCCACCTTAATTATCTATCATAAGGGCATGGTGTTTACAATATGATATATTTCATATTCTATTTCAACAAGAGAAAAGTGTTTCTGTTGACATCATATTTTCTTAAAACTGAAATTATGTCTTTTCCTATGCTATTGGGTGTTATGCTTACTTTATATGTATGTGGCATAATATGTGTAACGAAAAGTGATAATTGAAGAACTTTTGCGATATAATGTCTGAAAACTTGTCTATGATATTGGCTTTAATGTCAGTCACGCCCCTCCGACAGGCAGTGTCTTATAATCAAGCTGCATGGAACTCTAGCTGCGCTTACCTGTGGAAGGTCTACCTACATTATTGCATGAACACATTAAAAGCTCTGACTTCAGTGTCTGTTAATCGCCGTGATCTGACTTTTAGGAGTCTGTTTTCAATAGTAAATAGACAGTAGACTGAGCGTATCAATGAGTACTGCTAGTTTGAGCGTTGGTCTCCTTCGGGAACTCAAGCTGCGCTAACCTGTGGAAGGTCTACCTACTTTATTGCGTGATTACAAGACACTGCTAGTCGGAGGGGCGTGACTTACATGAAAGCCTATATCATAGCCTATATCATAGCCAAGTTTTCAGACTTTATATCGCAAAAGTTATTCAATCATCGCTTGTCATTATGCTTCATACATATAAAGAAAGCATAACACCTAATTGCGTAGGAATAGTCATAATTCAGTTTTAAGAAAATATGGTGTTAACAGAAACACTTTTCTTTTGTTGAAACAGAATATGAAATATATCATATTGTGTACAATACGTGCTTATGACAGATAATTAAGGTAGACCCCTGATGAGACGGGCCTTAATTATATTATGAATAAATTAATACCGTCGAAACACTGTTGAATACATACAATATTTCCTTAATCACATTTTATTCAGAAAAAAATGTTGAAACAATTACAGTGTCGGGTCCTTCTAATTATTGATTTGCGTGGATGTATGGTGTTGATTGTTTCACATTTAAAATTCGTTCAATATCTTTGCAGAGCTTCTTTCAAGTTTCATAACTCTGCTTAATATAGGTCAATTTTTCCAAAGCTCATACTGGATCTGTCATTATTCATTATGAAGGCAAATATAAAAAAAGTTCCTACTCTTTACCTTTTTAAAGAAAATTTCAAACCAATATTACACAGCCAATTGTGCCTCATATGATATTCATGTGAAATTTACATGAACTTTACATGAAAGTTCACATAAAATTTATGTGAAATGAGCACGAACATGAAATTTACATGAAATTTTTCACATGAAATTCATGTGAAGATTTTTACATGGATGTTATGTGAATTCCGTTTTCTCTGAAGGTCACTTTAAAAAATTCATGTGAAATTCATGCATGTGAAGGGAATTTATGTGAAATTCATGTGAAATATTTTTTCACATAAATTTTATGTCAAATTTATATGAATTTGACATGAACTTTCATGTGAAATTTACATGATGCTGATTTCATATGAATTTCATGTGAGGCACAATTGGTTGTGTAATGCATCAGACACGTGTCGCCATCAGTGATGCTTCAAGCAGAAGTGCTTTTCAGACACAGCCAAAATATATTTCAGTAGGTCCCTCTGGTTGAAGTTTTTGGATCTATTTATTTATTTTTAGTTTTATGCCCCCGGAATCAAAGATTCGGGGGCATCTAGTTTTTGGCCTGTCCGTCGGTTTGTCTGTCTGTCTGTTTGTCCGAAAAACTTTAACATCGGACATAACTTTTGAATGGGAGATGATAGGGCTTTCATATCTTATATATTCACATGTGTATTCCTTGTGACAAGACCTTTCCATTGATACAAATTTTTTTGACCTCGTGACCTTGACCTTTGACCTACTTTTCAAAAACTTTAACATTGGTCATTACTTTTGAATGGTAAGTGACAGGGCTTTGATATTTCACATGTGTATTCCTTGTGACAAGACCTTTCCAATGAAACAAAAAAATTTGACCTCGTGACCTTGACCTTGACCTACTTTTCAAAAACTTTAACATTTGGCATAACTTTTGAATGATAGGGCTTTGATATTTCATATATATATTCTTTGTGACAATACCTTTCCAATGATTTCAAAAGTTTTGACCTCATGACCTTGACCTTGACCTTTGACCTACTTTTCAAAAATTGTAACATTGGGCATAACTTTTGAAGTGTAAATGATGGGGCTTTCAAATTTCACATGTGTATTCCTAGTGACAAGACCTTAATGACAAAGATGCCACCGGGGGCATTCGTGTTTCACAAACACAGGCTTTATTTGCAATTACTTTGCAGAGAGTGCGCAGCTACAAATTTCCTGTAGGGTCGATTCAGTAGCAAAGTTAAATAAACTCGATGGCTAAAATAGCATTGAGGGATGGCACCCAGATGTTAGTTAAACTTTTTTTATTTTAGTGTTATTTTTTTATGAAATGACAATAATGTCGAAGGGTTCCAACTCTATACCTTCTTGAAGAAAATTCCAAACCAATTCCAATGACCAGACACGTGTTCCGAATATTAAATTCTCATCGGTGATGCTTTACGCGGAGCCACCAAAACCATTTCAGTAGCACCTTCTTTACTTTTTAGAATTTAGATTTGTACATTTACATTACAGAGAGTGTGCGGCTAAAAGTTTCCGAAATAGCAAAATCATGTTTATGATGTCAAATTGATAAAGGGTCAAAAGAAAGCTTACATTCATAAGAAAGCTTCAAATAAAAATTTAATTCAGTTGGTGCAAAGGCTTTGAACACATAAGGAAAACTGTAAAATCATTGAAAATTTCTATTTTCAAGGGTCATAACTTCTTGCCTTGTCCTAAAATGACGTCATTTTTAATTAATCTCATTATGAAGACCCCAAAAGTCTTAATAAGAAGTGTTTTGCTGCTCCCTCATAAAAAAAACCTGGATCAGAACCTGGCTGATATTTACATAATTATAACATACGTCCGTCTTCCATAATTAAGGATTCCGACTTCCGTCGGAATCCTTTCTGTTATTGTATTGTCTTTTCTTTATTCTTATTATTAAGGATTCCGACTATTCCGTCGGAATCCTTTCTGTTATTGTATTGTCTTTTCTTTATTCTTATTATTATTCTTATTATTATTATTATTATTATTATTATTCTTACCCCCAGATCGTTCCAGTCACTGTACAAAAAAGGACCACTTCTTATGATAAAACGAAAAGTATCATGTGAAAGAGCATATTAAGATCTTGAGGTAAAAAAATTTTGTCGTCGAAAAGTTCACATATGCCCCCGCTAGAGGTCATCAAAGGTCAAATCTTTAAACTCTTATAACTCCTAAACTAACCGTACGATTTGAACGAAATTTGTTTTAAAATGTTCTTTGGAAAATTTGTAAACTTTTATACGCTTACATGCTCGATAAAATATTTACGGTTTTCGCGCTATTCTGAGTTGAAAATGGAACTTTAAATTGGCACAGTGCCAATTTCTACAGTTTTTGAGATTTTGAGTTGAAACTTAGATACTAGATTACTTATAGGTAGTCATTTAATGTTGACCTACTTTCAAGGTCAAATTTTCATTCTCAAGGTCACAGCAAACTTTTGCCTATAGAACAAAGACTACTTGACCTTCAGAGTTCAAACTTCATACATAACATCGTTAAACCAAGCTCTTTCACACTGACCTTGACCCAGGGTCAAATTTTGATTTTCAAGGTCACAACAAACTTTTGCCTATAGAACAAAGACTATTAGACCTTCAGAGTTCAAACTTCATACAAAATATTATTAAACCAAGCTTTTTCACCTTTACCTTGACCCAAGGTCAAATTCTGATTCTCAAGGTCACTACAAAGTTTTGCCTATAGAACAAAGACTATTTGACCTTCAGAGTTTAAACTTCATACAAATAATTGTTCAGTCATGCTCTTTCACTTTGACCTTGACCCAAGGTCAAATTCTCATTCTCAAGGTCACAGCAACTTTTCCCTACAAAACAAAGACTATTTTACCTTCAGAGTTCATACTTTATACATATCATGCTTGGGCCCAGCTCTTTCACCTTGACCTTGACCCAAGGTCAAATTCTGATTTTCAAGGTCACAACAAACTTTAGTCTATAAAACAAAGAATGTTTGACCTTGATAGTTCAAACTTTACACAAATATTCCTTGCATCAAACTCTTTCATCATGACCTTGACCCAATGTCATTTGTTTGATTTCAAGGTCAAAACTGAATTTGGTTGATTAGATATTGAGCTTTGCTCAGATTAAGATTAATCGTGATGAGAATAATCACAATACTTAGCTTTCATCCATGACATTGGTAAAAGGCCAAATAATCATTCTCAAGGTCTTAACAATCATTTACTCTTGTAGAATTTACACTATTTGTCCTATACTATTTATTCTTCACACAAGTAGTCCTTCTTATTTGAACTTAACATAGTGTAAGAAAGATAACTCTTTTATTCTTGTTCTCTTTTTTTTTCTTAGTAGCATTACTTATCTGTACTTTCATGTTGTTGTCATTTTCTATTAATAGAAATTATCTCATTGCAAAATCATTGTGCAATTCTGTTTTGAGAAAGTAATTGTAAAGGATTTGATATTGATAGAGCATGGAGTTTAAATCTTTCGTGAAAATGAAAGGTATTTATTATTTTTTTCTTCTATTTTGTTGATAAATAAATAAGAGTCCCAAATTAGACATAAGCTCTTTTGACTCATTTGCTCAAATGAATAAGGGACTAAAGCAACTATTCTTTTTCCATCTTCTTTATTCGGATTTTAACATTTCAGTTCCGTGGAAGGTCTAATAAAGGAGGAATCCGTCTGTTGCTTGCAACAGTAGCCATCTAGATATTACTATTATTTTAATTCTTACCCCCTCATCATTTCCAGACACTTTATTCAAAGGTCTTTTAACACAGAGCAAAAAGGATGGTACCATAAGAAAGAGCATTCCAAGACCTTCTTTAACTATTTTTTGTTTGTCGATAAACTCACCAATGCCCCCGCTGGAGGTCATCAAAGGTCAAATCTTTAAACTCTTATAACTCCTAAACTAACCGTACGATTTGAATAAAATTTGTTTTAAAATGTTCTTTGGGAAAATTGTCAACTTTTATACGCTTACATGCTCTATAAAATATTTACGGTTTTCGCGCTATTCAAAGTTGAAAATGGAGCTTTAAATTGGCACAGTGCCAATTTCTACAGTTTTTGAGATTTTGAGTTGAAACTTGGATGGTAGGTCACTTATAGGTAGTCATTGATGATGACCTAGTTTCAAGGTCAAATTTTCATTATCAAAGTCACAACAAACTTTTGCCTATAGAACAAAGACTATTTGACCATGACTGTTCACACTTCATAAATACGATCATTGCGCCAAGCCCTTTCACCTTGACCTTGACCCAAGGTCAAATTCTCATTCTCAAGGTAACAACAAAATTTTGCCTATAGAACAAAGACCATTTGACCTTGTGAGTTCAAACTTGGCGCAAATATTCCTTGCATCAAGTCCTTTCACTTTGAACTTGACCCAAGGTCATTTGTTCGATTTCAAGGTCACAACAGACTTTTGTTGATAAAATATTAAGCTTTGATTAGAGGAAGAGGAATCTTGATGAAAATAAACTCAAATGCTTATCTTTTATCCATGACCTTGGTTCAAGGGCAAATAAACTTTTTCAAGGTCATAACAAACATTTACTCTTGTAGAATTCACAGGATTTTGTTCTGAACTATTTATTCTTCATACAAGTAGTACTTGTTATTTGAACTTTACATAGTAAGATAGATAACTCTTTTATTCTTGTTCTCTGTTTCCTTTTTTGTCTTAGTAGCATTACATGTCTGAACTTTCATGCTGTTGTCATTTTCTATTTATAGATATTTTCTCATTGCTAACTCATTGTGCAATTCTTTTTGGGATAGTAATTTTAAAGGATTCAAAATGGATATAATTGATCAAGGAGTTTAAAGCTTTCCTAAACTTAAAAGGTATTTATCATCTTTACTTCTATTTTGTCGAGAAATAAATAAAAGTCCCAAGGTAGACATAAGCTCTTTTGACTCATTTGCTGAAGTGAATAAGGTACTAAAACAACTATTCTTTTTTGCATCTTCTTTATTCGGATTTTAACACTTCAGTTCCGAGGAAGGTCTAATAAAGGAGGAATCCGTCTGTTGCTTGCAACAGTAGCCATCTAGTTCTTATTATTATTCTTACCCCCAAACGTTCCAGACACTTTACAAAAAAGTACCACAATATATGATAAAGTGGAAAATACCATGTGAAAGAGCATATGAAGATCTCAATTCAAATTTTTTTTCTTGTCGAAAAGTTCACATATGCCCCTGCTAGAGGTCATCAAAGGTCAAATCTTTAAACTCCTATAACTCCTAAAGTAACCGTACGATTTGAACGAAATTTGTTTTATATTGTTCTTTGGGAAATTTGCAAACTTTTATACGTTTACATGCTCGATGAAATATTTACGGTTTTCGCGCTGTTACGAGTTGAAAATGGAATTTTAGATTGGCACAGTGCCAATTTCTACAGATTTGAGATTTTGAGTTAAATCTTAGATGGTAGATTACTTATAGGTAGTCATTTAATCCTGACCTACTTTCAAGGTCAAATTTTGATTTTCAAGGTCACAACAAACTTTTGCCTGTAGAACAAAGAATATTTGACTTTCAGAATTCAATCTTCATACATGATATCGTTAAACCAAGTTCTTTCACCTTGACCTTGACCCAAGGTCAAAATCTCATTCTCAAGGTCACAACAAACTTTAGTATATAAAACAAAGACTGTTTGACCTTGTGATTTCAAACTTTACACAAATACTCCTTGCATCAAACCCTTTCACCATGACCTTGACTCAAGGTCATTTGTTCGATTTCAAGGTCACAACCAACTTTGGTTGATTACATATTGAGCTTTGCTCAGATTTAAGATCAATCGTGATAAGAATGATCACAATACTTATCTTTCATCCATGACATTTGTTCAAGGTCAAATAATCATTCTCAGGGTCATAACAATCATTTACTCTTGTAGAATTCACACTTTTTGTCCTATACTATTTATTCTTCACACAAGTTGTCCTTCTTATTTGAACTTAACATAGTATAAGAAAGATAACTCTTTTACTCTTGTTCTCTGTTTTCTTAGTAGCATTACATATCTGTATTTTCATGTAATGATGTTGTTGTCATTTTTGTGTCGCCTGCAAAGCATAGCGACACTTAGGGATCACTTTGTCCGTTGACCGTCTGTCCGTCCGTCTGTCAGTCCGTCCGTCTGTCTGTCTGTCACACTTTGGGTGTCACAGCCCATAACTTTTGAATGATAAGTGATAGGGCTTTGATATTTCACATGTGTATTCCTTGTGACAAGACCTTCTTACACATACCATAATTTTTGACCTAGTGACCTTGACCTATATATTTGACCTACTTTTCAAAAAAATTAAGAATGGATATATCTTTTGATTGGTAAGTGATAGGACTTTGATATTTCACATGTGCAATCCTTGTGGCAAGACCTTTCTACACATACCATAATTTTTGACCTTGTGACCTTGACCTAGATATTTGACCTACTTTTGAAAAAAAGATAAGATTCGCTATATCTTTTGATTGGTAAGTGATAGGGCTTTGATATTTCACATGTTTATTTCTTGTGACAAGACCTTTCTACACATACCATAATTTTTGACCTAGTGACCTTGACCTACATATTTGACCTACTTTTCACAAAAATTAAGAATGGATATATCTTTTGATTGGTAAGTGTTGGGACTTTGATATTTCACATGTGCAATTCTTGTGACAAGACCTTTCTACACATACCATAATTTTTGACCTAGTGACCTTGACCTACATATTTGACCTACATTTCACAAAAATTAAGAATGGATATATCTTTTGATTGGTAATTGTTAGGACTTTGATATTTCACATTTGAAATCTTTGTGGCAAGACCTCTCTACACATACCATAATTTTTTACCTTGTGACCTTGACTTAGATATTTGACCTACTTTTTAAAAAAAGGATCAGATTCGCTATATCTTTTGATTGGTAAGTGATAGGGCTTTAGTATTTCACATGTGTACTCCTTGTGACAAGACCTTTCTACACATGCCATAATATTTGACCTTTTGACCTTGACCTATATATTTGACCTACTTTTCAAGAAAAGTAATATTGGCTATATCTTTTGATTGGTAGGTGATAGGGCTTTGATATTTCACATGTAGTTTCCTTACAATGCCATTCTACACATACCATAATTTTTTTTACCTTGACCTAGATATTTGACCTTCTTTTCTAAGGTTGTATATATCTTTTAATTGGTTGGTGAAAGGTCTTTAATATTTCTTATGATGAGACCTTTTTGTTACCAATTTTTACGTAGTGACCTTGACCTAGATGATTGACGCCCTTTTCTGAAAATTTGAGAATGGCGATATCTTTTTATTTGTAATTAAGAGGTCTGATATTTCAAATGAATTTCATTTGACAAGACTTTTCTACTGATACCAATAATTTTGATCCACTTTCTAGAATAATAATCAAACCGCTTCGCAGGCGACACAAGCATTCCTTGGATTGCTATTTTCTATTAATAGAAATTATCTCATTGCAAAATCATTGTGCAATTCTGTTTTGAGAAAGTTATTGTAAAGGATTTTGATATTGATAGAGCATGGAGTTTAAAGCTTTCCGAAACATGAAAGGTATTTATTTATTTTTTTCTCTTTTTTTTTGTTGAAAAATGAATAAGAGTCCCAAACTAGAATAAGCTCTTTAGACTCATTTGCTGAAGTGAATAATGTACTGAAGCAACTATTAATTTTTCCATCTTCTTTATTCGGATTTTCACACTTCAGTTCCGAGGAAGGTCTAATAGAGGAGGAATCCGTCTGTTGCTTGCAACAATAGCCATCTAGTTATTTTAATATTTTCAGTTCTTGTCAAACTATTCTGTGAAATTAAACGTTTAAACAATTTATGAATTGTAAAGATGCTCAATGATCTCAGTATTTTTGCATAGAAAGTATCAATGGAAAGTGCTTCCTGTTTCCTGTCATACGAGTGCATATCCCATATTGAATAAGGACAGGACAAGTAGCCGTTTTGAAACAAGCATATACTAGTAGGTTACCCTTTGGGGACCCCTTCAATTTTTGTTTATCTTATTTATCGATATCAGTCCCTGTGCAGAAATAACAATTACGACATACCTTTGTCATTCAATATTGTTTAAGTCATATGATCACAAATCATTTTCTTTACAAATGGATCATGTTTGAAAAAATATTCTCATGTTTTCTTTTTATCATGTGCAGTGCTATACAAGAACCATTCACATGTGACAATACAATATATTGCTCTAACCTGGTAAGTATACGACGATATGATTTGTTTGCTCAAGGAACGACCGTATGATTTGTTTGATCAAGGATATTTCCTGTTTCAGATGTATGTTGAACAACTTAATCTGATACTTTAAACAATGGATGAACATGTAAATAAATTAAATCTGAAATACTCGTCGACATATTGAATCGGGAACACGTAAGGCGTGTCACTTTTTGTTACCGTAACTGATTATTCTGACTCTCGCCGGACACCTGGTCTAACTTCATTTTATTGTTTATTCCGGTGTTCTCAACTGTTCCAATGAAAGTTCTATTGATTTTGCCTATCCTTCTCGACTATGAGACTGATTAACTGATGGGTATATCTTCGATTTTCATTCATACATTGTTTATTTATTTAAAAAAACGTGTGTCTCTTTTCGAAATAATGTGAAGAAAATTAAATTTCTCAAATGTTAGATTCCATTGAACTGTACATCACGAATAGGAAGACCTAATGAGATCTTGCAAGGTAATTATTCATTCACTTTCAAACACTAGATTCCCATACATACAACACTATATATACATCTATAGTCACCCTTCCCCTATTCCCATTGAAACACATCGTTCTGGCTAGGATTATGTTTAATTGTGATTCAAATGTCTGTAAAATGTTCCTGTTAGATCACATGATGACTCTTTTGCTAGCTATTTAAATAACAACCTCTTTTCAGCAAAACAAAGTTTTAGAAAAGACAATCCTCGTTTGATTGTCAAAACACTTGTTAGCAGAACATGCATTAGCACACAACACGATTTATATAGCTTTTATACGGTCTAACATAAAGTTATTCATATATACTTAAGTTAACTTTACAAAAGAATTCATTGTGATTATTATGATCTTTCTCGAATTATAATTAAATTCTATCATACACAGCCAATTGTGCCTCACATGAAATTCATATGAAATGAGCATCATGTAAATTTCACATGAAAGTTCATGTCAAATTCATATTAATTTTACATAAGATTTATGTGAAACATATTTCACATGAATTTCACATTAAATTCCTTCACATGAATTTCACATGAATTTTTTTAAGTGACCTTCACAGGAAACTGAATTCACATAACATCCATGTAAAAATCTTCACATAAATTTCATGTGAACTTTCATGTAAAGTGCATGTAATTTTCATATGAATTTCATATGAGGCACAATTGGCTGTACATGTGTATAAGAATATTTCTCAAAGTCCATCGGAAATTTTTTTTTCTAGTACCACTCAAGTGCGTTAATTTCGACCTTAATTTATTTTTCGTTTGATTGAGACACTACACTAATGTTTTCAATCTTTTATAGAAAAGAAGTATAGTACTATCCTTCCGGCGAGACCTAGAGATCTGCATATTACAACAAATCTGTCAAAATCAGGGGATGCTTTATTTGACATAACAATTTTATGGAGAGCACCAGACGATGGTAACTATCTTAATCTTAGAATGTAATTAGAACATAATTGTTTACCTGCAGGTCAGCACTACACCGTCTGAGTTATCCGGACCGGTGTATCCAGCTCTGTAACATCCCTCCATCCATTAAATTCTGCTATAAAATCACATTAATCCTGGATCCTACCCCTCGAGTCTCACTATCAGGGAACCTTACGTACAAATGTTAGAAAATAATATGAACTATGGCAAAGCCATGAAGGGGACGTAGCACTGATAGAAAAGTTAAAAGAAAGGATGGGATCTCAAACAACACAACAGTAGGTTGCAGCACCCATAGCAAAACCCCAAAACACCCAATGCAAAAAAAAAACAAAAACACACACACACACACACAGAACAGACAACCACAGAAAGAGACGCAAAAGGGACACCAACTCACACCATAGAAACATTAAACATAGAAGACCACACATAAACCAACGAGACCAATGGGAAACTGGTGCAGACTTAGGACGCCGGCCATCTGCCGTGCCGCGTACGTAGCATACGATGTGGTTATCCTGGATAACGTGTGCACAACCCTCCCTCTATTACGATTTCCCAGAGGTCTCGAAGAACGCACAATTATGGTGTAAAACAACCTATTCACTGTTAGATGACCACAAACAAGACCATAATGCGCAGGAGTCCAAGCAACACAGATGAATATAAAAATGGATAAGAGGACATGCCGCGTCATGCGTAATACAGTCCGTGCTCTGCCGGCTATAGCGAGCTCATATACGTATGTTATCACCCGAGGAGTCCGACTGACATTTAGAAAGGACATGTGGTCAGGGCCCTGTCTTCTCTAAAGAGGTTAAAGTTCTGTTATCCTCCTAGTTGTGACAATCACAGTGATTTCTACCTCAGCAACATAATGACATTTAGCTCGTAGTGCTACATGTAGACTCTTGCATATTTTTCTCACCATTGAAACTATTTATCAGTAAAATTCACACACAATGGCAGATTCAAGGGATGCGGAGGGCGCGTCCCCCTCCCAGGCACTGACCCCAAAATTTCCAAAAACAGGTATATTTTGGCCCATTTTCAGTAAAAATTGGCGAAATTCGCCCCTTGACCCCCGGCAAAGGGGGCGCTGGATCCACGATTGACACAGGTGATTTAGCCAGAGCGAAATATTATAATTTCTATTACATGGACAAAACAGCATGATGACATGAAGCTCTTACCAGCCTCCTGAAAAGCGATAATGTACATTAAGCTCTGACCTTGAAAACCAATACGTGCTGTCCTATCAATTCATGGACAACACAAAGTTTCATGAAAATCTTATGTTACGGTATATATATATGTATCTGTTAATTTTCCGTGAGTGCCTGCCTGCAATATCTGTTGGTATTCCAAGCTCAGTATGGTCTTTGCATTAAATTATTGTGGGGAAACATTATTACATGTAGCAGAGGGAAGGTGGGGGTGTTCTAGGTAAATAAAATGACTGGCTTGAGATTTCTCATTAAATCATAGCAAGACCCCCCCTCCCCCCCCCCAAAAAAAACCCCCCAAAACAACAATAAAAACAGATTAAAGGGCTGAAGAAATACTTTGCCGAATCATGCTTATGAATTAATTACCCCCCCCCCCCTTTAAAAGGGAAAATGAAATAATAGTTATTAGTAGATCCAGCATGAAATAAATTAAGATTTGACATGTCGATCATTCCGAAAAAATGTTTTCAATCAATATTTGAAGATAACGAGATGTTGCTTTAGATAAATAAATAATACTAGTAGACAAGTCACAAATAAATAAAAATGATAGATAAAAAACTAACTATAAATACCACCCCCCCCCCCCCCCCCTTTCAAAAAAAAAAATGAAAATGACAATACATCCAGCTTGAAGTAAATGACGACTTACGTGTCATTTCTAGAAAAAAAAATGTTTGCAATCAATATTTTGAGATAATTTAAGAGATGTACAACAATATACATGTAGTAGAAACCACAGGTTGCCGATGTTTATATATCTATCAAAAAACAAAAATCAACCCGACGTTGTTATTTATCATACGTACAGGGAAAAAAGATCCACCAAGGAATTTAAATTGTCACTTTGATCATCGATGTACTATATCTTTGGCGATTCCCCATTGCTCCTTGTAGTTGCATGACATAATTATGAGTGCACGTGTACACTACATGTGAGTGACCTAAATGTCAATGTGACGTAGTCAATGACGCGCCATGCCAGACGAACTTCAAGGACTGGCTGTGCATGCACCGACACTGAGTAAAGTGTGTACAGCACTTGTGGGTACCCATGGGTTCCATTGGTTTTTAGGATGTATACTGTGCAAATTCGGGTATTAGTGGATCAGACTTATTCAAAATTTAGGTTGAATGTTTGATCTACTTTTGTCATTCATCTTCGCCAGTGGCAGTGAAATGTTATGTCGAGGTAGGTTGTGATTATCACACGTTTCAAACTGTAGTTTCGACTAAAATTGATCTGTTACATGTTGCTTGCGGTTCGGCAGTATGATCTTACGATGAAATATTTCATTTCGTGTTTGAATCTCTGTTAAAAAGCGTCTTTATTTTTTTTACTTGTTAATGTATGCGGTACTGTACACAAAACTTCACGCGCATTTACGTTTCAAAAAACGACGTCATAATGAACATCACAAGCTGCCGATGTTTATCTATTTAAAAAATAAATAAAAAATGACCGTTTGTTGTTCTTCTTTCCCTGTATGTACGATAAAAAACAACAAAAGGTTGGTTTTTATTTTTTTATAGTTAGATATCGGCAGCCTGTGATGTGCATTTCCATTCGTAACCTTTCTGTCTTCTCTAACGTTCGCCGTTTCCGCATGAACCGTGCACACAAATTTTGAATCGAAGGTAATGGTAAAAAAAAAACGGGAAAATGCATGCTTTTTTGCTTTTTCATGTACACACGTCTATCTTGATGGCGACTTCGTCGGCGCTTCGCGCCGACTACGTCCCCTATTAACCCTACTGGGGTTTGCAGGTAACCACTCTATTCACACAGCAATTATAAGAGAATACTTTGGCATCAGAATAGGATTTATTATCCAAAACACATGTCTGGAGCATTAAAATTGGTTTAAAACAAGGGAGGAGATCTCCAACAAGACTTCGTTGTAGCATCAACAGCAAATCACCCGATGCAAAAACACAAAAGACGAGTACAGCACAAGACGGAAAAGAGACACACGACATGTAAACATCAAACACAAAAGACTACACATAAAACGACGAGACCAATGGGTAACCGGTGCCAATTGGTCTTCAAGAAGGCAACGAGTTGGAACGCCTCCATCTTATTACTTAAATGTAAAAAATTGTGTTTCTGACTTTACGATGCAGGGTATACATTTAACAATTGATACTATCGGATTTGCATAATTACATCAGGTAAACAAATATTGTAAACATTTTAACGGAATTTCATAGTTAGGATTTTATGCTTAGGATAATATTTCTCATGAAGTGTATAGCACTGTATACCCATTGATTTATACTTTTAGATTCTCATTTGGTGTTTTGTGTTGCCTTTCTCATTTTGTAAACTTTATTCGTGTCATTATGCATTTCATTCATGACATATTTCTTTCGTTGATCGCTACGGATAGATAATGATATTTCACGCAATTATGTTTTATCAAACTCTTTTAAAAATGATTCTAGATATAATTCAACTTATGGCAACAGAGACATATAGGCCCCTAAGCTTATTCGTTTATAACACCGATGCATAGCATAGCGATTTTAAAGATACTTATCATTCTTTGTAACTTTATGGTTGACAGACAAATTAGGATAGCCATAGAAATTTTCTACTGAATCAAGATGAAATGACAAAAATGGGTAATGACCATATCCCTGTATACAGCACAAAATCGATAATTCAGAAAATCAGAAACCGAAGGCATACAAAATCAGGATAAAACAGGAAGCAAACAAACAAAAACCTCCACCATATGAAAAGAAGCGAACTCCCGATATGGGAGTTAGACCAGGTGCCCAGGAAGAGTAAGCATCTCCTGCTTGCATGCAACACCCGCCGCTTCAATTCGGTAGAAATGTCATATCCGGTTACTTCCATTTCGGAAGACATAGAGTACAATCTTTGGTTGGATGGTGCAAATGGTCTATGACAGAATATCATCCACCATTCTGGAGAGTGGGACATCATAGTGTATGACGAGTTCCCCATATCGACCGTAGAACTTCCTCAGTGACGATGTTAGTCGGTCACAAACATATCCCTGACTGAGAAGCTTATCTGAAAGACGCCTAGCTCTCAGAACAAAATCCGTATATTTGGTACTTGCTCTGGCATAGCGTATCAACTGAGATATGAACACGCCATAAGCTGGCGATGAAGGGATGTTGCTACTCAGAAAAGGAAAGTTTGTAATGTTGAAATTGAAGTCGTCACGTTTGTCATAGAGTGAGGTGTTCATGTGACCATCAGTGTCGTAGGACAACATTATGTCCAAATAGGATGCTGAATTATTTGTCTCTGTAGTTTCTTTGACTTCAAGCTCCGAAGGATAGATATTGCTCAGATAATCTGCGAATTTTGGATTATTGATAGACAACACATCGTCTATGTATCAGTAAGTGAAGTTGAAGTCAGGAGCTAAGTATCTTTTCCCTTCAGAGACCAAAGATTGAATGAATTCAGCTTCGTGCGAGTAAAGGAAAATGTCGGCAAGGAGTGGGGCACAATTGGTCCCCATTGGAATTCCGACAATTTGCTGGAAGACCTTTCCTCCAAACACCACAAAAATGTTGTCGATCAAAAAGTTTAACATCTGAATAATATCTGTTTCAGTGTACTTATTTTCAGAATCGGATTTTTCTTTTACAAAGAAGGTTTTGTCAAAGTTCACAACAATAAATTTGTATTTGCGAATACTGTTCTTACTTGTAAACGCATTACTTATAATTTTTGCGAGTCTTTAAAAAATGATTGTCCTGTTTAGGGTCCTATCTTAATTGAACACTTTTTTGAAATACATGTATAGATATTATTATATAAAGCCATTTCATGGAGCTCTTGCGACGGGTGTTGCATGCAAATAGGAGACGCTGACTCTCCCCGGTTACCTGGTCTTACTTCGGAATGTTATTCATTCCGAGGTTCGCCGCCGTTCAAGTGGTAATTCTGATGGTTTTGCCTTTGCTTTCTCTACTTTGAGACTCAATAACGGATGGGTACTTCTTTGAATTTAATTCTACTCACAATACAAATAGACAAGGACTTAGGCGGCGACAACATAACAAATGAGTCAAAGAAGATCCTGAAAATAAATTCAATAACACTAACAATAGATCACCAAATTGAGCATCGACGGACCCCAAAAATGCTAGAGGTGGGACCAGGTGCCCGGGAGGAGAAAGCATACCGATATAAACGACTCTTTTTCAGGCGATGTAGATAAATTTACAGTAAAAATGTATTACCTTTTTTCCAGCATCTGTCAGGTATTTAAAAGGATTTGACGTTAAAGTTATCAGTCCCAACATCAGGTATATGACATTATGGAGACAGATTATCTCATTGTCAGGTTCCATATCTACCTATACGGACTGTGAAAATGTAAGTACATAATACTTTTAATTTGTTAAATGAATTACGAGAAAGGGGGGATCTCCAACAAGACTAGGTTGCAGCACCAATGGCAAAACACCAAATTACCCAAAGTGAAAGCTAGTGTTATAAATAATTCCTTTTTTTCTCTTGGAGATGAAAATGAATCATGCTGACTGAAAGAGCCATCTACCGAAACACCTTAAGTTAGTCTAAATGTTTCGGATGAATAATGAAATGCATGTACACACTTCCCTTTCTGGACATCAAAATACCATCTTAGCCTGAATAATGAATCTAGAGAAACGTTCTAAAGCAAAACGATAAAAGAAATACTTAACGTTCAAACTTCTCGTGGGAAAAAAAGACGGAGACAAAAGCAACACAAGCGCATCATCCCCTCGCAATTACATGTTATACATCAATTAACAAGATTATTATGAGCCAAAGTTCATAGTGACCTTTACCTTTGACCGTTGACCTTGAAAATCGATAGGGTTCATATTCTTTCCATGGGGAACATTTTTGGAAGGTTTGCTGTTTCTATAACTATTACTTTGTCTTCAATGCTGTTCACAAAAAAAAAAAACGGACACACACTAACTTACAAACAAACAAACACACAAGTGGATGCACTTCAGCGATGCTATATCCCCTCCGCAACAGAGTTTCGGGGGGGGGGGGTAAGAACCATAACACACTGATCAACAAACAAGACAAATCACCGGTATATATGTAGAACCGCATACCAAACAAAGGATCCCTTGGACTTAATGGCTGATAGGTACTTCTTTAATCTTTATTTTGCTTGCTATTCGTAATTGAAAAGACTATCTATGACAAATATGGATAATGACCATATCCCTGTTTACAGCACAAAATCGATAACCCAGAAAATCAGAAACCGAAGGCATACAAAATTAGGATAAAACAGAAACCAAAGCAAACAAACAAAAACCTCCACCATATGAAAAGAAGCGAACTCCCGAAGATATGTCTGTTTTATAAATCTGAATATTTTTTTTCAGGATATTTGGTTTTATCTTCGATGTAAGGCCTCGGATGACATTAGGTCTGGCTCCGTCATAGTTTCTAGTGTTCCAAAGCCGTCACACACACGTCGACAGTCAAGTAAAGATGCAATGATTACATTCAAACTACCATACCATACATCAGGTATTATTTTTCATATTGCCCTATTTTGCTATTAGTTAAAGTTAAACTCTTCCTTTTTCTTTGGAAATGAAAATTTAATAAAATCTGATTTTGTTCTTTTTAAAAGTTTGTTACAAAGAAGGGAGGAGATCTCCAACAAGACCCCGTTGCAGCATCAATATTAAAACACCAAAACATCCGATGCAAAAACACAAAAGACGAGTACAGCACGAGACGGAAAAGAGACACACGACATGTAAACATCCAACACAAAAGACTACACATAAACCGACGAGACCAATGGGCAACCGGTGCCGACTTTGGACGGCCATTTGTCACGCAAGTAGCAAATGGTGTGGTTATCCTGGATTACGTGCGCACAACCCTCTCACTTCTCCAATTACCCAGAGGTCTCGAAGAACGTACAATTGTGGTGTAAAACAACCTCCTCATGGTAAGATGACATCACACAAACAAGACGCAAAACGCAGAGGCCCCAGAGACACAGATGAATATGTAAATGGATATAAAACGAGGGCATGCGTAATACAGTCCGTGCTCTGCCTGCTGTAGCGAGCTCATGTATGTAATCACCCGAGGAGTCCGACTGACATTCAGAGAGGACAGGTGGTCGGGGCCCTGTCTTCTCTAAAGAGGTTTGGACAGAGCCCGTCATGGAGTCCCGTCGTCACATTCAGTCAGAGTGCAAGTCTCAAGGATGCGCTTGTACAAGACTGTAGATTGGTCAAGTACCAAGCCTAGTGTCCGTCTGGTGACATTAGGATCATATCCACGGTATAAAAGGCGTTTGATGATTCTGACTGCATTTTCGATGGTTATGCTGCCTACCTTTGATCCTTTTTATTGTGTTTATCAATCATTAGACATGTACAACATTTTCATATTCCTATTCGAATTGCTGAAGGGAGAAGATAATACTCAAGTAGTATTATTGAACTACAATACTTGATATTGTGTTCCACTTTGAGTTTTCGTACCAATGTTAGATGATATTGTTTAGCGTATTTGTATGTTAAGTGAGGAGGACAATACCGTGATCGCAACTGAGCAGCCATGCAAGAAAGAACATAGGGATGGCTGAATGTTGAACTACCATTTAAAAAGCAAAGAAAAAATGATGATGTGAAATGCTTCATTGGTACTTCTACGAACCTGGATGATATTCTTACTATCGACAATCCTGTTTTTGAAAAGTATAATTATGTTCTTTATCCACAAGAATTGATTCTAAACAAGGCAAACGTTTCAAACACAGAAACACCATTTTTGGACCTAAATATCAAAATTGTTAATGGAGAGATCCATACAAGTGTGTATGACAAAAGAGATGATTTTGGATTTAACATAGAAAATTTCCCCTGGCTTGACGGTGATGTTCCTAGATTACTGTCCTATGGTATCTTTATTTCACAGCTCATCCGGTATGCTAGAGCATGTACTGATGTTTTGGATTTTCAAAGTAGAAATTTACAAATTACCAAGAAACTTTTAGAACAAGGTTTTCGCTTTCACAAACTAGTAAAGACTTTCTGGAAATTTTACAAAAATTATTGTCAACTTCTTCTGAAATTCGGACCAATATAGGCAACAGAGTATATTACTTTAAGTATTTCACAACCTGCATTTTATGGTGACATTATTAACAAGATAAGAAGGATCAAAGATAGACAACATCACCATCGAAAATGCGTCAGAATAATCAAACGCCTTTTATACCGTGGATATGATCCTAATGTCACCAGACGGACACTAGGCTTGGTACTTGACCAATCTACAGTCTTGTACAAGCGTATCCTTGAGACTTGCACTCTGACTGACTGTGACGACGGGACACCATGACGGGCCCTGTCCAAACCTCTTTAGAGAAGACAGGGCCCCGACCACCTGTCCTCTCTTAATGTCGGACTCCTCGGGTGATAACATACATGAGCTCGCGGCGGCAGAGCACGGATTGTATTACGTACACCCTCTTTTTATATCCATTAACATATTCATCTGTGTTGCTTGGGCCCCTGCGTATTGCGGTCTTGTTTGTTTGTGGTCATCTGACAGTGAGGAGGTTGTTTTACACCACAATTGTACGTTCTTCGAGACCTCTGGTTAATCGGAAAAGTGGGAGGGTTATGCGCACGTAATCCAGGATAACCACACCTTCTACTATTTCCGTGGCAGATGGCCGTCCTAAGTCGGCACCGGTTGCCCATTGGATGTTTGATGTTCTGTGTTGTTCGTTGACGTTCCTTGTCCATTGTGCGTCTCTTTCTGTGCTTGTCTGCTTTGTGTTTTTGCATTGAGTGTTTTGGGGTTTTGCTGTGGGTGCTATAGCCTGGTGTTGTTGGAGATCCCCTCCTTTGTTTTAAACATACAAACAGATAGACATACAGACGGACAGAATAAGGACAATCGCATTAAAACAGGTAAACGAACAAAGAAAGACAGTCACTAAAATGTCTCATTACTTTCTTTAGCGGATTATTCATCTACAAATATCAGTAATCTGACTTGTTCGCAAATACGTCCCTTGAAACTCCATCACAACCAACAAGGAGATGAAGAGGAAAATAAATTTCTACAGATCATTGTGACAGTTGTACTACTTGTGTTTGTGACAGTGGCAGTTATCATTATCTTTATTTGGAGAAAAGGTATACAAATGACAAATCGTCTTGTTCGAGCAAAAATATTGTTATTTTATGATTCTTTTTTAAAAGTTTGCAGATGTGTAACCTGTAAATTCTCTAACACCAAAGTATATTTGGTTTTTATACATTTATCTTGCTTTCAACCAAAAGTTAGACCTATCTCCAACTTAACCTGCTGGAGACCGTTCCATTGTCTCACCCCATCGTTCTGTATTAACAGGTGCGTTGGTACATTGTAAACCAAAGCAAAGGAATGGAGAAGAAGGTTCTGACGTTCAGTACAACAATCAGCTTATCAACAATCATCCTGTCTACGAAGCCATTGATAATCCTTCGGATAAAGAAGAATCGAGATATTATAAAGTGGGTGAGGATGGAGAGGCTGTCACAATTGGTGAAGGTTCCGTTGGTATACCATCGTTATATACCGAAACAAAAAGTATATTCAATGAACTGGACACAAGATCAGATTTTATAACACCTTCTGAAATATACACCGACGAAAACTTCAATCCATCGACAGTCGCAGTCGACTTTAACTATGGTCGAGACAAATTAGATAGAAATCATTTAGACGAGAGACATAATCAATACAACTTTCAGTTGTGCTTTGAAAATCAAGAAATAGATGAAAGTGAAGAGGAAAATGATAGAATCACTGACTCCGACTATAGCGCAGATGGCATTAGTGTTTAAACTTGTTGGATACATGTTAGACACATAAGCTGTGTTTAAAGGCTTTTTTTTTTTCGATCATTGATAAAATAGAATTTTATTGTGACGTCACAGTACCGTCGTTAGAAAACATGGTGTAAAAAGGAATGGCACGCTGTATGGATTCACTTTTATCTATGTTTCATAGAAGAAGAAATATATTATTTCACTTAATACTGAGTTAAACATTAATTTCTACTCGTAACGTAATTATTTCATTTACCGCTACGCCCCACTCAAGATAAAACGAAATTTCAGTCACTCGTGTTCATTTTTTATGTTTCACCCAGTAGGTCATGAAATAACCTTTTATGCTTCTCCATTGTTTCTTGTACTCTGTGAGACAGCCTAATGTGAGGCGCATAAGTCTTCGCTAAGGCTCTAATTGACCATTGACAAAAGAGAATATTAATGTGACCTCACAGGAGTGTATTCAGAAAACATGTCGTTAGATGGCATGAAAAGTTGTTTCAATTCACTTGGGAGAAGAAAGAAATTCTTTCACTTTCTACTGAGTGAGACATAAACATTTACACTCGTGACGGAAAATTTTCAATTTCATCACTCGTTTGAAGCTATATGTCTCACTCAGAAGATCTTGATAAAACCTGTTAGTATTTAAAGGTCATCAATCCTCCTACATGACGTTTTCTTCTCCTACTGTCTGTCTGTAGGTAAACAATCTAGTACGTATGTATCATTTTTTCACATAATGACACATACATTTGTACCTGCTGCTGTATACTTGTAGATACCAATGGAACTTGTATAGCTTAGCAATGATCAGTATGTTTCTTTCTTATATTATAAAGCGCAAGCTGGACTTGCACTGGTATATAATATTCCATGCATAGGTAATCGTTGCATATGAAATGGCATAATTGTTCACATGCTTATTTGATTTAATCACCTAAAGAAGACTAATCTTCATTATGATATTTTTATGTATTTTACCGAAAATTATATTCTTTTTACAAATCTTTATAAATGTCGTCATGTCTTGATCATCTAAGATTATACTTATAAAATGGAGATACTTCATTAAGTGTTAATAACAAAGTTAAATGACATAACAAATGATTGGATCTCCAAAATGACTCGGTTGCAGCACCATGCCGAATACCCTACGTGAAAACACAGAAAAGACGCATTGTCACACAGCAAGAGACATAAAAGGGACAAGGAACAGCAAAAACGACATCAAACATCAAACACAAAAGACCATACATAAACCGATGACAGCAAGGGCAATCGGTGCCGAAGTTAATAGCAAATGGTGTGATTATTCGGATTATGTTCACACAACCCTCCCACTTTTCTGGTTACCCAGAGGTATCGAAGAACGCACAATCGTAGTGTAAAATACCATCCTCAATGTGAGAGGACCATACATAAAAGACAGTACAACGCAGGGGCCAAAGAAACACAGATGAATATGAAAATGTATATAAAGAAGGGAGTTGGGCGTACAAAATCCAGTCCGTGCTCTGCTTGTTGGTTTAAACAATATTCATGAAAAAAAGCTCATCATGACATTAACAAAGAAAACACATATCTTGAGATAAGAAAACAAGTGAAAATCCCCTTATACTAATTCCTCTCTCACGCTCTGCTTGTTGTTTATCTGATCATTCTGATTCTGTGAAACCTATGTGAAATACCCGGACAATTATCGTTCGTCTTTGTATTTATTGTGCTCTTTAAATATATGAATTTTGAAATGACAAATATAGATAATGACCACATCCCTGTATAAAGCACAAAATCGATAATTCAGAAAATCAGAAACCGAAGGCATACAAAGTCAGGATAAAGCAGGAACCAAAGCAAACAAACAAAAACCTCCACCATATGAAAAGAAGCGAACTCCCTATATGGGAATGAGACCAGGTGCCCAGGAAGAGTAAGCATCTCCTGCTTGCATGCAACACCCGTCGCTTCAATTCGGTAGAACTGTCACATCCGGTTATTTCCATTCCATAAGACATAGAGTACAATCTTTGGTTGGATGGTTCAAATGGTCTATAGCAAAATATCATCAACCATTCTGGAGAGTGGGACATCATAGTGTATGACGAGTTCCCCATATCGACCGTAGAACTTCATCAGTGACGATGTTAGTCGGTCACAAACATATCCCTGACTGAGAAGCTTATCTGAAAGACGCCTAGCTCTAAGAACAAAATCCGTATATTTGGTACTTGCTCTGGCATAGCGTATCAACTGGGATATGAACACGCCATAAGCAGGCGAAGAAGGGATGTTGCTACTCAGAAAAGGAAAGTTTGTAATGCTGAAATTGAAGTCGTCACATTTGTCATAGAGTGAGGTGTTCATGTGACCATCAGTGTCGTAGGACAACATTATGTCCAAATAGGATGCTGAATTATTTGTCTCTGTAGTTTCGTTGACTTAAAGCTCCGAAGAATAGATACTGCTCAGGTAATCCGCGAATTTTGGATTATTGATGGACAACAAATCGTCTATGTAACTGTAAGTGAAGTTGAAGTCAGAAGCTAAGTATCTTTTCCCTTCAGAGACCAAAGATTGAATAAATTCAGCTTCGTACGAGTGAAGGAAAATGTCGGCAAGGAGTGGGGCACAATTGGTCCCCATTGGAATTCCGACAATTTGCTGGAAGACCTTTCCTCCAAACACCACAAAAATGTTGTCGATCAGAAAGTTTAACATCTGAATAATATCAGTTTTTAGTGTACTTATTTTCAGAATCGGACTTTTCTTTTACAAAGTAGGTTTTGTCACAGCAATAAATTTGTATTTGCGATTACCGTTCTTACTTGTAAACGCATTACTTATAATTTTTGCGAGTCTTTCTTTCAATTTAGAATGTGAAATTGTAGTGTAAAGTGTCGAAAAATCAAGGGCTTTGATCGAATGGACTCTACTAAAATGAGTGGATTTCAGATGTTCTAAAAATTCCTTCGAATTCTTTAAAATCCACATCTGGTTGATACCACTGCGAGAATATACTGTCGAACAATATTTTTGAAGCCCAGATTTGATTTCAGATAAAACTTTGGTGAGTAAGATCGATGCAGATTTGGTGGAACATTTTGAGGAACCAGCGATGAAATGTTGTTTGTATGGATTTTTATGCATTTGAGGTATGCACTATAAGTATGGTAAATCTAAATTGTTAGTGTCGAAGCCAAAGGAAGGAAGAGCTGATTTGTGGTTATCTATTATTTCAGAGGCAGAAAGGTTTGTTGGGGTGTCAGTGGGATTTCCAGGTGTCGAATTTAAGCCAAACTCTTTAACTAGACTGTCGAAATAGTACTTTGTGCAAGAAAATGTGTAATTATTTGAGGCTTTGTCCGCTGGTGTGATGACATAATGTTCTTGGAGGTAGGTAAGCTCTGTGATAACATCAGGGTCTTTAAATATGGACTCGAATCTGGTGTTCACAGTTGATTTTAATCGGTAAATTCTAGATAAAAGTAACCCTCTGATTGATTTTATCCATTCGGACTGTACATCCTCTTTCTTTGCCCAACGTCTTGCATACTCCTCACAAGAGTCCATGATAATTTTGACATTTTGGTTCCTTGTAAATGACATACTTTCTCTGTATTTGGGACCCTTTTTAAACAATTCTCTCAACTTGTCGTTCTTGACTATACTAAGGTCACCAGTAATAACGTGTCCACAATGAGAGTAGATGAAATCCGATGAAGAACATTCGCAAGGAAGTGGATGAAGTGAGGGATTACTTAAATCAATACACTGCAAGAATCGTTTGTAATTGCAAATTTTAGATGCAACTGTATGTGTGTAGCAATAGGAAATACAAACATTCACAGAAATAAGTTATTTTTGAACATATGTTTAGGTTTTTAGTCCTACAAAAATACTATATTGAATAAATTGAATTTTACATATCACTTGATATTCCTATCCATTCATAATAAGAAACACCATTCTGTTACAGCTGAAATGTGTCAATTTATGCAGATTTATAGATTTTGAACTTATTTTCTGAAAATAAGAATAAAATTGAAATAGTTTACCAAAAATATTGACTTAACTGAAATTCAGTAACAATTCATTCTACTACATTTCATAAGATTGTTTATTTTCTATATGAAAATAGCTTTAAATGTATGATTTTAGCTAAGATAATGACTTCATAGAATTTTCCAAGAAATCTGTTATTTTTGTATGAAAAACAGGTATTTTACCCAAAAATGAATTAGAAAATATAGATATCGTTTTTCTTTCAAACATGTAATTTATGATTGATCCTAGATAATGTACAGTTGAAAATATATTTCTGCTATCATCTTAAGAAATTGTATAGAATAGAATGATTGTTCTCAAGAAATCAGCGATTTTTGAATGGAAAGTATGTTTTTTCCCTAAAGCACTTGAATTATGAAAGAAATGTCCGTAAAACTTACACTATTTGAAAGAGTGTGAAAAGGTACACTGGAAAGAAGCTTTCATTCATTGACTTCATAATGGATAAAGGCCTTTTAAATTGATATACAGAAATATGAGATTTCCCATTGCAAACACAGTTTTCTGTATAAATTGACAATTTCTAGGATTTTGCCAAAAATGAAAAATAAAGAATATGTGTTATCATTGAACGATCATACGAATACCGAGGAACTGAGAAACAGGAAGAAATTAAAATGTCCTCAAAATTCTTAGAGATTTCATTTTAAAAAATCGAGTTTTTACCCCAAAACACACAGCAAAAGTAGGAATTGGAAATGAAGTCTTGAATGAATGCTATATTTTTTTGCCAATTTTCGGTGATGTTCGACTAAACATTCACGTTTTCCCCTTAAAAAAAACTTTCTCTTTGTTATAGGCTCTCGATTTTTGATATACCTGAGAACATCCATTAATACACCGTTTGAACACAAAAACATTTCTGTTGCAATAAGTTTGAGGTAAGCCTATATTTTTGGCTAGAATGAGTTGACTGTATGACCTTGGTTCGAGGTCATGACACTACCTTGGGTCCTAAGGAACATTTCTGTGACGGACGGACGGATAAACGGACAGACAAGGTGATTCCTATATACCCCCAAACTTTGTTTGCAGGGGGTATAAATATAGTGATTTTAAGAAAGAATCTATTGACTACTTGGTCAAATATTCGAATCTATAGGCTTTATTTCCTACGAAGATTTTATATAGAGATACTGATAAGGGTAAAAAATTTCATTTATTTCAACAGGATGAAACACAATAAGTTCATATTTCGTATTACATACAGAACGTTTGACATAGATAAACATATATATCAATTCTAAAGGAGGGGATTGTGTGGATTTAAGGTGGTGATAATGTGAAAACAGAAATAAACTGTCAATGTTTTAAACCTACTTTTCACAAACTCTATCTTTACTTTGTCTCTTTCCTCTTCTGTTAAACTCATGAACATGAACATCTCATATTGTGTAAAACATATAAAGGCATCTCAAGGCATACTAATTAGACAGCGAAACTTTATGAAATGTGCATTTTAATATCAATCTCGAATTTCCATTGCTTATCAAGGAGTTGGAAACTTTTCTTCAGCTTCGTTGAGCATATGTTTAGAATTAGGTTATGTATTCAAAATTCCTTTGGCACGCGTTGGCAATAAATGCATTCATCTCTTTAAGGTAAGCTTATTCAACATACTAGAAATGTTATGCTTAATCGCTTGATGTCGGTATTGATACTGGTGTTGCTAAGATTTTTAAGAAATTGTCAAGTAGCTTTGTTAAATCATCCCTTTCTTCAGCTTTAGCCCCTATTTTCATTCTCTTCATGACTTTCTCCGAGTCTGTTTTTATCTTTTCTTTGATTAGAACAAATAAATGATGCTCTACGAATTCTTTATCCCCCGACGATTTATTTACGGCAATATTTATGTAATTGTAATATTCAAGTAGTGTTTTTGCTAGTTCACGATCTAACCGCTGATTAAAGCGGATGCAAACTTCCCCTTTTGTTGGTTTATATGTGCTAGGTCTGACGTATTCGGCAATTACTTCATTTGCCGTGTGGAGCTCGTAAAAAAGATCCCCGCGAGAGGTTTGACAGTAAGTGTTTTGAATATACTTCCCTGACATTGTCGCCATAGCACTTTCTATATAGACATAACGTCAGACAGTGCATGAATTTTATATATTTTCATTTCCATGCTTCATAAACATCGACGGCGGGTGCGGCTAGCCAACAGGGGATGCTTACTCCTCCCGGGCACCTGGTCCCACCTCTAGCTTGCTAGGGGTCCGTCGATGTTTAATTGTGTGCTATATTGTGAGTGCTGTTGAGATTATCGTCAGGATCTTCATTAATTCATTCTTAGCCAAATCTAAGAATGTGTCAGCATCTTCTACACTTAAAACTTGAAGCACTGCTTCACGTACTAACTGGTGTTGAAATTCTAGCCCTTCAGGAGAAGTAACTAAGAAGTGATAAGTTTTCCAATCATGAACATCACCGGTGAAAAGTTTCCCTCGAGACAATGCATCGCCTGCAGTTTTTTTACAAAGTGCTTGGTTCTTATTCTTTACGTTGAAAGGTCTGTTTTCAAACAATATGTATTTGAGTATAAAGTACTCGAAATTGTCATCAGAGAGTTGTTCTTTCAACAGTCGAATGTCATCTTCAATGGTTTTCTTAGGGTTATCAATTACCTTCAGAGACATTTCGGATAAAAATGTAAAGCACAGCATTCATGGAAGCCATGGAAATCATCCATCTTAGCTTTGTCAATGATTTCAACAATGCGCGTAATGTCTAACTTCCCGTATTTGTGTTCATACTGTTGTATCACTTCACGCATTTCCTGTTCATTTAGTCTTTGGTCTTTTGCAGATATGTCAAATTGAAATTTGCTGAGTATGTTAATTTCCTTATTTTGATACTGCAACTGGTTCTCGTTGGAGATCCCCTCCTTTCTTTTAATTACTTTTGCCTCATCAAATACACAGTTTCTGACGCAACATATGATTTTAATCCTGAATTTTCTTGACCAGGTCGGAGTTTCAATTTAAACTCAGAATCATCATTTTGCAACAAACGACTGCATAAACTTTATTTTCCCTCTCCTGTGTGTCCGGTTACAATCAGCAAATGGTTCTCCTCTAGTTGAAGTTTCGCATGCGATTCCATTCTCGGAAGGCTGACATAGAACATCTTCTTGTTAAGGTACGACCTTGTCTTTTCTACAAAGACGAAATATGTTAAGTTAGATTTTTCACAAGAACTACACAAGAGAAGGACTACCCTCTCCATTATGTTTTCTGGCCAAACGTGTGTTGTAAACGTTAATTTATTGTTAAATATATAATATATGTGTTAGAGCCAATATATATGAGCACCGAAAAAAAGTGGTTTCTTTCACTGTGGTAATTTCTCCCGAAAAAAGCAGTACGCATGGGAGGAATTATGGCGAAATTGGGAATATTCCCTTCAGTCTTTTATCATCGTTGTTAGTTTTACCTGGAGTTATCTTTGCGGTAATGATACAACTGTGAAAAGCGTGAAGATAGCCCCCCTTTCAAAAGAATTCATTTTTTTTCTGTACATTCTTGTGTTCTTGTATAAGCAAATCAAATTTTAAACCTTAACCTTTTGACTAAAAAGGATATATCCTCCTTAAGACTTGGTTGCAACACCTACAACAATGCGGAAGGGTTACAACTCTATACCTATACTCTATAATTTCCAACCAATTTTCATGCACCAGACACGTGTTTCGAATATTAAATTCTCATCAGTGATGCTTTCAGCCAAAGTGCTTTCATAAGCAGTCCAAATTAATTTCACTAGCACCTTTTGCGTTATTCTTAGAATTTAAGTTTCTGCATTTACTTTACAGAGAGTGCGCGGCTAAAAAAAATTCTGTAGGGTCGATTCAGTAGCATATCTAAATAAAATCTATGTTCATAATAACAAAACGGCGCGGAAAAAAATCTCTGCGAAAGCACGGAGGAAACAAGCACAGCAATTGACGTAAAAGGGAGAAGAAAGGGTCCCGAAGGGATTTGCTATGAATTATCTATTTTTAACAAAATGTCAATTAAAGTAAGTCATTTTGTGGTTGCAAATTATGTCATAACTACTAAGCTACGATATATATCTATGTACCATTTTGTTACAAAGCTTTTTCCCCGTCGCCCAATACAACTTTTTTCATCGACCCAATATATTTCTGTATCCCCCCTGTAAAACACTGTATAACTAATAATGTACCATTTTGTTAGAAAGCTTTTTCTCGTATGACCAAATGCAAATAAACATCAATGTAGTACCTAAGAATTATTCAGTCTCAAAGTCGAGAAGGTAAGACGAAATCATTAAAAGTTTCCATTCGGGAAGAACAAAATTCCGAAGTGAGACAAGGTGCCAGTGGAGAGTAAACGTCTTCTGTTGGCATGCAACAGCTCCGTGGAAATCTGTCAAAATTGGTTATGGTCTCGATGTACATATCGATGCACATATCAAGTAAATGTGCCTTTTTGGTGATGACAGCCATTCAATCGAAAATCAGAATATCACTGGTCATTCTATAAAGAGTGTTCTAATATGCGTTTATAATATCCCCGTTGCGACCGAAAAACTTCAATTTCAGCCGTTGTGTAACAACAAGAGGCCCAAGGGGGCCACATCGCTCACCTGAGGAGACTGTATGTATGTTTTCAATCAAATGTTAAACGTCTTTAAATACAATAGCATCATTTAAAACCTGATAAATTTACAGCATGGACCAGACATGCACGTTTCGGGTACTGAACCCTCGTCAGTGATCCTCAGTCTAAACAATGTAATATAGCCAAAAAATATGAAAATTATTATGATTGTCCAAAAATGTACCGAAAGACGTAGCAGAATGAGTGGGATATGATGCTACAGGACCCACGTTTTAGAAATTTCAAGAAATTTTGAACAGAAAATTTCAAATGCGTTGAAGAGACAGACGATCAACCGAAGTTGATCGAACTTGGCTACATGTGCCCTCGGGGACTCTTCGTCCACCAGCAGTGACACTCACCAAGTAGTTCAAATGTTAAACGTCTTTAAATTCAATAGTATCATTTAAAACTTGATGAATTTACAGCATGGACCAGACATGCACGTTTCGGGTACTGAACCCTCGTCAGTGATCCTCAGTCTAAACAATGTAATATAGCCAAAAAATATGAAAATTATTATGATTGTCCAAAAATGTACCGAAAGACGTAGCAGAATGAGTGGGATATGATGCTACAGGACCCACGTTTTAGAAATTTCAAGAAATTTTGAACAGAAAATTTCAAATGCGTTGAAGAAGTCAGTATAAGAACTGAAGAAAATCACTTTTAGTGAAGCTTTGAGAAGGACAATGTGTATTTACTTCCTGTAAAGTTTGGTGACATTCTGTGCAGTAGTTTAAGAGGATAAGTAAAAAATGTGTCACCCAATTAGAGCCTATGGAGGACATCTTGGGTTTCCGATCGGCTCGAAAATACAAACCTTAGAAGACGGTTTCCGATCGGCTCGAACATACAAACTTGGTAGACTAAGACGGCAATGAGTACTTGCTTCCTGTGAAGTTGTAAGAAATTCTGTGAAGCGATTTCAGAGGAGAAGTCGAAAATGTATCAGCCAATCAGAGCCTGTGGCGGCCATCTTGGAATTCCGATCAGCTCAAAAAACACAAACTTGGTAGAGGGCATTGAGTTCTTGCATCCTGAGAAGTTTCGAGAGATTCTGTGCAGCGGTTTCAGAGGAGCAGTCGAAAATGTGTAAGCCAATAAGAGCTTGTGGCAGCCATCTTGGACTTCCCATCAGCTCGAAAAACACAAACTTAATAGAGGGCATTGAGTATTTGCTTCCTGTGAAGTTTCCAGAAATTCTGTATAACGGTTTCAGAGGGGCAGTCGAAAATGTGTAACCCAATAAGAGCTTGTGGCAGCCATCTTGGATTTCCCATCAGCTCGAAAAACACAAACTTGGTAGAGGGCATTGAGTATTTGCATCCTGTGAAGTTTCCAGAAATTCTGTGTAACGGTTTCAGAGGAGAAGTCGAAAATGTTTCAGCCAATCAGAGCTTGTGGCGGCCATCTTGGATTTCAGATCGGCTCAAAAAACACAAACTTGATAGAGGGCATTGAGTGCTTGCTTCCTGTGAAGTTTCATGAAATTCTGTGAAGCGGTTTCAGAGGAGAAGTCGAAAATGTTTCAGCCAATCAGAGCCTGTGGCGGCAATCTTGGATTTCAGATCGGCTCAAAAAACACAAACTTGGTAGAGGGCATTGAGTTCTTGCTTCCTGTGAAGTTTCGAGATATTCTGTGCAGCGGTTTCGGAGGAGAAGTCGAAAATGTGTCAGCCAATTAGAGCCTGTGGCGGCCATCTTGGATATCCGATCGGCTCGAAAAACACAAACTTGGTAGAAGGCATTGAATTCTTGCTTCCTGTGAAGTTTCGAGATATTCTGTGAAGCGGTTTTAGAGGAGAAGTCGAAAATGTGTCAGCAAATCAGAGCCTGTGGCGGCCATCTTGGATTTCAGATCGGCTCAAAAACATAAATTTGGTAGAGGCATTGAGTACTTGCTTCCTGTGAAGTTTCGTGAAATTCTGTGCAGCGGTTGCAGAGGAGATGTTGAAAATGTTAAAAGTTTACGCCGGACGGACGACGCTCAGGTGAGCTAAAAAGACTTATGCTTGAATATCATTCAACACTGACATACCATATCAACAGATTTTTCACAAGCACATGTATCAAATTTTTCAATCACAAGAAGATGGGTCTTAATTTTTACATGTACATTTGAAAAGTAAGACAAGGTAGGAAAATTGATGAAAATTATTGAATTTTAACGTGAAACACATGTACCTTTTATGATACCTATTATCATTTTTAACCTAATTTAAATGTTTTAATGTATGCCGTTTTATTTTTCAAGGTATCAATGTCAGTATAGTGTGATGTACTGTATATGCTAAAGTCCAAACTGAAAATTATTAAGTACATCTATATTACCATGATAACAAGCAGAAATCTCTATACAACGCTTATTTAATATTAATATGACATAAATTCCATGAACATTTAACAACCAGCATCATACCTGCTGTCAGATCTATAACGTTAGATTTTGACATCATAATTGAAATAGCCATTCTCACTGAAGAAGTTTACACAAAATATATAAATATGTTGAAAAGTCAACTGAAAATTTGTTCGTTAAAGCATGTGGATATATGTAAATTTTTTTGAAAAATGTCAAAAATTTCAGAAACTGAAAGGAAACAAAAAAATTTTAAAAATCTGAAAAGTATTCTACATATTTAATAAACGAAGATTTTAAAGAATTTTTATGGCATGCTTTATCAAAAATTTTTTATCAACCATGAGTAAATTAGTCATTTCATTCTTTTTTTTAGAAAGAAGCATCCTTAGTTTTCAAACATTATTTTCCACCTAAAAGTACAATTTTTTAGAATGAAATTTCTATTAACATTCCTAATTTTCTTTGGTTTATAATTGCCTTCCAGTTCTTTTTCATTCTTATACATCTCAAAAAAGTTGATAAAATTTTGACTCTAAAATGAAAGTTTTCATGTTAAATCCTACATCTTTGACTTGTAGGATAATTCCCTTTTCGTCTTTGGCTGCTCAGTCCTTAGTTATTCTTGCCAGACAGAGATAGAAGGATGAGGAATAGATAGACAACGTCGATATAGATATGCAGAGCTCCGTAGATGTATTCCTCAGGGTCCAACTCGTGCTTACGACCTCCAACGACCATCTGGGTGTCGTACACCAAAAACTGGAAAAGTACATTAAAAATTGAAATATTAATATCACTTTGGAGATACTAAGATATTAAGTTGAATCACTTGTCAATGGTTCAGGTACATGAATTCCTTTAAATGTTTCTGTAGCTGAACATGAATTCCTTTAAATGTTTCTTTAGCTACTTTAATCTACTTAACTTGTTATTTTAAAAATACATGTACCTCATTCATTCTAACATTGCAGTCTTCATGAAAACTTCATTGAACCCAGCTAGCTTCAAGATGAATTCTACTCCCGATGACCCATAACAATAGAATCTAGCACCACTTTGAGTTCCGGATAGAAAAATATCAGTCGAGGGTAGGATTGATATTTTTGTACCTGGAACTCAAATGTGGTGCTTGATTATTTTTCTCGCACATTGAAACTTTCAAAGCTTTCTTGTTAATACATCAGAATGAATGAACATCAAGCTAAATGTATATGCACGTGAAATAATGTAAGTCAGTTTGTCTGTGACGTCATAAAGGAACAATCAGGGGTGTCGGATTGAATTTTCTCTCACCCCGGACAGATATATCTACAGATTTACCCGTTCTGAGACGACTCTGTCTCGCACCCCCGGATGCTTGTCTGGAACCCCCTATTGTGGCGTCATAGGCGTTTACGTAGGTTTAGCAGAGTTGGACGTCACATGGAGCAACATTTAAAGCAAAACAAGCAATGTTTATTCATGAATTATGTGAAAATATATGGGTGAGATAAAAATAATAAATCACCTCTTTGCCAAAACCTCGTCGTGGATGCCAATCTTTGATACTGGGGTGGGATTTCCCTGTCCCTGTGCATAGGGGTGATATATTCTATTAATCCAGCACTGCTGAAAGGGGGAATCGGCCTATCCAATGTGTAAGAATATAGTTTTTTAAGACAATCGCTACAAATGTACTAACATGGCAGAATTTCTGGTAGCCCAAGGTTACAGGCCATTGAGTTTATGTGAAGATTGACATTTGAAGAAAATATGCACAATAAAGATTAATGGTTGACTAATGTTTTATACATGTACATGATGTATATGCCACAATTTGGCACTTCAACACTTTAACTATTAACAGGGATCTCAGTATCATCTTTATAACATTAAGGAAAAGATACTTTTAAATGCAATATCACTGAGACTACAGAAGAAGGTAGGATATCAAACTCAGAATCTTCAGCTTTCCAGGCAGATAACCTACAAACTGAGCAAAACAGGCCTAACAGCCAAATGCTATGCTTAAACACTGAAATAGTGATAGAAAGCAGAAGAAAAATGATATCTTAATATTTGTTTTTACTTCAATGTGCAGGACTTAAAGTGCTTATAACTTCACACAAAAATCACTATAGAGACTAAGGCCTGGAAAGCTTCATATTTTCTTTAAAAAATCCAAGGAAGCTACAAAGTCAAAAATAACAAAGAAAGTCCATAAATCATAATCATGTGTTGAGGAAATTTAAAAAAATGAAATCTATATAATATACCAGGGCGTCTGTTTTAATTCTTCTTTCCAAAGAGAGATAAGACGATGAGGAATAAGTAAACAACATCGAGATAGAGCTGTAAAGCTCCGTATACATATTCCTCCGGACTAACTCGTTTTCCCTTCCACCTATCACCATTTGGGTGTCATATACCAGACTAGCATAACGTATGTCACAAAGAACACGGCAGTGAAAGATAACAAAACTCATTTTATACATATACTATTTAACGTACAGACTAGTATAAAGTATGTCACAAAGAAAACGGCAATGAAAGAAACAAAACTCACTTTTATACATATACTATTTGACATACAGACTAGTATAACGTACGTCAAAAAGAACACGGCACTGAAAGATAACAAAACTCACTTTTATACATATACTATATGACATACAGACTTAGTATAGTATAAAGTATGTCACAAAGAACTTTTAACTTTTATACATATACTATTTGACATACAGACTAGTATAACGTATGTCGCAAAGAACACGGCACTGAAAGATAACAAAACTCACTTTTATACATATACTATTTGACGTACAGAATAGTATAAAGTATGTCACAAAGAACATGGCACTGAAAGAAACAAAACTCACTTTTATACATATACTATTTGACATACAGACTAGTATAACGTATGTCACAAAGAACACGGCACTGAAAAATAACAAAACGCACTTTTATACATATACTATATAACGTACAGACTAGAATAAAGTATGTCACAAAGAACACGGCAATGAAAGAAACAAAACTCACTTTTATACATATACTATTTGACATACAGACTAGTATAACGTATCTCACAAAGAACACGGCACTGAAAGATAACAAAACTCACTTTTATACATATACTTTATGACATACAGACTTAGTATAGTATAAAGTATGTCACAAAGAACACGACAATGAAAGAAACAAAACTCACTTTTATACATATACTATTTGACGTACAGACTAGTATAAAGTATGTCACAAAGAACACGGCACTGAAAGAAAGAAAACTCACTTTTATACATATACTATATGACATACAGACTTAGTATAGTATAAAATATGTTACAAAGAACACGGCACTGAAAGAAACAAAACTCACTTTTATACATATACTATTTGACGTACAGACTAGTATAAAGTATGTCACAAAGAACACGGCACTGAAAGAAAGAAAACTCACTTTTATACATATACTATATGACATACAGACTTAGTATAGTATAAAATATGTTACAAAGAACACAGCACTGAAAGACACAAAACTCACTTTTATACATATACTATTTGACATACAGACTAGTATAAAGTATGTCACAAAGAACACGGCACTGAAAAATAACAAAACTCACTTTTATACATTTACTATTTGACGTACAGACTAGTATAACGTATGTCACAAATAACACGGCACTAAAAGAAACAAAACTCACTTTTATACATATACTATTTGACATACAGTCTAGTATAACGTATGTCACAAAGAACACGGCACTGAAAGAAACAAAACTCACTTTTATATACATACTATTTGACATACAGACTAGTATAACGTATGTCACAAAGAACACGGCAATGAAAGAAACAAAACTCACTTTTATACATATACTATATGACATTCAGTCTTTGTATAAAGTATGTCACAAAGAAAACGGCAATGAATGAAATCAAAACTCACTTTCATACATATACTATTTAACGTAAAGACTAGTATAACGTATGTCACAAAGAACACGGCAATGCAAGAAACAAAACTCACTTTTATACATATACTATTTAACGTACAGACTAGAATAACCAATGTCACAAAGAACACGGCAATGAAAGAAACAAAACTCACTTTTATACATATACTATTTGACATACAGACTAGTATAACGTACGTCAAAAAGAAAACGGCACTGAAAGATAACAAAACTCACTTTTATACATATACTATATGACATACAGACTTAGTATAGTATAAAGTATGTCACAAAGAACTTTTAACTTTTATACATATACTATTTGACATACAGACTAGTATAACGTATGTCGCAAAGAACACGGCACTGAAAGATAACAAAACTCACTTTTATACATATACTATTTGACGTACAGAATAGTATAAAGTATGTCACAAAGAACATGGCACTGAAAGAAACAAAACTCACTTTTATACATATACTATTTGACATACAGACTAGTATAACGTATGTCACAAAGAACACGGCACTGAAAGATAACAAAACGCACTTTTATACATATACTATATAACGTACAGACTAGTATAAAGTATGTCACAAAGAACACGGCAATGAAAGAAACAAAACTCACTTTTATACATATACTATTTGACATACAGACTAGTATAACGTATCTCACAAAGAACACGGCACTGAAAGGTAACAAAACTCACTTTTATACATATACTTTACGACATACAGACTTAGTATAGTATAAAGTATGTCACAAAGAACACGACAATGAAAGAAACAAAACTCACTTTTATACATATACTATTTGACGTACAGACTAGTATAAAGTATGTCACAAAGAACACGGCACTGAAAGATAACAAAACGCACTTTTATACATATACTATATAACGTACAGACTAGTATAAAGTATGTCACAAAGAACACGACAATGAAAGAAACAAAACTCACTTTTATACATATACTATTTGACGTACAGACTAGTATAAAGTATGTCACAAAGAACACGGCAATGAAAGATAACAAAACGCACTTTTATACATATACTATATGACGTACAGACTAGTATAAAGTATGTCACAAAGAACACGGCAATGAAAGAAACAAAACTCACTTTTATACATATACTATTTGACATACAGACTAGTATAACGTATGTCACAAAGAACACGGCACTGAAAGATAACAAAACGCACTTTTATACATATACTATATAACGTACAGACTAGTATAAAGTATGTCACAAAGAAAACGGCAATGAATGAAATCAAAACTCACTTTCATACATATACTATTTAACGTAAAGACTAGTATAACGTATGTCACAAAGAACACGGCAATGAAAGAAACAAAACTCACTTTTATACATATACTATTTAACGTACAGACTAGAATAACCAATGTCACAAAGAACACGGCACTGAAAGAAACAAAACTCACTTTTATACATATACTATTTGACATACAGACTAGTATAACGTATCTCACAAAGAACACGGCACTGAAAGATAACAAAACTCACTTTTATACATATACTTTATGACATACAGACTTAGTATAGTATAAAGTATGTCACAAAGAACACGACAATGAAAGAAACAAAACTCACTTTTATACATATACTATTTGACGTACCGACTAGTATAAAGTATGTCACAAAGAACACGGCACTGAAAGATAACAAAACGCACTTTTATACATATACTATATAACGTACAGACTAGTATAAAGTATGTCACAAAGAACACGACAATGAAAGAAACAAAACTCACTTTTATACATATACTATTTGACGTACAGACTAGTATAAAGTATGTCACAAAGAACACGGCAATGAAAGATAACAAAACGCACTTTTATACATATACTATATGACGTACAGACTAGTATAAAGTATGTCACAAAGAACACGGCAATGAAAGAAACAAAACTCACTTTTATACATATACTATTTGACATACAGACTAGTATAACGTATCTCACAAAGAACACGGCACTGAAAGATAACAAAACTCACTTTTATACATATACTTTACGACATACAGACTTAGTATAGTATAAAGTATGTCACAAAGAACACGACAATGAAAGAAACAAAACTCACTTTTATACATATACTATTTGACGTACAGACTAGTATAAAGTATGTCACAAAGAACACGGCACTGAAAGAAAGAAAACTCACTTTTATACATATACTATATGACATACAGACTTAGTATAGTATAAAATATGTTACAAAGAACACGGCACTGAATGAAACAAAACTCACTTTTATAATATACTATTTGACGTACAGACTAGTATAAAGTATGTCACAAAGAACACGGCACTGAAAGAAAGAAAACTCGCTTTTATACATATACTATATGACATACAGACTTAGTATAGTATAAAATATGTTACAAAGAACACAGCACTGAAAGACACAAAACTCACTTTTATACATATACTATTTGACATACAGACTAGTATAAAGTATGTCACAAAGAACACGGCACTGAAAAATAACAAAACTCACTTTTATACATTTACTATTTGACGTACAGACTAGTATAAAGTATGTCACAAATAACACGGCACTAAAAGAAACAAAACTCACTTTTATACATATACTATTTGACATACAGTCTAGTATAACGTATGTCACAAAGAACACGGCACTGAAAGAAACAAAACTCACTTTTATATATATACTATTTGACATACAGACTAGTATAACGTATGTCACAAAGAACACGGCAATGAAAGAAACAAAACTCACTTTTATACATATACTAAATGACATTCAGTCTTTGTATAAAGTATGTCACAAAGAAAACGGCAATGAATGAAATCAAAACTCACTTTTATACATATACTATTTAACGTAAAGACTAGTATAACGTATGTCACAAAGAACACGGCAATGAAAGAAACAAAACTCACTTTTATACATATACTATTTAACGTACAGACTAGAATAACCAATGTCACAAAGAACGCGGCAATGAAAGAAACAAAACTCACTTTTATACATATACTATTTGACATACAGACTAGTATAACGTACGTCAAAAAGAACACGGCACTGAAAGATAACAAAACTCACTTTTATACATATACTATATGACATACAGACTTAGTGTAGTATAAAGTATGTCACAAAGAACTTTTAACTTTTATACATATACTATTTGACATACAGACTAGTATAACGTATGTCGCAAAGAACACGGCACTGAAAGATAACAAAACTCACTTTTATACATAATACTATTTGACGTACAGAATAGTATAAAGTATGTCACAAAGAACACGGCACTGAAAGAAACAAAACTCACTTTTATACATATACTATTTGACATACAGACTAGTATAACCTATCTCACAAAGAACACGGCACTGAAAGATAACAAAACTCACTTTTATACATATACTATATGACATACAGACTTAGTATAGTATAAAGTATGTCACAAAGAACACGACAATGAAAGAAACAAAACTCACTTTTATACATATACTATATAACATACAGACTTAGTTTAGTATATAATTTGTTACAAAGAACACGGCACTGAAAGAAACAAAACTCACTTTTATACATATACTATTTGAAGTAGAGACTAGTATAAAGTATGTCAGAAAGAACACGGCACTGAAAGAAAGAAAACTCACTTTTATGCATATACTATATGACATACAGACTTAGTATAGTATAAAATATGTTACAAAGAACACATCACTGAAAGAGACAAAACTCACTTTTATACATATACTATTTGACATACAAACTAGTATAAAGTATGTCACAAAGAGCACGGCACTGAAAAATAACAAAACTCACTTTTATACATTTACTATTTGACGTACAGACTAGTATAACGTATGTCACAAAGAACACGGCACTGAAAGAAACAAAACTCACTTTTATACATATACTATTTGACATACAGACTAGTATAACGTATGTCACAAAGAACACGGCACTGAAAGAAACAAAACTCACTTTTATACATATACTATTTGACATACAGACTAGTATAACGTATGTCACAAAGAACACGGCACTGAAAGAAACAAAACTCACTTTTATACATTTACTATTTAACGTACAGACTAGTATAACGTATGTCACAAAGAACACGGCACTGAAAGAAACAAAACTCACTTTTATACATATACTATATGACATACAGACTTAGTATAAAGTATGTCACAAAGAAAACGGCAATGAATGAAAACAAAACTCACTTTTATACATATACTATTTAACGTACAGACTAGTATAACGTATGTCACAAAGAACACGGCACTGAAAGAAACAAAACTCACTTTTATACATATACTATTTAACGTACAGACTAGAATAATCTATGTCACAAAGAACACGGCACTGAAAGGAACAAAACTCACTTTTATACATATACTATTTGACATACAGACTTTGTCTAGTATAACGTATGTCACAAAGAACACGGCAATGAAAGAAACAAAACTCACTTTTATACATATACTATTTGACATGCAGACTAGCATAAAGTATGTCACAAAGAGCACGGCACTGAAAGAAAAAAAAACTAACTTTTATACATATACTATTTGACATACAGACTATGAAAGAAACAAAACTCACTTTTATACATATACTATATGACATACATACTTTGTCTTTGTAGTATAACGTATGTCACAAAGAACACGGCACTGAAAGATAACAAAACTCACTTTAAACATATACTATTTGACGTACAGACTAGTATAAAGTATGTCACAAAGAACACGGCACTGAAAGAAACAAATCTCACTTTTATACATATACTATTTGACATAAAGACTAGTATAACGTATGTCACAAAGAACACGGCACTGAAAGATAACAAAACGCACTTTTATACATATACTATTTAACGTACTGACTAGTATAAAGTATGTCACAAAGAACACGGCACTGAAAGAAAGAAAACTCACTTTTATACATATACTATATGACATACAGACTTAGTATAGTATATTATATGTTACAAAGAACACGGCACTGAAAGAAACAAAACTCACTTTTATACATATACTATTTGAAGTAGAGACTAGTATAAAGTATGTCAGAAAGAACACGGCACTGAAAGAAAGAAAACTCACTTTTATGCATATACTATATGACATACAGACTTAGTATAGTATAAAATATGTTACAAAGAACACATCACTGAAAGAGACAAAACTCACTTTTATACATATACTACTTGACATACAAACTAGTATAAAGTATGTCACAAAGAGCACGGCACTGAAAAATAACAAAACTCACTTTTATACATTTACTATTTGACGTGCAGACTAGTATAACGTATGTCACAAAGAACACGGCACTGAAAGAAACAAAACTCACTTTTATACATATACTATTTGACATACAGACTAGTATAACGTATGTCACAAAGAACACGGCACTGAAAGAAACAAAACTCACTTTTATACATATACTATTTAACGTACAGACTAGTATAACGTATGTCACAAAGAACACGGCACTGAAAGAAACAAAACTCACTTTTATACATATACTATATGACATACAGACTTAGTATAAAGTATGTCACAAAGAAAACGGCAATGAATGAAAACAAAACTCACTTTTATACATATACTGTTTAACGTACAGACTAGTATAACGTATGTCACAAAGAACACGGCACTGAAAGAAACAAAACTCACTTTTATACATATACTATTTGACATACAGACTAGTATAACGTATGTCACAAAGAACACGGCACTGAAAGAAACAAAACTCACTTTTATACATATACTATTTGACATACAGACTAGTATAACGTATGTCACAAAGAACACGGCACTGAAAGAAACAAAACTCACTTTTATACATTTACTATTTAACGTACAGACTAGTATAACGTATGTCACAAAGAACACGGCACTGAAAGAAACAAAACTCACTTTTATACATATACTATATGACATACAGACTTAGTATAAAGTATGTCACAAAGAAAACGGCAATGAATGAAAACAAAACTCACTTTTATACATATACTATTTAACGTACAGACTAGTATAACGTATGTCACAAAGAACACGGCACTGAAAGATAACAAAGCTCACTTTATACATATTCTATTTAACGTACAGACTAGAATAATCTATGTCCAAAGAACACGGCACTGAAAGAAACAAAACTCACTTTTATACATATACTATATGACATACAAACTTAGTCTAGTATAACGTATGTAACAAAGAACACGGCAATGAAAGTAAACAAAACAAAACTCACTTTATACATATACTATTTGACATGCAGACTAGCATAAAGTATGTCACAAAGAGCACGGCACTGAAAGAAAAAAAACTAACTTTTATACATATACTATTGACATACAGACTATGAAGAAACAAAACTCACTTTTACATATACTATATGACATACATACTTTGTCTTTGTAGTATAACGTATGTCACAAAGAACACGGCACTGAAAGATAACAAAACTCACTTTAAAACATATACTATTTGACGTACAGACTAGTATAAGTATGTCACAAAGAACACGGCACTGAAAGAAACAATCTCACTTTTATACATATACTATTTGACATAAAGACTAGTATAACGTATGTCACAAAGAACACGGCACTGAAAGAAACAAAACTCACTTTTATACATATACTATTTAACGTACAGACTAGAATAATCTATGTCCAAAGAACACGCACTGAAGAAACAAGACTCACTTTTCTACATATGCTATTTGACATACAGACT